>VZZY01023531.1:77444-350353 GCA_013400335.1 Eurystomus gularis
AAAAAAGAAAAGGCTAACATTGAATACATTTTACTTTGAATGACAATAAAAGCAATGGAAGACCTGGAGCACACTCTTAATCACCTTTCTATGATTCCACAACTACAAAATACTGTAAGATGTCACATAACAAATTTGGACTATTTTAGCCCAAAATGCACTCGTATTTGTGACCGTTTATGGTGCTGCACACAGCTGGGAGCCACGTCATGTTCCAGCAGTGCTGTGGCATTGACATTCCCACGCAATTTGGGCACGGACTGGCCTACTCTGTTGCTCCACTTCAGCCCCACATCATTCTTTTGTGACTCTGGGCAGGAGAAAGGAGCACTCGGCCCAGGGTGCAAGTCACAGCAACTGACTGTTGTGAATATCGCCCTCATCCAGGGAATACAGCAAGGGAGAGGAGACAGAAGAATGAGTGGGTACCTGAAGTTTCCTGAATTGACTCTTCTAGGGTAAGAAACAGACTGTTGTGGTTTTTTTCATACATCAACATTTCCCATATGGTTTGTACAGCATCCTTTATTCTAAGCCTTGCAGCAGGACAGCTTTCCCCAAGGCATGATAAAACCATTAAAAGATTCTTCTGCCAACTGTGAAGTATTTTTGTATGAGAACCAGAAGATGGATAGAGAAAACCTAACACACCAGCGCCACTTTGGTGTCCACACGACTGTATTTTTAAGTTTTTTTCCAAAAGTAAAAATATTATACGCTTACTTTGTTTTCATAGTTCCTTCAATTCTGCCTCCCACTACATTTATTCTTTAAAGTTGAAGTTATATTTTTGTATAGGTTGGTGTTAATGTTTTATAAAGGTCAAATTATAGTGGTCTCCCTACTGCTTTATTGTACAAGTTGAGAGCTAGCACTGTAATTAAAATTCCAGCTAAATAAAGTCTGCAGGAGTCCTACTCGTAACCAGGCAATTTGGTTTTCCAGCAAACCAGAGCACATTTTGTGCTGCTAGTTCACCACCACACAAAAGAAAGTAAACAAAACCCACAGGCCAGAATGCTCTTACACAAACAATGTTTCTTATCATCATGGTTAGTAGAGAATATAAATATATTCTACTTATAGACTATAAATAAAATTGTAATTTAAAAATTCAATCTTTTTCTACAGCCTGCTTTTCAGTATTTTGGCAAAAACCGCAAGGCAGGAGAACTCAGCTTGCACACAAACCAAGGTCTGGCCAAAGTGTTCACACCACCGTTGATAAGTGACACAAGAGAGGTGCAAATTGCCCTTCAGTAAAATAAACCTGAATCCCTGGCTGCAGAATGGTCCCATGCATCAATCAGATGATCATTTACTCCAGTCTATCTGCACTGAAGCCCTGGTACTTGCCAGCATTTCAAAAGTGTCAAAGATACACCAATGCTGGCTGCAATTGCAGCGCTGAATTTCTTTTGCCGTCAGCTACCTCCAGTATTGCCTCTGTTCTGCTGCCTTCTTTAAAGGCCCCTCAGTTCTGCCTCAGTTCTCCCCGCAGCCAAGACAGAGAGAAGATTGCCCTGATTGTTGTTGTTTTGTGTTGTTTTTTTATTTTTTTTAAAAGAGAAGAAACAAATCACAGCTAGTATTGAAAGTGGAGCTCCTGTCTCAAAAGCAACACCCCAGATCACTGTAGGAATCGTCTCCTAGGCCTTCCCAGGGCTCCCAATTTTATTTTCACTTTGTTTTAAAAGAACTGTTTGGTAAAGGAATTTCACAATTTTGTTAAAGATAATCTCTTTCAAGCACACTTTCTTTAGCCAATTTCTTATTTCAGCAAATCCCACCGCTCACCAGTGTTGATATTTTTTCAGGGATTAAAAAGAAACATAATCCAAACATTTTAGTTACTATTCACATCACAGAACATGACATGAACTTACTCTGCTGTCTACAGCTTCACTTGTCTGCCCAGGAATTGATAGGTACAGGACATACAAATATACAGAAAATCATTCCCAAAACGGGCAGGGTTTTCAGGATCAATCCAAGAAAAGTTACTTTTTCTTTCCCTTCTCTACAGGAAAGGCTTCGTGTGGATAAGCTGAACAGAGACATAAGAAAATCAGGAACACTAGCCTCCAGCTAGAAAAAAAAGCATTAAATCTAATAAATGTCAGAAAGACTTCAAGTTTAGTGCTAGTGTTGCTTATTCTCCAAGCAAGACAGAGATCATATGCCACACGAAAGCTATGTAAAAAGGAGATGTGTCCAATAAAGCAGATGTATACAGACAGATTGCTCTGTCCAGGAAAGACTGCTTTAAATAAGTGAAAAAACGCAAGTTGAAGCATAAGCATAATTACATTAGAAAAGTTCTAATTTGATTTGGATTAGCAGGGAGAAATCCTAAAAGCTAAGAATTAATTGTGAACTACAGTTATTTTCAAGAAGACGCACATGCTTTAAGATATCATTAACTTAAATGAGATTCTATGTTTAAAGGAAGATTTAACCTCACATACTCCCATTAATTCTTGCTAAATGTCCCCACTGCACTTTGAAATGTAATGGAAAAGGTTAGCTAGCCATGATTCTTTCGAATGGTGCCTTCCTCAGATCCCCAAATTAAATGTTCTGTCAGAAATGCAGTCTGTGAAAATATGAAGCTACATACTACAGAAATGCATTAATGTCTCAGCATGTAGTAATTTGTGTTGCATCGGTTTGTCAGAGATGAACAACAGCTTCCTCCTGATGGAGCTGAGCTGATGCTGAGGCCTTTTCAGCATGACTCCAGCTCTAAACTATAACCAGAAGTCATACGTCCCTACCCCTCATTTCAAGAAGATGACCCTGTTAAATTTTGCCCGCCATAAACATGTAGCATCAGACTTTTGTTTTTCTGATTTTGCCCCAAACTAAGCTACCTACATTTTCCTAAAAGGCAGATTCTGGCCTTCCAACACTTTTATACACCTGCAGAGAATGAGGCTGCCTCTTGGCCTGCACCGTTAATTCAGGAGCAATAGCTTAATCTCATTTTTTGTTTTCAAATTACCAACTGAAAATGACCACAGAAGCCTTCCATTGCAGCACCTGGGGACATTATTAATACAAGATTTGCACTGCACTGAGCAAGAGACCCAATCCTGCTAATACTGAGCAGTTGGTCATTGATTTAGACTATTAGAAGAACAGCTGGCATGCTTCAGCCAACCAAAGTCTACACATATTTCAAAAAACTATTATCTGCAAAACATTATGGCTCTTGGAAATTCTCCAGAAACAAATCAAATCTCAGACCAAAGTACTCTGCTACTTTTATCTTCCTCAATCGAGATCAACCTGTTAACAGAATATTCTCTGTCACTGCAAAGATTCTCACCCAGTTATTTTCTTTTTAAACCAGGGTTGCACTTTTTTTTTGTTTCAATAAAACAGACAAGACACTTCCTGAGTTTAGATCTTAATTTCCTACACCTTAGAATTAACATCAAGAGGAGGTTTCACCAACACTTATGACTTTCCCACTATTACTCTATAAGAGCTGACTACATCCCTCAGAGATTTTGACTTAGCCAGGAAAATTTTTTTCAGAGAGCAACTAATTCTTTCCCATTCTTCAGTATAAAGTCCTACCTTTTCAAAAGCTAGTTTAATTAAATGTATATGCATTAAAAAAAACAATAAACAAAAAAAACCCCCAAAACCCTGTTTATTTTAAACTCATTTCCCCTCATGCCCTGTTAATAAACTGACATGCACAGTTTGGAAGGCAACCCCCTGACCACCTGGCATTCGATAAATATTTTTTCCTATTCTGTTTTGCTTTAATCACATGTGAAAGCAGTTTAACATATGATATTCTATTAAGTTGTAATATCAATCTGCATAGATGTATTCAGAGGCATCTGAGATGTTCTTTATTACTTAGTCACGACATATACTTGCAACACACACATGGACAACTCTGTCCCTGTCTAAGAGGGATCAAACTTCAATTAAATAGGTAAGACATTGCTTTAAGTGCAAAAATAGCTTCCCTTTGAAGATTCTTCTCACTCTGCCTCCATCAGCATGTTGTAAAGTTCCCAATCTCCCACTTGAAAATTCGACTTCCACATTTTTGCAACTATTTTGCATACCCCTGGAATTTTAGTAATACAAGTTTGTCTTCCTACAGCCATTTAAATGGGAATAGTGGAATTAAGAGATATCCCTAATGTCTGGCTTGAAATCCTGAGCAAGATTTCTATCCACATGGCATAGCAGAGTCCCAGGTGCCTGGTCTTAACCATATATCCAAGTGTCAGAACCGAAGCTCTGGTAGTCAAGTCCTATACGTGGGTACATGCACATTAAAATATATTTTAGAGTATAAAAAGCATTCTGCTATCTTGGTAGAAAAGTTGAGACATTTCTGTAGAACCTGCTACCACATGCCAAACACAGGAACCAAGTCATTTTCCAACACCTTCTGAAGAAGTACATTTGTTTCTTATCACAGTGAGCAATTTATTTGAAATGAAAGCAATTTTCAGATGTTCATAGAATTCAAAATGTGTTAAAGACTTCTTTATTTTGAAAAGCCACTGTTGTTTCAACAAGAATGCACTACAGTTATGTATACCCGGGTAGGTGAGAAATCCATAGTTATCCAGATATTGCCCAAAAGTCTAGGCAGTTTTCCCAGCAAGAAATGACTAAGCCAAAAACCAAAAAAATCTTACCTCACTTGAACATGTTCTTTTGCAAGCTACAACTACCAAACACCTGTAGCCCTAATTATCAAAAACCTGCAATATTCAGCATGAAGAGTTAACACCAGTACATAAACTTCATACTAAAACTCCATGGTTTGGAATATTATAGTACACTGAATTGCTGCCACATTGGCTTAATGCAAGCTTCAGAAAAAGTGAAGCAGGGGGAAATGAATCAAGTGTATGTGACAACATACACTGTATGGATCAGAATAAACAAGGGAGTAACAGCAGTAATATTGACAGCAAGAAACAGCCACAGAAAGAGGCCATCTGTACAGTCAAATGGCTTGGTAATCAGTGGGAAGAGTGGATGTGATAAATCACAGATCTCATAAGGCATCATCTGAGAATCAGCAGGAAACGTTTTGATCTGAGCGTGGTTGGCAGTGTGATCCATGCACACACACAATATTGTAATAGTAGAAACGGTCTTCTCTGAACTTTCCACAAGCTTTATTCGGTTTGAACAGAGGAGGCTACAGCTTTGCTAGACAAGAATTGCCTTTAAGCATTAATAATAAGCAGACTAATATATTTCCCATCATATGAGTAAACAGATTTTCAATATGGTTGAACAGAAAAGTCTTTTTTAAAATCCACAGAATAAAAAAGTACCCAAATGAAGACAGACGAAGCCCTGATCTTGAAGCAGCCCAAGCTCTGAAACATGCAATCTATCACGTAAGAGACAGAAGAGGTCAGCAATTAATTAACATCCAAATTAAAGCTTTTCAAGTAAGGGTCAAAACTTCCTTTGTTTTGACATTTAAATCACCAGCAATGTACTCCCTGGTTTAGTATTCACAACACAGCACCCAACGCTTTTATGTTAATTGCCTCCATTTTTCAAGTGCAGTATTTGATTCATTGTCAATTAAAAATACCCCCAAAAGCCAAGACTCATGTATATTAAGTATAAACATGATTAATGTAACAGAATTACATCTCCACATTTGATGGATCTGATTAGGACCTTTCTATCAGCCTGGCATGATGGAGCATTGTCAGCCTAGCCAGAGCCAAGATCTCCAACAGGGAAGCATTTCAGGGCCACAAGTATATCAGAAAAGTGTAAAACCTGTAATTAAATGCTGTCAATTATCACTTTATCAAGAATGTAGCAATCTTTATGATCTTCTCTATTTGATTGCAGAAGATGGTACTAGGTCTAAACTAAAAAAAAAACTGTAAGGAAGAAAAAAATGCAGTAACACAAGTGCTTGTTAAAACAATAATTATGTGGACAGATCACCTAGTATTTCTACTAAGTGACTCTGAATCCTCTCCCACTGTATCAAGGGAGCATCTAGAAAAAGAACTGAACAGACCAAAAGTAGGAGGGCAATGCCAGATTTTGCTTATGGTCATAAAAATGTAAATTATAAAGGGATCTGATGAGGGAAAAAAATAATCAAAATTAGGAAAAATAAGTGACAGAACTCAGGAAAATAGTCCAAGTACGATGGCTGCTGTTAAGTGAGATGCAACAGTAAACAAACAAAAGTAGTTCAGCCTAAGCACGAGATAAAAAGCTAAGAAATAGTAACAGAACTTCAGTGAAGCTAACAGGACGGAGGGTAAGCATAAACAAAATTGTTAAGGTCAACTTTTAGGTAGGCTTTGATAAGAATTGGTACAAATAATGAGAAATGAAATGAAATTCTGTACCCTCAGTTTAGGCTTCTCTTCCTTCTTCCCATCAGTAAATGTAAAGTATAATTAACATTACCATAGGTACAAGTAATAAATGCATAAGAACCAACTACAGCCCAAATTTAATTGCAAGGGAAATACTAGTAATGAAATGTACAGTAGGTCCTTGTTTAAATTGAAAAATAAAAAAAAGAAAGAGACTGTTTTATTGCACTTCAGAAAAGAATTAAGGAGCTCCTTGGCTTATCGAGGACTACAAAAACAATTGCTGCTATAGGCCTGCTTTGCATATACACTCTATTAATTTACAGAGCCCTGGTAAGCCTCACATTGCAATGCAACTGCTATATTACACCACTCTTGGGTAATGGGTATAAAAAGATGCAAGAGCATGTAAAGTGTATTCAAACAGACAATTAAAAATATCAATTCTGTTGACAGCTAAAATGAAGGAAGCGTGCAGAGGTTTAATGCTGCTGCATGAAGGACATACTGTTTACGAGTGATTGAATTAACTAGAATCATGCATCGACAGTCTGCCTTTGTCGAACATTACATATTAGGCCAATTTAGTGGCTGCTTATTAAAATAATTTAATTCTGAAGATTGTTTCCAGGCATTTCTAAATCTCCTCCTGCCCTTCTCTCCTCTTCATGTTAATGATGGCGTCTTAATTATTGTGCTAGTTTCACACCAGTGCAATTTGCTGGGTCACCACAGGAGCAGCCCAGTCAACTGTGGCTTAACCAACTCATTCTTTAGGTGTTTGGGAGGACAAGCACAAATCAGCAGGAGATTTGGCCAAACATGCTCCAGCTGCAAAGCTCCAAAGCAACCAAAGAATATAACAAAGGTTACTTTTATTCAACTTAACACTAACTCGTCAATATTGTTTTTCTTCACATAGGTCTTCAACTTTGCATGCTTATTAAATCCTTAGTTGAGGATTTAAGACTTAAGGTCTTTTCCAACCTTAATGATTCTATTATTCTATTCTATGATTGTATTTTTCCTGTATTTTAAGAATTTCTACTTTTAACCATGTAGGGATGATGTGTTCATCAACTCTTTAAATCAGAATTTAAAGTAAACCAAAATTGCCCAAAGAAATTAGAATTTTGGAATCTCTCTTTTAAACTGAATAACAATCTCACATCTCTGTGAATAGGATTACTACTCATGATGGAAATCTCCTCTGAACATGTAACACAGACTAAGTAACTATCAAAAGATTTAGACTGAAAATGTTATCCTAAAGGTTTATTTTAGCAGCTGTTAAAGACGGAATGACTTAAGTTTAAGAGTGTCATTTCAATAGACGCTGGCAATTAATTCTGACACTTCATTTTGAAAAGTTAGTGTTATTTTTGAATGAGTGTGCACAAATTATACCTTCATCCAAACGTGCATAACAGTGAAAATATATCAATATGTAGTAGCAATACCTAGAGTGAACTAAGATGGAAAATGTGTGCATTTAACCAGTAACACTGCTTTGCATTTCTTAGTTTCACCAAATTATGACTATGTATCACATTGTAGGATCTAGATATTTTACACAGATGCCAAGCACTACTGTCTCATGCCGCATACCTAGATGAACTCCTGATTCAACAAGCAACAAACCAAGCGTGCAAAAAAAATATCTATTACTAATGTGTATAACATGTATAAATGCTGGGGTGTTTGGAAGTTATGAAAATGGCAGCACTTAGTCTTCAAAACCACTGACCACTGGGTAAGGTACTACCTTAGTTTGACAGCCTTGAAGTCCCAAAGACACAGAACTGAATGAACAAATTGTAACACTTGCTCACTGCAGTATTTGCATGAACTAACACCAAGACTGAAAGACAGTTAATTCTTTGAGTATACAGGTTGGATTTTACAATGTGACACCTGGTCATTGGAAATATTACTGCATATCCCAGTTGCACAACACACAAATTTGCTATCGCTGATGACCACAAGCTTCATCCAGCCACCTCCGAATTTCATGTGAGGGCTTGAACTTGCACCAGCTTTAAATGAAACTTCTAAGACATAAACTTCTAAATCTGAGTTGCAAAGATTAATTAAGAGTGAAATGTTGATAGGCAAGCCCTGATTTTCAAGATTATAGGAAAGACTATAAAAATTCACAATCAATTTACTTTTTAAAAGTAAGCTTTCACAATATTCATATTGTCTTAAATTATTATATATATTATTTTGTCACCTCTAATACCTGGAACAGAGTAAAGTCTGTCAAGATACAGGATTAATGCAGGGGAACCCAGAAATAATCACGGCAATATTCAAAATCTTATGTACAAAATAAAAAAATGCTTTCTGATAAATGGCAGGAGTGATATGAGTACATAAGCAATTCTGATTTCTGCACAGTAGTAATATATGAAAATAACATACGGTTCAGAACTGGCTGATCCTCTGTGAATCGAAATGGCTGTTCAATATAAAGAACCTTTCGCCGGAATCCAGGGACACATTCTAAATCTTCTGCAAATGCAAGCAGCAGAACCTGAGGAAAAAAAAAAAAAAAAGAGAGAACGGACTTTTAACATCCATTCATTCATCCATCACGTTGGCTTCTGGGAACGATGCTGGATTTAGTCTCAGTTCTCATAAAACCAAACACTGGGTCTCATGCTCATAAAACAAAGTATCTATCACATCACGCTTCCCGTTCAAATCTTGCTAAGCCATTTTTAACATAATCTTTTTGCCTTTATATATGGGGTTGGCATAGAAGTTACAAAATAGTAGCTTTCAAGATTAAGTTCTGTCGGGTTTATCAATACAGGATATTACTGGTCTTCATGAAAACAGAGGCTCCTAGAAATCACAGGTGAATACCGTTAGGCTTAAATATACGCTTAAACTAAACATTTTAAAGTTGATTTAAATAATTGATAAATTAGGGTCTGCAAACCTAGTTTCAGAAAGTTATTAAGTTAGAGAAGAAATTCTTCAGTCAAGGATCAGGTTTCACATTAGAGAGGTTTCCTCTACAAAAGAGCTTCTTTGCTAATAAAGGTAAACTGCTGCCTTTTCCCCCCCTCTCTCTGAGCCGCCGTTGGTACATTTTCCCTGTAATCAAAAGTTTGTTTGCACCAAGGGAAGACTGAAAAAGGAATGTGTACATCATAGTGGAGGTGGAACTGAGGGTTAAAGTTGAATACAGTTTGTGTCACTGTTAGTACATGGTCAAAGTTCCCTGTCACCAAAGAAACACCTTAGCAATATAGGAAGTTTAAAAGCAAAATAAAATTGGTTGGAAATAGGTACAATGCTAATCTCAGCCTCTGGAGGTTTGTGTTCTATCCCCGAATAGAGACAACAACCTGAAAGGCTATTTTTCTTGGCAGCTTTTAAATGAAAGCATGGAGGTTAAAATGTCAAAGAAAGTGGCAGCAAGAAAAAATTTACTAAAAAGTTTAAAAGGTTAAAGTGCAAGGCAAAAGGAAACGAATTCAAGAGTAGGAAAAGCCAAATCCGTGTTTTTCAACCTAGACACGTGTAACTGCATTTTCAAAAGTACTTTCTGCTTCAGAACTTCCAAAGGTGTTTTTCAAATCCTGACTTTCAGCTGGTGTACAGAGTACTCTGATCTCAAAGTTATTACAGTCAATCTGCTGCTTGTTGGACAACCAAAGAAAAATCAAGTAGAGTGGGCACACAGCACCCAAGAAGAAAGTGGTCAAATAACAGCACCTCAAACATCTGTCAGTTCTACCTCCACCCTATTATCATCATCTAGGTGTGCTGATCCTAGAAAGATGCCCCGCAAAATTTTAAGAAATGCATGTTTCCCTCTTAACCACCACTCTAGTCCATTTGCTAAATCATAGCAATCCAGTATCGGCTTCTCTCCTTTCACGTGCTTCACACTCAAAAGTTTTATGTGATCCCATCTATAAAATCCAATAGCCACCTGGTCTGTCTTAGTTCTTATTGAAACCAACTGCTAGATCGTTTGTTTCATGTCACTGACATTTGCTATAAAAGCTTGGTTAGAAGAGCTAGCAGGCTGTGGAGAAACAGCCAGAATATTTAATGACAATTAAGCTGGTGGTACGCAAATGCAGCAGATGGACGCCTTTGCCTTCCAGCCTGACCTGCTCTATCTGTCCCTTTGAAAGACTAACCAAGAAAGAAAAGAAAGACTTGACAACAAGCAAGGTGCAATATACTTTACTATTCACTTCTATATATCCACATAATGACTACTACAAAGGCTTAAAACACACACACACCTAATCCTTCATTCAGTTATCAACATGGTTATTATATTGATTTTATTGGAGATTCTGGACCCTATATGGGTTGAGAAGTGGCTACGTCCCCTCAGTCTTCCAGTATGAGACAACTGCAAAAAGTGAACCAACATATTCAGAGCCTGCTCTCAAAATTGCTCATAAAACTTGATTACTGATTATAAAAAGAAATAGGCTTGTATGCATTTAAATGGTCACACGCACAGAGACACCCATGCATTTCCTGGACACGTTTTCTGTGCACACAGGTGCATTTTAAAGTACCTGTCTCTTTCTGACTCATGGCATTACTGAATGAATAGGCATAAAAATGCAATCACAGGAGAAGGAAAATTCTTCCGATCTCAGGAGGCAAGCAACAACGCAAGGAAAGTTGTACAACAACTCCACACCAGAGAAACAGCCCAAGCAACATATGCTGAAATTTAATTACAAATAACTCTTCCCCTATAGTATTAACACAGGAACTATGAGGCAAATTGTATTCTGAGCTCCCAGCTACCAACATCTTAAAGTTGAAATCATGTCTTACAGAGCTATAAATAAAAAACCTCCTTTGGACATCATCTATGTCACTACTTAAAGAAGGGAATATGTCTACTTTATTGGATTTGTGACAGTATAAGTTGACTTTGAACTCTGGGCAATGTAAATAGGTCATGAGTTAACTTTTGTAAGTCTGGTGCAGAAGCCTCGTGTAATACAGATGTAGCAAATAGAAAATGACCTTTACTCCCTTTGAAATAATTACAAGACTCAGGCTTGGCCTTGCTGAAAAATGGAACATTTTATTCTGGTTGTGCAATTCCAGGCACTTTCTTCTTCTCAACATGTCAGACAAGATGTTAAATTTGTCACCACACAGAGTTTTTAATTAATTATCTTTTAAAAGCGCAATTATTCTTTTAATTTATTTTTCTCATGAAGAAACTACTTCTGTTGAACTAAATGTCTATCTCATTAAAATAATTTCTGTTGAGGTTCTGCACTTTGGGGAAAAGAGTCTTTAAAAATACCTTGAAAAAAATAAGCCAAGCTAGTATGTTGAAGGCAAAGAGTGCGTTTTTTAAAGCGGAATATATTCTGAATTTAAGCACCATGTAGATTTCATATTTTTTGATATAATAAAAGGGTTTATGGGCTGATAGGTGTCTAAAGAAAGACTTCAGCTAAATACATTGAAAATGATGTTTAAACATCACATGTATAGAGGTCAGAATATATAAATATTGTTCATGCAGCCAGTCAAGTCAGTACTGGGCAATTAGTACAAAGGGATCCTTCACCCACTTAGAAGAAAAAAGCCCCATTCTTTACAGAATATGACAATTACACAGCAAACATCATTTGCTAGTGAAGAGGTAGACGTCTGAAAAGCAAAGCAGGGAGTCATGGCTACTCAGACCTACAGATCCTATATTCACTGACAAGCAGAACCAAAGTTTTTCATAACCTACTGCTTTCTAGAAATGTACCAACTGAAGACTCATTTTTAATATCCTGACAATTTGTCTTTCTGAATTCATTACCAGTGACTATAGGGAAATGTCACTAGTTCAGGTAGCTCCTTTGCAAGCCTGGTCATCGGGCTAGAACTATACTTCTGAGGAGGTATCAAGCCTATGAAACAGCTGGGGTTTAGGTAATAAAATAGCACACACACACTGGTGACCTTGGCTGACCACAACATTTGCACTGAGAGCTGCTCACACAGAACATGGATTGGAAAGCAAACGAGGACGGCAATTTCATACCATACCGCAGAGTAAATTAATAAAGCCCCTGATGTTGAAGTACCTTTGAGTATTACCACATCCAAAAAAACCAGGGTTCTTTTACCTCCTCTGCTAGCAACTGAAAGTCAGGCTCTGAAATGACCCTCCAAAGAATTCAAAAATCTTTTTATCCTTTTTGTCTCACGCGGTTTCAGCACATGAAGCAACTCCTTTCAGGTTTGATTGGCACATCCTCACTCTGGAAATGACTTTTCTCACTTTTACCATAAACACTGTCATATCTTCATTAACCCTACCTGTATGAAATCAACTTCCACAAAAATGCAGGCTTCAGAATGTTAATTGCATTTTGCACACATTTTTATGGTGTAAAATTCATTCTTGTGCAAACACTTATTTAACTAGAGATATAAATGGTGCTGACACCTGTGAAAACCTTCTGCCCAAACACGAATTTTGCACACAATAAAAGCACACAAATCTCATTCCATAGGACAATATTCTGTATGACCACATCCTACCTTTGCCTCGAGGACAGTAATTTGAAATGCAAACAAACCAACAAAAATCTTCACAAAAGAGCTAAAATAGAAATCACACTCATTTTTAATAATAGCAATAATCTCAAAAGTTCAAAAATTATGAGTCACTTCCTGAAAGATGAGATTTCTGAGTTGAGGGGTGGTTTTTTTGGAGGATTTTTTGGAAGTACAGTTTTGAGGCTTCTTTTTTATTCATTTGACTCATTTACTTAGAAGTGAGTATTGAAAAATTATGCTTCCGAGCTTTTCTCTGAAAAGATGAGAACTAGAAATTTGCTTTTTGCATATGAAAACTTCAGATTTTCATATAAAATATCGTGATCCTAGAAGCTGAGATCTAAGAGGGGAAAAAAATAATCAGAATAACGAGAACTACCAACATTAAGTTACACATGACGAAATATTTTTATCATGCAGATCAAGATCTTTGAATCTTAAAACCTTTTCTATCTTCAGGTGCTGCAACACTATACCCACAAAAACGGTTAGGGAGGAAGCCATTAGAGAAGAAAAACAAGTAATAAGCAGCACACAGTGATGATGATTTGTAGAGAGATGATGAAACCTTGCCTTCACTGAAGTCAGTACGAACTATTCATTGATTTTAAGGTTTTACTCAATATTTAAATGAGGGAGATATTTAAATGAAATTAACAGAGCAATATTTAGAATAGAGAGAGCACTGCTTTAAGTAAGGTTCAGATTCTGCATTATAAGGACCCCAATTGGAGCATCAGCAGGTCCTAAGGCAATTGTTTCATCAAATCACATACAGACTGGACATGAACATCTCCTTGTCTTCTGTATTTATGTTTTTTTACATCAACTGAAACAGAAAAAAACCCTCAAAAGCCTGAATAACTTACCCTCTGATTGGCATAATTAACAAAGGCATTTTATCATTGCATAGAGGTATGTTGATTTATCTCTGAAAGTGACTAAATCAAATAAAACAGTTCTTCTGCATTTATTTGTTTTCTAGAGTACTACAATTTGGGAATTTATTTACTCAATATTTTCCTGTTGGAGGAAAAGTTTTCACTGTTTTAGGCTTTAACTTCTCCTTTTTATCAGAAAAGAGGTTCAGAAAAAAGAGTATTCACTATCTCTACAGCTCTACCTCTAAATCTGATAGCGAATTCCAGTCATTTTTGTAAGAAATGCTATTAAGATTTGGCACTAAGATTCTTCAAGGATGACAAATATTCTTTTAAAGGGCCTACCTATCCATTTGCCACACAGCTCTGTCCTAAAGTGAAAGTCACACTTGGAGTACTGAAGAGTGGGCTATGAAAATGCAAATTAGAATGACTTTATTGGCTCAAATGAATTCAGTTCTCTTGTCGCCAAGAAGTGCGACTGCCGTAGGCATCCATTAGCTGGAACCAAATATGACAAACTCTTCTGTGAGACGATCTAGCACAGGAGCTTTCTTTTTACGAGTATTTCCCTCGTGAATGTATGTTTATTATAAGAATTTTATCGCATTTTCAGTAAAAACTGTGAATCTTCTACGACATGGGAAGCTGTTTTTAAGTTACTCAAGAAGCAATTTGCCAGCACTAGTTGCTGAACTTACAGTTATTTTCCTTCTTAAATTCAAGATCTCTAGGAGATGCACTATCTGCTTGTTGCGATATGAGCCCAGGGTCTCAGAACGCAAAGGAACTTTGGAGTCCCCACTGCTTAGGGTGAAGGAGAAAGGAGAGGTGTACTGGAAAGCATGGGAGCACTTCCATGGCACTCCCATTTGAAGCCAGAGTTGCAACTGGACCCAGGTGCTGACCTGCCTGGCAAGCTATCACTTTTTCCACTCTTCTTCCAGTCACTTCTGCTCCCTGAATTAAGTCACCAGGTAGGTCTGTGAAAGCCAGTGCCAACGGAACACTCTGGCTGGAAAAAGATGGTCAGGTGCAAGACCATCACAGTCTGCACCACAATCTGATTTAGCTGCCATGGAACTGCACCTGCACCCTTAAATTTGTGTTTTAAATAAACTCTGACACATCTTCCATGCATTCAGAACTTGAGCTAGCTTAGAGCTCCCTCAACTTGGGAACCCAGAAAAGCCTCATACAGGCCTGGAAAAAAACACGTCTGGTGTCACAAGCAGCTACAACATACAATCGATTGGCTGGATTACTTGATCCTGATCATAAATAATTATTCCTACTTCACACAATTACAGATCCGTATTCTGATGGTCATTTTATAGCTTCCAGAATAAATTTGTTCATGGTCAATTTACAGCCATTTATTCTTGTACAAGTCTTGTCTCATAACTTAATTAACCTTTCTCCTCTCTAAGTATTCGATTTATGAAACTAGGCAAACCAAGCTTTTCAATCTCCTCATATAAGGATATATTCCTTTGATCATCTTGGTAACCCTTCATTGTGCCTGCTTAAGTTTGCACACGTGCAAAATCCACAAAGAATTCCCAATAAGCATTCCCCAGGCTCTGGTAAGTGATACTAGTATTTCTTTAAGCCCAAAATACGTCGCCTAACACTTCCTAAAATTCCACTTCTCCTTTTTAAAGTCATGTCATACTGACGGATCACAATCATTCTAAAATTAACACACACAAAGAGCTGAAAAAGTTTGACATCAACAGAGATACTGCCTCCGTTTTCAAGATTAATCTTTATGAAACACAAACACAGATGCAAACCCTCATGCATTGTTAGATCCATGCCCTTTTTGGCCAGACGGGAACCAACTCTGCTCACAAGTGGCAGACATCTTACAGCACAAAGCCCAGGCTTAATCTTCCCTCTCAGTAGAGCTTGTTAGCTCAGATTCAGCTTTTGCTGATAGAGGATGGCTTCCAGGCTCAAGATGGCTTGCACCCATATAGGTCAGAATGCAAGATCAACTTACTGTCTTGTCTACGAAGACGTATCTGAGCATTGTTCAGATTTTTGTAGTCCAGGCAATAACTACCATCCTGGTTCATTAACCATAAACTGGTTTGGGTTAAAAGGGACCTTAAAGATCTGGTTCCAGCTAGTTCCAGCCTCCCTGCCATGGGCAGGGACACCTCCCACCATGTTGCTCAAAGCCCCATCCAACCTGGCCTTGAACACTTCCAGTGATGGGTCAGCCACAACTTCTCTGGGCAACCTGTTCTAGCACTTCACCACCCTCAGAGTGAAGACCTTTCTTACATCCAGTCTAAATGTCCCCTCTTTCAGTTTAAAGCCATTACCTGTTGTCCTGTCACTACAGGCCCTTGTAAATGCTCCCTCTCCAGCTTTATTGTAGGGCCCATTTAGGTACTAGAAGGCTGCTATAAGGTCTCCCCAGAGCCTTCTCTTCTCCAGGCTGAACAATCCCAACTCTCTCAGCCTGTCCTCACAGGAGGTGTTCCAGCCTCATCTTCATGGCCCTCCTCTGGACTCATTTCAACAGGTCCATGTCCTTCTTGTGTTGGGGGTCCCAGAGCTGTATGCAGTACTCCAGGTTGCGTCTCACAAGAACAGAGTAGAGGGGGAAAAAATCACCTCCCTTGACCTGCTGGTCACAGCAGTATTGTAATGACTGATAACAGAGACCAAAGCGTGTAAGTAATATTTTAAAATTACTCAACTATTTAACAAGTAAATACCTACCCATCATGATTAATAACACCATTTAACAAATAAGACTCCTCAGACAAAAGGACAAGTTGGGCTCCAAGGTTGGGGGTTTTTTGTTATTTTTAGGCATTATGAAAAAAGTAATCACATTTTGCTGAAACCCATACACCACTGGAATGAGATTACAACTGGTTAGCCTGTTTAGAAAAGCTGCATAATAAATTCATTTTACAGGGCACAGAATAACACAAATGAGCCATTCAAAGGCACTCCTCTACCAGTGAAAGAGACATAAAGAAGAAACATTGAAAATCAGAGTTCTGATCTGGTTATGCAGCAAGGTATGGAATTGCCGAAACCTAAACTGCATTACAATAACCTGCTCTAGGATCTGCTTATACCAAGCATTTTAGTTATTTATTGCCTAATGAAATAAACAGGTTGCTCCTATTTTCCAGCAGTAATGACTTCACAAAACACTTAGATGAATGAAAATACGAATCTCTGGTTTTAAAAAAGGGAAATAAATTAGGAATGGTTTAAACATATTTATAACCCCTCACACGCAGTTGCATGGGGCAAAGTCATTATTCCACACAGGAAAACACTGATGTGGCAAAAGCCAATAGAGAAAAAAATTAAAATCATATTTCTTACAGCAGATAGTGTTTTTTTGATAGGATGGCTGGAAACTATAAGGAATATGATACATGTTGAATTTCCCAACAGTGTTATCATTATCAAAAGAAGTGCAACCTTCCACCTATCATTTCCTATATATTCCAAAAAGTTATAGTATAAAGCAATTATTACTGCACCACACAACTGAACTTTGTGTAACACTGAACGTCTGTCTTTTGCCCTGGTAAGCTAAAACTGAAAATGAGCTTGCTAAAAACAATCTTTCAAAGAACAGCGTAGGTTTGAGTATTAAACACATTCACAGGGCTATTTTCATGAAATCTCTTTGAACTTGACAGTTGCAGCTCAGCCTACCAGCTATCACTGAAACTGCCCAGTGGTTTCAAGCGTTATATGAGGGAATCATGAACAACATAGCTAAGCAATCAAAGAGTAAGGCTCAGAATCTTGGAAGAAAAACAGACCAAAAAACCAAGTAGGTGATGCACGGTGGCATACAGGGCTACTTCTGCTTGTCCTCTTCACTAGTTCCAGGAAATTAAGAGGTGTAAAGCAGTTTTTAAGTTTAAGAAATTTCTTTTTAGCTAATTAAGAGGACAAAATATTGTTACCTCATGCACATAATACATGCCTATAGGAGTAGAACATTATTACATCATGCACATAATATGCTTACAGGAGAGGGAGCCCAGCTTAGAAATCTGCAAAGTATGAAACAAAATACAAATCAGGAACTGCTCACCTATATGCTAACTTTTGCCCACAGGATAGAGGAAAGCCTTAAAACAGTGTAGTGAATTAATAGACAGGCCACCAAAAAAGGAGGTAATTAAAGACTTCATTAGGTGGACAGACTGAGGTCACTGGAATTGCAGTCACCACACAGACATTACCTATTTTATCTTTATCTCACAACCAATACAACAGGAATTCCAGGAAGGAAAATGGAAGTAGATTAGATGGTACCTGCCTGGTCAACCTCCTTAAGGGACATCCTTCTATAGATCGTAGAAGATCAACCTGTTAAGCTGAGCTACGCTGGAGTAAATTCATTGAAATCCTTTTGTGCTCCACCCGCCCCCACATATGCCTGCCAAACTAAAGCACCACTATCCCCCAGTTAATCTTGATGGCTGATCAGTTACTGCAAAAAGTTAGAGTGTTAACAGAAGGACAATAACTGATCAACTTTGAAATAACTACAACAGGGAAAGAAAGATTTTTGAATGAAATGGAGAAAAGTATGTGCGATATAGACATATTCCTATATTGCACATATGTATTTAAATATATGTATTTCTTTAAATTGTTTTAACAGACTGTTTAATAGATGTATAGGATTTATGGTACAATTGAACATTATTTCAGACTAGAATTCAGTTCTAAAACTGATTGTTTCCAGAGTTTTGTGTTTTCTTGTTCAACGCTGGTTTCCAAGAGATTTACGTTTATTTTACTAAAGAGCATTAACTGTACCCTACCACTACTAGGCTAGTTACTATACATATTTTTAATTCACTTAGCTAGTATGTCCCAAATTGTTACATTACTGCTCATTCTCTCAGTCAAGGGCGTGTCCATTTGTTTACAATAGGCAGTAAGTTTCAAGCTCCTACAGTAATATAGAATTAGAGGGTAAAAAAAATACACAGATCTTTTTGGCAGTGCTAGCTGCTACTTGAGGAGTAGTCTTAATGAATTACAAGAACACAGTCAAAAACTTTTAAAAATCTTGTACTAAGTCTTCTGAGTTTAGCGAAAACATACCCCAGGGGAAAGACAGCAAGTAGTTGAACATTTTTGAGCACATCACAATAAAGCAGAATCTAAAGCTTACAGGCTCCCTTGTGTTAACAGTGACATTACACCAAGAATGACCTTTCCAAAGAAATAAAACCCATTAATGCTAGGAACATGATAACTATTAAAGATCAACACTTAGTAGCCAAAGCGGGGAAAAAAAAAAAAAACCCACTCTGGTAAATTAATTAGAACATAAATAATATGAAACCAAGACCTTGGTCTGTAACCCTCTGTCTTCTAATTGCCTGCCATTTAAAAGCTGAATGAAGTCTTTTATGTAAAAGATACAGCTATTGACCCCACATTTATTAGGAAGGCAAAGAAAATCCTGAGAATAAGATCTCCTCCGCACTGGAAAATACCTTAGTACCACCTATTGAATACCTATCTCCGATTTCTTTACAGTAGAACTTGCTTTCAGCCATCGAGAAATTATGCTGCTGGGAAATAACGCAAGTTAATTGTGAAACATTTCAGGGCTTTTTTTGGTTGGCTGTAGAAACAATCATTGCCAATTTATCCGTACCCATGAGAATTTTGATTTTCTTATGTGAAAGGACAACTGTCAGTCCTGAGGCATAAGGACGTCAGTATGATTGTATCCCAGGAACTCTATCATGAAACCTCTAAAATAAACTAACATTTGCTTTTGAAATCCATCGTTTAAACGAAGTTAGGTTTCTGCGGTGTTTGGGAAACTCAGTACGTTATTGTAGCCTCCCCACTTAACATTGTGGACAGCACTTTCAGTACAGTTATTAGTTCTGTAATTATCTGTATTCACAAAGTCTATCACCTGTTCCAGATGAGATTCAACAGGCAACAGATATAAGCAATAAACATAACACACATGAAAGGCTGTGAAAACTGTCAGTCTTGGCCTTGGATTTTGCTTTTGCGACCTCTACCAACCTCTAAATATGAATATTATCACTGAAGTAGTTGAGAGTGGTCAGAGTCACATCTTGTTTAAAATTCCTGGACAGAAGGCACATAAGAACAGGCTTTTTCATCTGGTATTCTTTGATTCTATGATAGTTTTGATCTGGGAAATCTGAATAGATCTTTTCTTTTTTTCTTTTATCAGAGACACATGCTAAAGAAATATTTAAAAAGAATTCTAATTTTCTTTTCTTCCTACACCAGTATATATGGAATAATGGATTCCACTATGCTCATGGAATGTTCTGCCATTACTATTTATAACATGGGTTAATTAAATTTTTTGCAAGTTTATATAATCAGGTTTTTTGGTTAATTTTGACCAAGAAAAGCTGTCTCAGTTACATATAAAAATAAGAAATCCTGAAGAAAAAAAATCAGGTATCCAATAATTTAAAGGCCCTTTTCCATGTTCATAGCAATTTTAAATTACTGGAACAGTTCAATTTTTATTTTTTTTTTTGGTAAGTGCTTCAGCCTGGAAGTGATTTGGGTTCTGTGCTTGCACAGTAGAAAGCAATTTAAAATTATTCAACTGCTTCAATTTTTTATAGGTACTTTTATTTGAAAATGATTGAGGTTCTGATCATGCTCAGCATTGAACAATTTTAAATTATTTAAATGCCTTTTTTTAATCAATGCTTCATGTTTGGGACTGAGTTCTGGGACGCTATAGTACATTATCAGGCACTTTAAATTATACAGGAACTTTATATTTTACACAATCTTTCATCTCCTAAATAAGAATCAGTTTGCAAGGATGAAGGCCTAAAGCATTACACTTCAAAATAAATCAGCATTATGCAAAATCACAAACCTAATTTTTCTCTTTTAAATATTGTAAGAAACCCTTTTTCCATTATCGGGTTTCCATGTCTTACTACGTACTATGAAGCGTGAGCATTTCAGAAGCTACATATTTCTATTCTGCTAAACTCAAATTTCAAAGGAGGAGAACAAAGTCTAAAAAAGTTTTCCGACTCCATCAAAAATGAGAAGAACTAATTGTCACAGCATCTGACTTAAAACATGTCAGTCAAGCATTCATGTCCTCTCTAGCATGGATACAGCATGCTCAACAGCTTCTGCTTCAAGTTCACTGTAAATATTAAACATATCAAGTACAAAATGTAGGTTCGACTTCAGGGTCATCATTCCTGAATTAACAGGACTGAGACACAAGATTTTTTAAAAAGGTTTTCATTAATGGAGTTATTGTTCTCAACAGTCAAGAACATGCTCTGCTCTTAAGCATTTCCATATGAAAGGAGATGAAAATTAAGGTGTAACACTTGAAAATAACACTGGAAAATAAAATGGAGAACAGAGAAATAGAGCTGGCGGGTCACTGTCTCCTCTTTGGTCTTACCTGGTATCCTGCACTAACACTCTGCCAATACGCTTACATTTGCTACCACACAAAAATCCAATCCAAGTATTTTTGTGCCTTCCACTGAGATATTCAAATATGAATATTATCTAACCTCTGATTTACAATGTGACATCCTGGAGAAAAAAAAAAGATCAGTGACTAATTTCTTGAAAAGGCTTGGTATTCATATTTCACCTTTTGCCTTAAACACAAATGACACAGAAGAAACAGGATAATTTCTCACCAGGAAAAACAACCCAGTGTTCCTCTGCACGTTCATTTGAAAAGATAGTAGCTAGCCCTTAAAGATATTGGCATGTCTTACTAATCATAGGCTTTTAATTCTGTCTCTCCAATTTCAATTAGTAAGTAAACACTGACATCCTCAATTGCACTACACAGAGCTCCCCTTTATCCAGTTAATCACGTTCACTGCAGCTATTCCCAGGCTGAGGTCTCAGAGTTCCTAGCTTCTGCAAATCCTCGGTATTACATTTTTTGATTCAGAAACAAAAATACTAACATATCTTATCATTCAAAAACACGTGTCCTGGGTTCAGGAAGGACTGTATTTTCCTCTATCCCAGTAGTCCACTGCTGTACTCCATGAATAGAATTAAGTTGCAAAGCATTGCTAAACTCCTCTGAAATGTTTTGCTTAAGTTAAACCCCATATTTTAGTAATTAAAGAAGCTGTGAGAAACCATAATTAGACCGAATGTCCAACAACTATTAATCAGTAAAGTAATATTCTATTATTAAGAAGCAGCTATTCACAGTAGGAGTTTCTCTTGTGAGAAATAAGATTGGGAACTGAGCCAAAAGCAGACCAGAAGGCACAGCAAATTGGGTCATTTGGTGCCTCATTTTAATTTATGAAAGCTTTCACCTGTATTTTGGTGGAGAAGGTGTAAGCAGGCTCCAGGCTGTGACCCTAGATCTGTTGGTTAGTCCCAACATACCCAGTCACTGTAATAAGGATTTCCTTTACTCGATTCTAATCCAAGCCAAGAGACAAACTCAAACCTCACATCACAGGCAAACCACTTAACCTCCCTACGTTCCCCCATCTGTAAATGAAAACTACACAATTAGCATACATAGCAGGAAGGGTCTGGGACTTACTTAAGTGTTTTTAAGAGATCTGAAATATTAAGTAAGAAGTACAGAATAAATGCTGACAAATATTGCCTGGTTGAAGCACCATCCGTAAGCATTTTGAATCTACAAGCACTAAGATCATGGCAAAAGCATCAAAGTTTCTGAAATGCTAGGTCAGTTTTAGCTTCTTATTTTCGTATTACACCCTCTCCCTGCGTATCAGTTAAAAACTAATCATAGCAATCTCATAACAGGTCTCCTTTGCTAAGATCAGTTTTAGAGCTTTTTCCCTCAAAGTCTATTTCTCTGCAGTGGAAAAATACTGAAACACTCAACGGACTAGAATTCAACAGAAAGTGTAATGGGTTTAATGTAAGATACCATTTTCTAGTAAAAAATTATTTCTAAATTATCCTATTAAATAGAGATACATAACGTAGTGCAAGAACACAAGTTTATTTGGTGGGGGAATCTCTAATGCAGTGACTTATAAGAAAACAATTATCAATCAAATATCTGTTCTTTCCACTTCAGAGTTACTTGACGGAGATTCTGATGAAGCACTAAACTGTGCTAGTAGTTAGGTTTTCCACTGACATTCAGAAGAATTATTTTTTTTTGAAGTTAAATCACAAATTGTTACCTGAGCTGTTACAAAATAGAGGTAGCTTGATGAATTCTCAATTTTAAAATGTATTTGCTCTATCTATATACACTGCTAATTTCCCTATATATTGCTCTCACGTGTATTCATCGCATCTGAAGAGGGAGGCTTTTTCAGAGAACAGAAGGAAGAAATATCTACAAAATGCAAGATTTAAAAATGTGAAACTCCGAATTGTATTTTGTCTTCTAATACAGATCAAGTAGTCATATTTCTATACAGATATTCAAGGCAAACATCCAGACATTATGATCTTTTCAGCACCATTGAAAATTATGGCCAAGTCCGACTTTCAGTTCTGTAATTTCCAGCACTGATAGAAAGGTTTTTTTCTTCATTACTGAAAAAGAAACAAGCAAACCAAGCATACCCATCTAGTTTCCAGAAGAATTGCCTTTTATACCTGATGAAATGCAACTCATCAATTAGAAGAGTCATTCCAGTAAGTTCACCTATACAAGGTTACCTTTTCTCTTTTGCACTCATTAGTGGCTTGACAACAGCAAAGGCTTCATTAGTAACTAATATAAAAATCGATATTAATATACAAAATTGAAGAATAAAACTCTCGCAAGAGGTTTATGCTCAATGCGATACTAGGTTTCAAATCCACACAGAACAATCTAAAAATACTAAATGAAAGTAGTCATCTACACCATGAGAGACAAAAGAAAATTCAAAAAACAAATCCATAATGCAAATGAGACAGTTAAGTGTGCTTCTGCCAACAATAAAATTACAATCCCTTATTGTATCCCTTGGCCACAGAGATAAAAGCCAAGTTGCAACAGGAGCAAATATTACATGGAGCAGATGGAGAAAGTGCTTTATCAGGTCTTTAGGGAAACCACTCATTTTGTTACTTTTATTAAAAAAAGCAAAACAAAACAAACAGAAATCCAACCCTGAAACCCAGAAAAATAGGCATGGTCGATTTGGTAACAGGTATCTACTAGTAGCATAGATCCTGAAAAACAGGAGGTTGCTGCTGTGTTTTGTTCACATGTAGTAAGAAAAAAAGGCACTTGGAGGGTTTGGGGTTTTTTAATCAACCGGTAAAGAACTAGAGTAAGAACTCAGTGAAAATCAATTAGCCCAAAGGGAAAGGACTTGAGGGAGAAATGAGGGGGAGGACAAAGATCTCATGCTTGCTCTGAAACCTCAGAGGATGTTACCCAACAGTGTTGTGTGCAGGATGCTCTGTGCTCAGCACCCCCAAAGAGCTGATAGACAGCGGCTTAGACTGCATGCATCAGTACCCAATAGAAACACATCAGTGGGTTTTGGCATGTAATTTGTTTCACAAACATAATTCATATTGTTTCCATACTCACCAAAAACCGTTAAAAGAAGGTAAGTAAGAAGAAGTAATTGCTCTTTTTTCATAGTTTGTTCTAGTCAGCTCAGAGGATGGAGAATTCTCCTGCCAACCTACAAGGGCAAAACCCTAACCCCTCATGGAAGTCTCATCTGTGACAGAGCCAGAATCCCATCCCACTTATTTTTATTTAAACTCCATGCCTTTTCACTTGGCAATTTACTTCTTGTCGTTAGCTAGCTTCTATGTCCTAGATTTGGTTTCTCTCTCTTTTGGCTTTCACTTCTGCTCCCTTATCCTACATCCCAGCGGCTGCCAGGATTATTGGACAGTTGAAAGGGGCACATGTGCATGAATTCCCTTCACAGCTACGACAAAGACAAGAGCATCCATTTCACTCTAAGCAGTGTTCAGTTGCCAGCTATAAAAACGCAGGTGGTCTATGTGCTTATAGCAAGTAGCTTCAGAGAGGATTTCATAGAAATACATAACCACATTTAACTAGAGTTTCCACTGGAAATTGCACTACAGCTGAATGAGTATGACAAGACTAATATACTCGATAACCTTTCCCTCCACAACACTATTAACTCATCCTAAAGCTCAGTGCAGTAATACATTAAGACTAGAAATTATTAGCTTAGTTAACTCATTAGTAGACACTTATTTCTAACTCAGTTGAAGGATAAATGAAGCAAGAAATCAGTAAGTTTAAAGGTCTGTCTTCTGTTAAGATATCAAGGGAAAATTTTTTCAGGGAGAAAATGTCTACTGAATAATTGATATCCATCTTTCTGCCTGTGAAAAGTGGAGGGAACAAACAATAAAGTCAATAACTTTAAGGTAGGTCACTAATAATGCACTGCAATGGGAGAGCAGAAGACCATCTGAGACTAGCAAAGATTAAATTAGGACCAGAAATTATATTAAACTGTTTTCCCCCCTGCCCCTAGAGCCAAGCATGGAGATGAATAAGGCTTGACAAAGCAGAAATTAAATAAAACTATCCATTTCTGTTAATATTAATGGTATTTGTTGTCATCTGTTATGCATAACTTAGCTAAAATATTCTATAAAAGTAATTGAAATGCAATTTTTTTTCTCTCCTCTCCTCTGGGCAATATTACTGTTTTAATGGGGTACATTAGAACTGTAATAAACCAACAAAACATTTTTTTAAATACATGGGAAAAAACATTCTAGGACTGTTGAATGAATCAATGAATTTTGTCTTACTCTTTTTTTAACAGAATGTGCAGTTAAAAAAGAAACAAACTGATTTAGGAGTCTTAAGCCAAATATTATGATTTCATTTACATTAACTCGATATTATACTTCAACTTCTGCTGTATGGTCTGGAAGCCAGTGATTTTGTCTCTCTTGTCCTCTGTGAGAGGGTCTCCACGTGCATGACTTCTCTGGATGTTTCTGCCATTCAACCATACAAGAGAGTTGGGTTCACAAATGAGGGACCTGAGTTGTAGCCTTAGTGGCCACAAACCCCATCAAGGAAACACAAGTCACTATTAAACTGGCACAGGAAGAAGCTCCTGTTTACTCATCTGACAAAACTGAAGCGTATCAGCTGGAGATGACAATCTAAAATATATTCCCATTTCCAATTTCCAAATGGAGAAAGAATTTTTTAGGATATACCTGAAAAAACTTACATGTGAAATATTTTGAGTTGCCTGTATGGCTCGACTTCAGTGGTTCACTGAACTACTAGTTCTTATTTTTGCTATTATTTAAAACCATTTCTGTATGTCATTAGAGTAGCAATTAACACCTTCATTAGCAGAGCACAGTGTTCTATAGATGTATCAAGCTGGTACGAGCAACAGTATAAGACGTTTGTGAGACATCTCAACACAGGCTGAATAATCCTGTTAGGAAGGAAAACGAAACTTTAGCTCACAGCAAAATAGCACAAATGCAATGGATTTGTTTCTAGTGACCAAACTACACCTTTCTGAGTAAGGTAGACAAAGCCAAGCACTGCCAAGCTGTGGAGATGCTTTTCCAGTCCCCAGTCAAGGCTATGAAACTGGCAATAGTTTTTCTTGTGGCATAATCTAAAACAAAGAAATAAATGCTAGGAGAATAAATAGTTGTGTTAAGGAGTAAAGAGAGGCATTTTCAAATCAGAATTGCATTTCGAAGTAGTTCAAGTATCAGCCAAGCTGCCTAGTTTCTAAAGTCTTGAAAACCAGACTTGTCACCTTTGCCTAGTTTGAACGTACCAAATTGTGTGATAGTTTTGCAATGGCTACTAATGAAAACTCACCTTTAAAGAATTTTCTATTTGAACTTCAGGTCTACAGATGAAGAGCGAGTAAACCTACAACAGCATCTCCAATTTACCTGACCTAGTTTTATACAAAGCTACATTGTAAGCTACGCTTTCATTATGCTGAAGTGAATGTTCACCAAAGCGGATTCTGGTAAGCAGGAATAACGCATGAAATCTGAAGGTATTGCGGGATGCCTTCCTTCTCTATTATCCTCCTTAGTTTGTATTCCCCATTATATTTAGGATCCCCTGTTGTGCGATAAAGAACAGTGAATCTTTCTTGAGCATAAATTAACGTGAAACTATTGCAGCAGTTTCTTCCTCCCCTATGAATTCTTCCTACAACACACCTGCTTTAAACATGCAGTAATTATTTTGTTGTTACCTGCTACTAGAAGAAGGGAAGCTTGATAGCAATGAATTGAACTTGCCCTTTGTCCCCTTTCATTGTATCTACCTACAGCAGACGGCACCAAAATGCAACTCAATTAAACACAGCCCTCTTGTCATAATAGGCACAGAAGTTCTCCTCACAGCAGAAGCAGGAAAAGTTTTGTCATGACACTCCTTGTTGCATTTGACAAGTTTATTCAAAAGCAAATATTTCAGTGGGGAGGTCTGTCATTCTAATCCTGTTCTTTATGCAAGAGCAGCTAATGCAATTTCAGCTACCTGAATAGAAGAGCTCTTGCTTCCAGATGTTCCATTGTGCCTTGCAGACAACAACTGGTGTAGGACTGACACCAGAAGACAGGTATTATGAGTATTTTTTCCATTGTTAGCTTCCTCTTGGCACAAGGCTTACAGCTTCCTTGTTGATTCCTGTAATTCTGATAGGCATAGCAGAAGGCACAGTGTAATGCTATCCTTCTATAGGTCAGGCATAATAGCAACAGAAAAAGGGCAATTGTACTGGACAAGGTGGTAGACTAAAGTTACTCCTGAGTTATTGAAAGACTGTTTAAAAGATGAAAAACAGATAGCTTCAATACATCAAGGCTTGTATTGTAGACTCTTTATACTTCCAGGACACAAACCTCAAATCACAGTGTCACAGATTGGCTACACTTACACTGATGGGAGATACAGCAAACCCAGGAACAGCTCTGCAGGGGACAGCAAGGCACTGAGGAAGACAAGGAGCAAGACTAGCCAAGACTGTATACTGCAGCCAACTGAGGAAAAGATGTGGAAAGAGGCTCTGCTAACTTTTGGCAACAGCCTAAGAAGGTATGCAGACATACCTGTTGCAGAAAGGCTAACTGAAAGAAAATACACACAAAAACCCTGCTAACAACCAGGCATTGGGTTTTCCTGTTGCAGGTATTGACATTGGCTTTAATTTCTTTAATAATGTATTAGTGTTTATAATCAGCATGATGTTCTGTTTTCATCAGGCCTCTACAAATATTGAGGACACAAGCCTTGTCATGAAACTGTTGAACTTTTTTTTTTTAATCCCCTTGGAAAACAGCAAATGCCAATAAAGCCATGAAAGAAGGACAGTGAAAGAATGATGGTGTTTAAGTCTACCCGTAAAAATGCTTTTAACAGATTGCGATTTACATTTGTCTTTGTTTCTTAATATCCGTTTACATTATCTGATATGCTGTTTGTCCAATAGCAGTATGTTTTCTTCCCCCTACCTATGATTCCTGACGTATAAACAGTACTAGCATAGATATTAGGGGAGTTCTGACCAAGAGCTTCTGCTAGGAAATAAAGAGCTTTCCTTATAATGTGTAATGTAACTAATAAGCTGCTCCACATGACTGCTGAGCATTTGCAGTTCTCTCTGAAGTCAGTGGAGGCTGTAGGTACTCAGTTATTTTCCACAGCTAAGACTCAGAGGTTCACACATAGGATGGAGAATAAGCATTGCCCTAGAACAACTTACTGTCCATGCCAAGCACATCATGCTTTGCCCAGAGCAACTGTGAGTAAAGACACTTGCTATATGGCTGATGCAGTTACTGAGTGTGACAATCCAGAAATTCTTTCTGTATACAATTACTCAGACATGAGCAATCACTACAACCTCACAAATATATTTTCTAGTTGCCAAAACTGTAGAAAATAATCTGTTCTACCCTTTTTCTCCTTCAGAATAGAAGATGTGTTATAAAGATAAAGATTAAAATCTGATCCAACCGAATCAGGAGTCAATATTTAAGAAGTGGCATTGCCATAGCTTATCCAATTCAATGGGAGCAATGTATTTCCTAAGTGCAGAGGTGCATTCATACACCACAAATAGCTCACACTCACTGAGATGGAAAGAAACAGTAGTGTCTCAACTTACATAGAGTATGATTATTATTCTCTAGGCCACAGTAAAAAAAAAAAAAAAAAGAAATCTTATTTTGAAGCACTGTAAGTGATCCCTTTTTTCCTAAAAGAAAAAAATAATGGCTTCTGATTTGCTTGTTACCAAAGCATGATGATGTATCCTTTTCTTCTGCACCAATTCACGTAACAGACACACATAGCCATTCAGATATGCTGCTTCTCAGCCGTATGCTATTTTCTTTGCCTAGTGTTTTGGAAAAAAAAGGCTATAGCACAAAGGAAAGCAGGCAAAAACACAAAGCTGTGCAGTGATGCTAAACAGCAATAGACATGTTCTTCCAGAGACTTGCTGCAGCCTGCACCCTCCCTTGTTAAACGTACTAACTAATGTGAGCAAATTAACCACCTGGTTTGTATTCAAATTCCTTTTCAAACATCAATTCTCTTGCAATTCCTTTCCCCTGTTAATCTAGTGTGGAAATAAGAAAAATCTCTACAAGGAATATAAATTGTTGTTAGATGGTAATGTGGTGCTCCATCTGCGTGACATATTTTGTTTTTCCAACTGTGGACTGACTTTTAATTACAACGCTGTACTCCAACTTAGAGAAGTGGGTCAGGTCTCCTGCATTTGTTATCAAATGTCTTTCAGAGCAGCTGGCAGACTTCTGACTGACATCCATGAAGTTTGGCTCAGGTCCTTCAAAACTTCAAGGAAATATGAATAACAGCTGCCTTCTCTGCTTGCCCAATCCCCACCTCCTTTATTTACCCAGTAATTTGGGGGGACAGATTATCTATTACTTCCCTCGGCAGCATACAGCCTCATGCTTCCCTGTCTCAGTCAAGCAAGACATAAGAAATCCTTGAGGCCACATCTAGATTTCCTCCCTTATCTACAGCGTAGACCACACAGCTCATGTCATAATAAATCATTCCCTGAAATAGTAACTGACAGAGTAAAAACACTTTGAAAAGTAGCATATTTACACCAGATGTGAACATAGGTCACCAGAAAGATGTTCACATCAAAACAGATGGAGAATCAATGAGGCAGAGAGCTATGGGAAAGCACTTCTGGATGGCAGCAACAGCAAAAGAAGGCTGTAAGTTGACTCTGGAAAGGGAGAATCACTCCAAGGGAATATGGGGAGAAAGCCACCACGGTCCCCGTGATCCTCCTTTTTCTACACTGACACAGGCTGCTTTTGAACTGACAGATCCTAAGAACTGTTCTCCAAAGCTTATGGAAATCAATGGGAATCTGTCCAGGAACTAATGGGTTTTGATCAGACAAACAATGAACTATCTGTCACTGTGTTTGTCAGAGGATAACTGTACACACATAACAATGGCTAATCAAACTTACACCAATACACAATCAAAGTAGGGGTTTTCTTTATACCTTCTACATAGAGGGTAGAATAGAAAAGGATAAAATATTGTAGGATCTGACAATAGAAAAATAATATAAATGGAAACAAAGGCAGAGCATCTTAAAATGAGTCATAGATAATACGTGGAAAAGACTATTTAATATAGTAATTTATTTTTTACATATCCCAGCAAGTCAGGACATATAGCAAGCAAAAAAAAAAGAAAATCATCATGTTCTTTCCCTGAAACTTAAAGATTCTTTGAATAAGTGACATTGGTTTGTGTCCTTTTCCTCTTTGCTGTTCTGTTTTACTTACCTATGCCTTAAATCAACACTAGATGCTTCAAAATGCCTGCTTCATCATAGGATGGATTTTAATATTGTTGGTACAATTTACAACAAACAGGAAGGGTGCAAAGTATGAGAACTAGATGGCCTAACTGATCTTTTTATATCTAGGATACATGTGCACACTGGTGATGCTTAGGCACACTGGTAATCAATGCTTTAGTAGTCCTTGAAAGGATCATCTTTTTCAGAGCACTTATGCCAAAGCAACATTAAACACATCGACTTGATCCTAAGTCTAGTAACATTAATAGAATTCTCTCCTTGGATCAGATCACTAGTTTCCAGGGCACAGATAAGAACCTTGAGTGTTCTTCCCATTGTCAGCATATTCAAATCCAACAACCTCCTCCTTAAGAGTCCCTTAAGCTCTCCTCTGTTCCAGTCCTCTCAGTTTCTTGACATAGTCTTAAAAATGGGATTTGATAGAAAGTCTTTACTTATTTCCATGCACTAACAGCATGATAGTGATTTACACCAAAAAAACACCCCAAACCACCCTCCCAAACCATTTAAGGAATAAAGCAATGATGCCAAAGATGTGTTTGCTACTATATTCAGCAATAGAAAAAAACACCACACCAAACCAAACCACCACACATACTGAGTTTCTGACTTTTAAACGGCATGGCTCAGTAAGGGTCCCCCAGGTGTGAAGACAGGCTGAAAGAGGTAGAGAATAATAATTTGCAAGAACAGTCTTTGAAACAAGGTACCATACTCAACTGAGTAATGAAACACCAGCAGCTCCACAGGCAATATTTTTCACTCGGATAAAGAGGAAAGTTATAGGACTTTTTCATTTAGAGGGCTTTCAGAAAAAAAGCAATAGATGCCTCCTTTACTTAAGCTCTAAACATTTTCTTCTCACCCATCCCACCTTTCTGCTAACTCCTTTCAACACTCCCTGTTATGAAAATGTTCTGTATCAATGTAATTTGATGGTAACTGCCTTCATTTCCTCAGTACCTTAAGAATGTTTCCTAGATAGACACAGCAATCAGATTACAAAGATATTCAGTTGCCTCAAGCTTTCTTTTTCACTTAGAGCATACCTATCCATGTATCCACTACCAGAGATGAAAATCTGCTGAGCTGAAACAGGGTGAGAACGCACATTACATACCAATCATCAAATAGACCCATCCCCTCTTATGCTCCTAGACTTGTTACCGAGATACTTTAGTCAGGCTTGTTCACTAATCCGAGACTTCTCCTGTTGCCCAGCTGCTATACAATAAGGGAGTTTCCTTTTCCCAGCTCACTTTCAGAAACCCATTTCAATATAAATTCTACTTATGTGGCAAAAAAAACCAACCATGAAAGGAAGAGCTGACTTCGCTAGCAGAGGTTTCAGTCCCACATATTGGGAACTGAAGTGGTTTCATTGCACTACCTGTGTCTTTGGTAAAAACTAGGAAATGTGAATTTAAAAAAAAAAAAAGAAAATCAGACTGGTAACTTCACTCCTGAGGCAGTTTCCCCAGCCTTTCAAAGGAGAATTCCATCCAACAGTGCTTCTTTGGTACCGTGGGTTCATGATCACAATATGGATATGTAATAGCTAGGTGGGAATTGGATAGCACTAAAGAGGAACCCCTTGAAGGGCTGTGATAAATGAGAGAGATGCAGCAAAAGAAGGTATACTCAGAAGTCCTATTACTTTTGCGAACTCTGTAGCAAATCACTAGAATTTTACAGCTGAAAACCCAAGTTTCAGATGGAGTTTTTAATTTCCCTCCCTCAGAATTCCTACATAGGGGGCTCTTCAGTGGAGTGAAGTCCTATGTGACACATAAGGTTCATGGCTTCCAAGACTACTCTGGAACCCTTTTAACATTACAGTGATACTATCACTAGGAATATTTCCAAAGCAGCAATTATAGAATTCTTAAGATGCCAGATTTTTAAAGTAAAAAAGAAACACAATGATCATCCAGGTCCAAACTACTACATAACAAATGCCAAACATTTTTCCTCAGTAATTCTTCCTTCTAGTTCAATGACTTTTGCTGTGTGCTAAGGATAAGAAGATGTGTTTTCTCATTGAAATAGCCTATTTAGGGACTTAATTTCAGCAAGGGATGTGAAAGGATTAGATCAGAATCCATGCGTGATGGAAACTCAAAGTATGAAGCAAACTCGGTGTCACAGAGTAGCGAAACTCCCAGCAACTACTAAAATGCAAACACCTCCTTCCCCCTCACTGGAAGAATAGACTTACCTACCTCAGCCCAGAGGGGCTTACCATGGTGTGGGGCTTCAGGTAATGGCCCAGAATAACTCAAAAGTAGTCCACATGATAATAATTTCATCATGTAGCATATTTTAAAAATAAACCTATGCTACATAAAAGTTGCTGATACGACTATACTAACAGAGTCAGTAACAAACACAGCCCATAGTGGATGATTATTATTCTTTTCTCTTACACAGCATGCATGAAACATATGCGTGCCAAAAACTTTTACCCACTCTGCAGATCAGAAAATAGAAATTGAGGGTCTGGTAGAAGGATCTGCTTGGAAGACAGCCAGTAATACACAAAGGGGATAATCCTTGCTGAAACAGAGCGCTGACCAGTTAGTTTTCAACACAGTAGCTTTTGATCAGAAAAGCAGTTTTGTCAAGAATAAACCATTTCAAGGGTATTTCTGTTTAAACCTGATTTCAGATGCCAAAAGAAATCAATGGTGTTTTGACCTGCATAATATTGAGTCATATAATGCCAACGTATTTAATATTTAAAATCTAAATACAATGTTTTGTACTGAAAAGATACAGCATTTAGGCGATTCCAGAGGATTTTTGTTTGTTTTGGCATTTAAGATCCACAGTAATTTTTACTGGGGAAAATTCAGAACACCATTTTCTTGCAGTGTTTTCCTTTCCCTCAGAATATCAGTTCCGCTTCCCAGCCAGTGCTAATCCCATCCACTTAATTGAAATTTTGCTTTCCCTTGATCTCACAAATCCCAGCCCAGATGCTCTAAACTTAACTGTCTCCTAGGGGTGTCATCTCTAATTGTAACCCCAAGAAGAAACATGCATTACCTTCATTAATTCAACAAGCAAGGGAAGGTTCCTCAGCTTGTAACATCATGGTCAGCAAAACAAACCTTGGTTATAAGCCTCACAGACACTTTCTAAATATACACCCCTGTACCCAAATCACTTTTCATGTTTGCTGCACAGTTCTAAGGCATGTCTACTTCTGGTTTTCAAAAGCAGCCACCCTATTCCTCTAAAGATACTAGGAGTTTCATAACCAACCATAAATGAGGCATGCTGATAAATCCTCCCATTAGTTAAACATATTCATACTACTATAGCTTATTCCCCAAAATTACCTAGGGTTTCAACACTGACTACATCGCTTTCTACTCATTGTGGTTACATGGATAAAAAACCTAGATGCAGATCAGCCTGCTTTTAATAGGCAATGCTCACATGTGCAGGTATAGTTTAATCCTACAGTGCTATGTCTGCCCCAGGAGAGGAATGTTCTGCTGATATAGCTAAACTGGAACAACTGCTATTGTATTGGCAAAGCATTAAATGAAAGCAGAATTAGGCCAAGAATGAACACTTCTGAAAAAGTCCACTTATCACTCTTAAGGTGGGAGCCTAAACAATAGCAGTCAGAAAGGTAATACAAGGCAACAATGGGAAGTAGCAGCACACGTCACCCAGCCTTCATCGCGGCACACGGGAAAGCATATAATCAAGTGAAAAGCAGCACAATGCACATGCAATCTCACACATCTTACAAAGGCAGGAGAACTACTCCATCCCTCCCGCCACCATGGTTGTGGAAATTGTAGGCTCGCCTCCTTCCTACAAGAGTTCACCTGAACTCGTAGCAGAAATACACAGGACAGCAGAAGCAATGCATGTGAGTGCCTTCTTTGACACCAACCCTCTAATTTGATACAAACGATGACACATCTGAAAAACTGGTGTGATTTCCCTCAACCCTTGATTATCATGCAGCATATAACGCACCTTACGTCGATGTTCCTGGCAGGAGACAACAATATTAGCTATGAAATCTGTAGGCTTCCGCCAAATTCACAAATACTGGCAGAAAAACCTGTGGAAGGGGCAGACAGGACCAGGAAAATGAGGAGTAATTTAATGCAAATGTTCTATAGCGCTCCCCAGGCTCCATGATTAGGAATGTCAAAAAATTTAAGTGCTCCTTCTGGTTAATATTATGGAGAACTGATTATTACTCACTGTATATAAGCTTTTCTAAAATGATTGTATTTTTCATAAGTAAGCCTCTCATTATTTTGTTCACTAAAGTGTGTTTTTTATTGTGCTCGATAATTTCCCCCCCCAAAGTGAAAGCTAATTGTTAAGTTCTGATTTTAACCGCAATTTCCTTTTACTTAACTCATTTTTAACTCCCTGGTGGAGTAGATAATGGTATATGTTTTTTAAAAATACAGAGAGGGGGAGAAAAAGAAAAAAGGAATACATTTTCTAACTCAGGTAGGCATAAGTTATGCTGAGGGCTAGACTGTTTCAAATACACACCATCTCATTTTCTCAGAGAAATGTTTAAAAAGCCCATTTAGAAATTGCTTTTGAAGGTGAAAGTACCCATGTGTATAAGGTGAGTGGAAGTTATATTCATATATTTGCCCATACTTGCAAAAGCTGAAGAGTATGATTGTACAGGTCACTTTGATTCATTGAGCTGGATACGCCTTACAGTTGCATTTATGTAAGAGAACTAACCCTGATTAATTACCAAAAATTCCTGGATTAACCGTTGCACTCTCATACACAGCTGAATAGTTCATTAGAGAATTTAACCCAACTGCAATACATCTAAAGAAGAATAAAACATATTGAGAAAGAACTGTAATGAGGTAAGCATAGTCAGCAGTCACCTGTTAGAACAAATGAAGCAGACTTCTACTTACAACTTATTTTTTTCCTTCAAGGAGGAGCTGAAGGGAGAGTTTGTTTCGTGAGCCTATCTAGAAAAAACTGCTAGTGAAAATTCCTCATCTATTTGACTTATAAGCATCCTATTCCTAATGAGTAAAGTCGTAAGAGTGGTGGCACCCAAGAGCTAATTCTCCACAAGAAAAATAATCAGCTATCTTCAGAAACAAAGATTTTCATGGAAATACAGCCTGAACTTTGGAAAAGTCTTTGGTAGGGTGTAATTTTGATATTCAAGCTGTGTTCAATGTTTGGTAGAAGCTGTGTTCCTGAAATGGAGATCAGTCACACAGTGGTAAAGCGATGCAACTGTACAGATAAACCACTGTGGTAAACAACTGAAGACATCCCATAAGAAATGGTGTGAATACTTCCTGTAAAGTGTCACTGTTTTCCAGTACTTAATCTTTGCACATGCTGAATCTCAGTATTGGACTAATGTCAAGCATCAGTTCGGTATTCTATCATCCATCAGTTGTCCACAAATTTCCATCCAAGAATGTGATTCACCCATTGCTAGTCTTTTGATCCACAGGGATGTTTCTTTAATGACTATTCAGACCTATTTTAGGACTGTATATCAGGTAAAGAATAACTATACACCCAAAAATATCTGATCTTCTTCAATATTAAAATAGCCAGGAGAACTAGGGCAGACAGACATACATGGTCAAAGCCTATTGATAAAAAGGCACATTTTACTGCAAGGAAATCCAATTCCTAAATTCCTATTACAGCCACAAAAATATCTTCAACCACGTTTTAAAGTTATATATTTTTATCCTGTCTTATTTACTGAAAACAGTCATAATGAAACTCAACTGATTTCTTAAATGCTTTATTTCTAACAGCATAGTCAAGATAAAAGTCACTGCTGGAAAGCTGATGGAATGAAAGTATTCATTAATCACTTGTGCGTAAGTGCATGGGAGATGCAAGGCTTTATTTTGGTTGAGAAAGAGGTAATTTCCCATTGCCCACATTCCTCAGAGTCAATCCGAATTCTGTAAGAGACACATAGCAAATCAGTCCATAATCAAATGTTTCCTAATAAGATTAAAACTTTTTTTTTTAAGTCGATCCACAGGCAAGGAGAGGTTTGCTTATTACCCAAAGTCTAGAACTGAATGTGAAATTGAGGATAAGTTACTCGCCACACAAAGACAGTATCTGTTATTGGAATTCAAAGTATAATTAATTAAGCTCTTCCTGTGAGTGATTTGTCCTATGCCTGTCTCCACTGGTGCTGCAAATGCCTGCTGTGGACATCAGGTATATTACACTGCTTTACATTTTAATCTGATTCTAGAGCTGTGCATTAAACACTCTTTTCAAGATAGACTGAAAATCTCCAGAATTTAATAGTCCTTAAGATTTCCAGCCAAATAAATTAATACCTACAGATATACCCAAACTCAAGTCTTACTGTATGCCACAGAGAAGTAGGGAAAGAGAAGATAAAGACACCTGGCTACAGAGGAGTTTTTTTTGTTTTCACGTATTATTTTCATCAGGTTTTTTTCAACCTGCAACAGTCACATGTACAGATTTGGCAAAACAAACAAGCACTTCCTTTATGCTTTTTGATGATTAAGGTTTGGTGTAATACACTTGAATACGTTGGCCAACAGTTTCAGCCCAAGTGAGACTAAGAGGGACTGGCTACCTATCTATGCCCCCAAAAACCAAGAAACTTCCAGAATCTTGACTCCCCTATTGCTATGTTGCTTCCTTTTAAGTTACACAAGTAGCTCATCCTGCATGTAAAGCAAAAAAACATTTATTGCAAGACCCTGCTCGAATTTTTTTCCTGTGCTGTTTTTAATCTAACTGGAAATGTGCCCATCATTTGTAGAAATCTTTAAATTTACTAAATTACTAGTTATTAAGCAGCAGTAAACATTAAAAAGGTTCATATGCGCAGCATCTTCTGTAGCTGAGAGTTCTTCCTTGCATCAGAAACACAGGAAAAAATTCTGTTCCCATGGGCACACTCGCCCCTGACTCATGTGCGGAGCTGGCAGGACCCATGGAGCTGGCTGCATTCTGCTGTCCTCTTAGCAATGCTCCTGGGACTCTGGCCCATGCCCCTAGAAGCTTTAAAAACATAAGGAATCCCAAATGTCAGTGAAAAGACATATGGGGAACATTTTCTTTAGTCTCCATGCAGGACTCCGCTTTCACTAATGACAGAGAAGGCTTAGGTGTGTAATATACAATGGTTATTTATCTGCACAAATTAATACCGATGACTTACATGTATGTACTTTTCCAGAATCTCATGAGATCATATGGAATTACACAACTAGATTGGGAGGAGGGTGTGTGGACCCCACCAAATTTGAACTCTGAGAGACTGCTTCTTGCACACACTACCCAGTTGTCTAAACTTAGGCTTGCCTAACTGGACGGTAGTGCTATGGTTCACAGCAAGGACCACTATGCCTCAGGACAATACTGGTGGGTGCTAGGCTTAAGTAACACAAGTGCCAGCATTTCTAACATACACAAGTGTCATTTTCTAGCTGAAAAGGCTTTGCAGAAGTTATTGATTTTATGGCTTCAAACCATCACTTAATCTGACTTTATATCTCTCTTCTATGCCAACAGTAAGCTGTAGTTTCTTATGTTTGGATGCTCATCTGTTGTCATTTATCTGGTCAATAAAAAAGCAAAAAGATAAAAGGGTAACATGAAATTTTCACAAACATGAAGCAGTTAAAGGTACTAAGCTGTAAATGCAGCAGATACAATTTAAAAGATAAAGATTAATAAAAATAATAAATGAAAATAAATAAAAGCTAGCCATTATGACACCAGCCCTGGAACAGAGAAATACCAAAAATTAAAAAAAAATAATATCTAAAAATCAACTCCTTAGACCCAGTACATCTACACTTCATTTTGCTGGATTAACAAACATGCATCGTTCTGACTCATGACCCAAAAGAACAGAAAAACTTTTTTGCTTAGTACTAAAGGTGTTCAGAAGGTTGTTTTGACTGGTGTCTGGATAAGCCCAATACAAGAGAAGAATATCCAAGTAAATCAGCATAACCATCCCTATATATTAACAACACCCTGCAAAACTGTCAGTGTCTAAGCAGACCTACTGTCCTGTATAGAAAAACCTCAGATTTGGTCAACATTCATATCTGGGCCATACAGAGCAATAAGGTTGCTTTTGCATCTTTTGCCCTAATTCAGGCAGTTAGAGAGCAAAGTCAGATATTTATAGGAACTGATCAAAAAAGAACATTGATTTCTGAACCAAACTGAGCAGTCAAAACACATGGGCTTTGCTCTGCTGCCAAAACCATAACATCCAGATTTGTGTCCAAAGAGAACCCATCATAATGTAATCATTAATCAGTCTGATTTAGAATAATGTTTGCAACAACTGATTACTGCTGCACATAACCATTTATCCTTTAAAATCTGAAAATGTTCCCCCTACCATTCAAGACAATGCAACTAATTCTGCCAGTATGCTGGGGCTGGGCAGAAATGCCAGTGACTCATCTCCAAAGGATGGAGTCTTGCCTAAAATAAATAGTGCATACTTCCAGTATATTCAAAGGCTAAAAGCCACCATTCTTCTCGAAACATTCATCATAGGCATCTGTACCCAGTTACACTGTGACCTGTGACTTCAAACCTCCTTGCTGCTGAATCATGTGCTGCAAGTACACAGTTTTGCTGCTCTGATTATCAGATCAAGTTGCCATATGTTGAAGTTTTCTCTTATCTCAAACTTCGTGTCACACAATAGCAGGAACTATGGAAATAACTGTCATGCATGTAAAACAGAATCAGAATAATATTCGCTGAGTGTCATTTGAAATAAGGCTTGATCAGACTCAGTAAAAGGTTGATTCAAGACAGATTTTTATTTCTTGATGATGTGTACAAAAGTATTGTTGCTGTTCAGATTCAGACCTTACTGGGAGGTTTCCACTTCGGGATGTCCCATTTAACAGGGGAAGAAGGAAAAAAAGTATCCCAGATGAATCCAAAGTGAACATCTGAACTGGTAGAAGATGGTAGAGTGAGAGCAGAGCAGATAGGGGGAATTAGAGTACTACTTTTGCTGTGAGCATGCCTACTCCAGATACAGGTAGAGTTGGGACAGGCATAAGCAACAGCTCAGCACATGCAGCCAGGCACCAGCACTAATGGCAGATGACAGCGCTTTTAGTCCCTGTGAGCATCTCGGTGCATTTATCTCATTGCTGTCACACCAGCAGGCAGTGAAGCCACCAGCAGCAGAGGCTGATGTCCCTCAGTTTGTTCCCGCTGAGTTGAGAAGGGGCCAAAATGTGACAGGGTGCTGAAGAGGCAGGAGGCAAAACAGAAGTTTGAAGCACTGCAAGAAGCTCAATCCCAGGGTAACAGGATAATATTTATATATAGCTGCCCATTAGCTACAACCTTCTTGCTGTCACAAGCATCCTGCCTAAAAAGAGATGTAAATTGATAATTGGCAAAGAAAAAATGTTAAAAGAAACAGAATTAATCCATGTTTGGGAAGAAGAGGCTCTGCCTGTCTCATCTTTCTGCTTCTCCAGAGTATAAGGAACAAGGGACATTTCTTTTGCACTGCTGATTGCTAAACAGTTTATGAAAAAAGTTTCAAGTAATTCTGTAACTGAGCATAATTGCACCTAATTGAAAACTGAACATTTCACTGTTAGCATCATTGAAGGACTGAGCCCAACTACTTTCGTATAAACAAATTGTTTTATCAGCCTTAACGTACAGCCTGGCAGTAAGTGGCAATGCTGAAGTGATGTCAGAAGACATCATAACAAAGCACCTACACAGCGCTGCTCAGCATCCATAGCGTCCTTATTTGTCTCTAGAATTAGATGTGCTTCTCTCCAGGTTTGTCTAACCACTTGATTTGTGTTTCAGCACTCAGAAACAGTAAATGAAAACCTTTTCCCACCAAATTTAAATAATACTGTATTTGCAATAAGAGACAATGAAACCAGAATTCAACATTATTAGTGGAATCCATCCCTCATTACTGCAGGCTGGTTTCAGAGGAGACGAGAACATTTTCATCAAAAAATTCTCATTACTTTGTCTAAACACTCCATCTTCCATAGGGATCCAGACTTATTTATGCTTTTGCATAAAATATCCAGTTATTTATACTTTTGTATTCACTCTAACTCAAACCGAAAATAAAGACACATGAAAGGGTCTCTGCCACAAGGAACCTGAGGTGTAGCTCTGTCTTCTGGGGAATAGAAGGAAGTTTCAGCTGGGGAGGAAGTTGTTTAGTTTTACTAGCAAAAAAGACCAAACCAAAACAACATATTGAGGATCACATAGTTCTTCCTTTCAGAGAGATTCTGAGAACCCTTTCATAAATTAACAGTGGACCCTAGCTGCAGAATACCTGTATCCATACCACAGCAACAAAATCAGTGAAGATCCTTATAATCAGACTCTGCAAGGATCCCATGAGAAAACTCCCAATACAGCTGGCTATGAGCAATTAACTTGGAAAACCCTCTAAGGAAGTGTTCTCATTGCTCAGCATCACATTTAGCATGATGGGGTCTCAGGGAAAGATTAGGACACAACTACAGTGCAATTATATAATTATTTTAAAAGCTCAAGAGCCTTCATTCCTCTTATTTTAGAAAAAGACCATCTCCTACCAAACAAAACTCTAGTACAAAATGGGAAGCAAAAGACTGTTGAAGATGCCACATAGCACAGAACTAATGAGAAAATGTATGAACACAGAATTTTCTTCTAGATCCACAGGCAGATTTGAGAAGCACTAAAATCTCTTCAAGAAGCCCCCACTGGATGAGCAGCATGGCATGCTGAAGAGCTTCTTGTAAGCCACATGCATAAAGCTTGAACTTAATAGAAGTTTATTTATTGGCTTGTCCCATGTTTTGCCAAATTTCTGGTGTTAAATTCTTTAACAAAAAACCTAAAAATCCATTGTTTTTCCCCTTGCTACCTTCCCATTCAACCAATTACCTAGCTACAAGGAGGAATGCTATGGGGTTGAGATAAGGCAGAAGGAAAAGATGGATCAGTGAATGAAAGACTGTGCAGTTTTCAAGTCAAGGCATGTACCACAACTTTCTGGTTTGAATTGCAAGGTCTGCAAGACTCCCTCCCAAATAAAATGTAGCACACATTTCCAAAGCTACATAACCTGAGTAACTAAACCTGCATATATAGTCTTGTGCTCATACTTTGACCAGTGAGACTGTCCTTACACAGTACGCACATGATCTGTGGGGCAAAATTTGGCCTTTTTCCTACTTACCTGGCTTGTCCACAGAAAAAAAATTGCAAGTGATAAGGGTTTTTTCTGTCTCTCATTTTAGAGACTTCTTTTGGAAACTAGTATTGTCCTGTTGCAAGGAAAAAGAAAATTAAAACCTTTCTTTAGATTCTAGATTAACACTAAACAGATCACTCTACAGCAGTATTAAGACTGAAGGCACAGATTTACTAGTAATGAAACTTAATCAGCTCCTATAAGGGAAAAGTAAACTCCTAACCAAGGGGATATGTGCATGCCATGTGTAAGTGTCTATATTCACTAGAGATTAACATTTATCAAAGTGACCTATTAGCAGCTGTACTGCAAAAGTGATGAAAGAAATTGAAGCAATACAAACATACATAAACACCAGAGAATCCTGATATTTAGTATGAAACACACATACAATGCATTTATATAATTACCAGTGGTAAAAATGAGATTCAACTACATAAAAGTCTAATTACATTCTTAATCAAATTAAGAGATATTAAAAAAGGCTACTGGAATACCTTTGAAGCTGTATCATGAATAAGAAATAGTATAAGCCCTTTGGTATCACCTGCTTAATTAAACACACACAAAAAATTAATACTTGCAGGGACCTTCAAGGCCACACTAACATCAAGCAAAAATGCAGCCTGTACTTCTCTTTATACAGATCATCATGAAGGGTTAAATTCTGCCCCCAAACTTTTCCCAAGCAACTTAAGTGTGGGTGCAAAGGTGAAATTAGATGCAGAATTTGCTCCTGCAGTGCAGTCATTTGCTCAATTACCAGCTTGGCAGTAACGCCTCTATGCCACCAATAGACATCAGTGCTCCTTTGTTTGAAGTAGAACAAACATCCAAGGAGACATGCTCCTTGCCCTCAGGAGTTTAAAGTCCTGAGAGACAAAAGACGGAAGAATGACAGGATCACATCTGAGAGTTGTTCCCGCTCCACACATTGTCTTTGCAAGTCTAGGAAAGTTCAGAAGGCTTAAGTAATTTTATATTGAGGAAAAAAAGTAAACAAAGAACCGCAATTTAAATAAGCTCATAATAAAAGCAGGACGCAGCTATATTGCACCTGCAACTTCTTCACAGATCCATAGTGGTCATTAACTCTGTCAGCATTCAAACACCAGTGACAGCTCAGACATTGCCAGAGTTATTTTCAGCACTGGTGCAGTCTAAAGAGCATTTTAAATCATTCCTTCACATCACATTTCCTGACTCAATGGCACAGGTAAAAAGAAACCATCTGTCTATGTCTTTTTTGCATAACCACATTTGCATATCATTAATATAATTAATATTATATAGACATTTATACCAAAATATTTCTGATTCTTCTAGCTAGTAACACTCTAATTTGACTGCAAAATAATTTCAGACATAAGTTAATCTGAGGCCACTTCAGAAGTCATTGAAATCAGGGGAAAAAATAAAACCAAAACAAAACGTTCATGTTTGTTGTGATGTGACAGGTCACTTGAGTCCTAACAAGATCTTCTCAACAGCCAGTTACAGGTTTGGCTGAATAAAAGAATGAAATCATTCAAGGTAACATTATAACATTAATGATAAAAAGGTACTATTGAGAATGAAATACCAATTAAAGCAGCTATAACTTTGCTAGGATTTTTGTTTTGTTTTTGCAAAGACACACTTTGCTTCAGAACCAAGTCCAATAAACCATCTGAGATTCTTGCAAATGATGTTCGTAGCAGTTAAACCTACAGAAACATAATTTCACTAACATCATTTATTTTTTGACATCTAGAAGGAACCTTTATTTTCTGCACTCACACAAGGGGATAGATGTTAGCCTCTGATTAACTCAGAGCGTCAGGTTCTCACCCACACTTGTTCAACATGCTGCTTCATACACCAGAAAACAACTCCCCATAAGCCTACACCATCTCTTTTCCAGTGGTAGTTATGTTTATTTAGCAACAAATGTGAGGCCAGTTTATCACCTGGGCCATATATACCTACAATACACAGCAGAAACGTACTGGGATATGTCCCACAGTCCTGGTCTTCTCAGTGTCCTTACCAGGTCTCCTGAAGCGCACAACAGCTCCCATCCAAATCATTGCATCCATGTTTTCTCAGGGAGGAATCCCAAACAGACAGAAGCACAGAGCAGGATGAAGCATGTTGCTCCCTCTGGGAGCAGAGCTGCAGGGTAGCACTGGACATGCTATAGGATATAGGCTCAACTATAACTCCTTCAGGTTTTTTGTATGTTTCAGACATTTATTTGGTACTTGCAGACTTTAATCTGCAGCAAACAGGTGACAGTCACCTCCAAGTATTAAATGGGCCAGTCACAGGTTAGTTTTCAAACACCAATGTATTTAGTCCAACAAGGCTAAAGCCAAGCCTCACCATTCATCTGCCTTCACTTCTTGATAGCCCTCCCTGATGCTGCCATGATAAAAAAACCCCAAACCAAATGAAAAACAAGCAAAAAAACCCTGCCACAAGAAAAAAAAAAAAAAAAAAAAATCACAAGTGCAATGGAAATATTGCCTGTTCTAATTAGTGAATTTAATTCCTATTTTCTGTCTCTGCACCCCTTACCTTACAGTTGTACCGAATGCTGCTTTGGGAAAAGATCACCTCATTCCATTTGTGCACTACGGTTTAGCCCATTCAATAATGCACAGAGCCCACAGCATGTAGCAGGTGTCAACTCAGCAAACAGCTTCTGCTGCACAACCACGTACTCTCAAGAGCAGGGAAAACATCTCACCAGAACAGAACAGAGACTCGCAGCTAGTGCTGCTGCATCAGTGGTTCCATGATGAGAGTTTAAATCACCCTCAAACCTTTTTCTGCTATCAGTAATTTTTACAAGTTTTTTCCTAATCACTTTCACAGACTAAATATTCCTTTCATATTTCCTACAACTATACTCACTCTGGGGACAGTTTCGGGGTTTTGATGATCATCCATTGTCATTTTTACCATAAAATATTATTAAGAGATTTGTAAGAGGAAAACAGCTATCATTTTGTCATCGTAACAGCTTGCTCATGGACACACACCCAGACAACTCACAGAATTAGCAGCCGCTGCGTAGAACACGAGGCACGGCAGAGCACAGACAAGTTCACAGCTACACAGGAACCGTTACCATTTAATGTGGAAGAGTGACAAAATTGTGTGCTTGAAGTAGTATAAGCATTAGACAGTGGCAAATATATAGCCAGAGATGTGATAATTTTGCAAGCCATTGTGCTACAAGTAGCTTTTTAAAAATTACTATTCTGCTGAGACAATTGCTCAGCTCAGTGAAATTGCCTAGAAAGTTCTAGTTTAAGAAATAAAGTCATACTACTTCTCAGATAGCATTTAAATTGCTGTGAAAACAGTATATGCTGGTCTTAGAGGAACCTGCTGTCAGTTGGAACACCACCTGTGTTACAGCAATAAACCAGTAAGAAAAGAGAACATCTCTGCTGGCTGTTTAACCTGACAAACTAATTGAGAAGGTCTTTAATGGACATACCAATACATCCAAGTCAGACTGGTTACTTTATCAGCAACACTACACCCTGCTCTTACAGCAGCTATTTCTAGTAGTGGAAGGGAGAGAGCAAGGTGAAGTGTTTGACTAGAAATGGGACCCACCACCTACACTACTGTCATCTCAGTGTACATCATACTGGGTGTATGAAATAAGCACAGGCAGGTTCTGCAGCCTTCACAGACAGTATAGTCACTGGAGGGGCTTACAAACCAGGGTATGGTAACGCTGCAGGAGAGTCAGAATCAGCTTGGGATCATTACAAAGTATCATTTGGAGTCTATTAAAGAACATTATAATCACATTTACCACTGATAGACATTTTTAGCCTTCATAGCCCAACTCCTTAAAAATGGCATCCATTAAAGAATCATATTTTAGGTAAAACAAGGTAAAAATCTGGTGCCAAAAAGAAGAAAGAGCAATTTCCCTTTTATGAACAGTAGATAACATCTAGAAGCAATCAATTTGACTCTACTGAGCCCTCAAAATCTTGCCCAAATAACTGTGGTTGGGATACGAAGTGTCCTTCCGCACATCAGGTTGATGGGTTCAAATCAGCTTTCTGACTAATTTGGATTTTTTTTTTTAAATTGATATTCATTCTACTTTTTTTCCACTGTTTGGATTTAAAGGTAGTTCATCTCCCTATCCCATGAGGACTTTTTCCCCAAAAGCTATTTGTTGCCCTGCCTTTGTTTACACTAATGATTCTGGCTTTGTCCAAAGTGCTTAAAAACATCAGAATAATATATAGAGAAATCTGTGGGTAACCACGAGTTGACTGCTTGGAAAAGAAGGATAACGTGGAGAGCTAGAGAAATTTGAAAGGATGGAGAATTGATGGCCAGTATCTCTATAGTTACTTACATAGCCTAAGGCCATGATATTCCCATCCCTCAGCCTCCCACACAGAAGTTTGGGTGTTCTCATTCCTTTATTTTAAATATAAATCCACTATTCACGTCAGTCAAGACTATTTGGATTATGAATGCTTCAAAGCAGCAACTCTGTGTTAGAGTGTGTTGAGGCACGGAAGAAGAATTAAGACTGACATCTGAGGTAGAGCTGAAGGAGAATTTCTATAGATGTGAATCAATTATAACAACTGCTGGAAGAAATAAGTCTTTAGCTGGCTTGATTTCCTTTCCCCAAATGTTACTATGACCTATATATAAATGTGTCCAGCAAAGTGGGTACTGTATCCTTGAGGGACATTTTGCCTCTGTCCCAGATCTTTGAGACTACATTTAGCACTCCAGCAGAGCTCTCGAAGGCATGCACTACTGACTACAGACTGCAAGGCATTCTCTCTTCATTAGCAACATGATCCTCTCCAGATAGTCAGAGGGGACTATGTTAGTGCACATAGCAATGATCATTTCAGCTAATTAATTTTAGCTGAGATGCTCAAGCTGACAATTTCTGAAGTTGTACATCTGTGAGTTGGGATGTGCTTCCCCAGCAGAGATTCATTTATTTGGAGAAGGCTTGCCCCAGAGCATAAGTCTCCATTAGTTTGGGTGTCTCCCCTCTCCCCCCCACAACTAACGCTGATAAAAGTCTTAGAGCATTAAGGCATCATGCCACTCATCCCTAGACTCACAGTTATCTCAGTGTTAGTCCTTGTAATGCAGCTACTCTCCTGCCTCCTTACCAAACCAATCCACAGCATCACAGCGTGCCTGCAGCCATACTGCATCAATAAGGATTTTTTTTTCAGCTCAAGATCAGCCTGCTTAGATGGGATAATTTAAAAACTCATTCATTATTTTGTGTTTTACTTATCCATGTGAAACATTTCAATCAGTTTATCGAGTGTTGAAGGAAGAGAAAGATCGTGCTTATTCACTCAGTGTTGTGTATGTGACTGTTCCATGTATTTTTCCATTATCCCTGTAAGTGAACTAAGGAGAGAAATACGTAATTTGTAACACTAAAGTTTAATATAAATTTCATATCTACATAACTGAAAATTGCTGAGGTGTGGCCAGTTCACTACCAGAAGGAAATATACCTTCCAATTATTCTTCATTGGAAGAGCAAGCTAAACAACTGCTTCTATAGCAAGTACTTTCTGAAAGCCTTGTTTAGCTTTTTACTTCTAAGACTGATAGGGAAAAATAGAAGTGCTATGTTGAATTATAAATGGTAGTCAAAATGGTTACAACACCTGTCCTGTCTGTGAAATATTAAAAAAGCATCAAAGATACACTTGAATATTGTGCAAAAAGTCCTGTTCCAGAGCCTTGTTCTACTTTAGTCCTCAGCTCAAGCCTAATGCAACTACTCAGATACCTTGAGGCATCAATTCAACAAGACACACGAGATGCTTACACCTAGAGCATGGTCTTTCCCACATTAATAACAGGAGGCAAAGAGAACAGCACGCATAACTACCCAGAATAGGTAGGGAATGGGTTAAAGATTAATTCGGTAGATAGCTCACTTGTTTAATACATATCCCACCTTCATCATTAATATTTAAATGACATTGATTACTGTATGTGAAGATAACAGATAAAACACGCTGCCCTGGAAGAGGAAAGTTCTGGTTTATAACCATCTCAGCCTGTTCAAAAAGCCACAAGACAAACCAGTGACTTAAAATTTTAAATTACAATCTCACTACTAAGTAACTTCCTGACCACAACAAAAGATCCACAACCTCAGGTTTATTACAGCTTTATCCAGAAGTCATCCTGTTATGCGAAATAAAGACAATTTTTAGACTGCTAAGGCACATTTATATGCCTTATTTGTGCACGGAATAACGGTGATTGCATTGGTAATTTGGGTAATTGTGCATGCACAACTGGCCAGCTGCATGCAGAATCACCCAATTTGCACATGTTGCCTTAATTGCCACTTGAATTATGACATTTCACAGTTATGTGCATGCAAATATGAGCAGAAAAAGACTCATTTGATAAACAAAGCACTTTGCACTGGTTTCCAGTCCTTCCTAATCAGTCAGAGTACTTGAGGCCATTTCTGCTGACGCTTCAAACAGTAGATGTATCCCGAATTTGGGGCTGAAAAAAAGCTTCTCCCAACCTTACGTAAGCACAGTTAAGTATTGGAAAAGAAAGTAATGCAACATGGCTAGAACTTCAAAGCAAGGCACTTGTCATAGTAGGTAGAGGTAGACCTCTACCACATCTCACCTGCAGGTACCTTTGATGATAAATATTCATTGATAATTAAAATAAGCATGTTTATTATTTTTTACTTGTACGAAATTTCATCCACTGTTCTCCAAGTGAAACAAATACTAGAAGTCAAAGCAATGGAGAAGCACCCAGGAATACCACAGAAGCAAAGTTACTCTGGCTTGCTAAAATTCTCTGGTTCAGAGGATCTCAATTATGTTGAAGACTAAACAAGTGGAACTGGATCTCCTACTTCAGAATGAAGTTTGCAACTGAAGAGAAAGATATAGTCTTAAGCTTAGAACCTTGAGGCTGTGCCAGTAGCATCCAGACTCAATGAGCTAAAGCACCCTGGAGACCGCCTGTGAAAAGACATAATATCAGGATTCTCTTCAGCTATTAAAGTTAGCTCTAAGATACAGTGCACCTGGAATAGGAAATATTGAAATTCAAAAAGGGTTCCTGCACAGATGAACAAAAGTGGCCAGAAGGGATTAAAAGAAAGAAAGAAAAAATAAATTAAAAAATCAGGTATATGACCATGTTTTTACAATGGAAATAAGCTGTTTCTTTGGCTAAACTCAGAAGTCAATAAATTATATGGTTGCTCATTTTTAAGTTGTCAGTTGTGAAGGAACATGGAAGGAAAGAGTAATAAAAAAACTATTGACCAGTATTCAAAACTAAATTAACAAGAATATTCCAGTGATTATTTCTTATGTCAGTAGCTGGAAAGCAACCTTAAAGCAATAGGATTAAGATAGGTGCAAGATTAAGAAAGTTGGGTTTGGAGGTTCTTCCCCATCAGGAACTGCAGGCAATCATGAATACAGAACTTATGTTTACTGAGTCATCCATGATTAAGTCATAGATATATCTGAGAACAGAATACACAAATACAGCTTTTAGCATGCTGCACATCAAAATTAGTCAAATTTGTTACAGAGAAAAACTACAGTTATCTAAATGTAGATTTGAGGTAGTAACCACATCATAATCATCCTAGGCCTTCTTGCCTTATGTGTAATAAAATATTCCTGTATTCTATTCATATAGCCAACATGAATGGTACAAGCCACCCAGCAGTCACGTTTCGAGCATTTGAAAGACTTTTATATAAGAATGATACATCGGTTTATTTGACAGGGCTTGTTTAAAAACACATCTCTCAAGCTTCTTCACAGCTTTGTAAACTTCTTAAAAACTTGCCTCTCATTCTCATTCTTCACAGTCCATCTTGCGTTCGTCTATGCTTTGTGATGATATTTGATATTGGTCAATAGTTGTTCACTTACTCTTTCCTTTCCTGTTCCTTCACAATTGATCATTTAAAAATGAGCAACCATGTAATTTATTGACTTCTGAGTTTAGCCAAAGAAACAGCCTGATAAGGTCTCTTTTCTTAAATAACAGAAGTATGACCGGACAGAAGCACCCTGGAGATTACACTGTCCTGTCTTCAGTATAGTCACACTTTCTTTTGCATCAAAAAGTCATCTTCCCTGCTTAGAAAAAGTAACCTTCCTGGTTATGATTTACTGAACAACAAATATAGAGAAAAGTTATCAGCATAAGAAGATGCTCAGCCCTGGGAGCATGGAGTGAAGAAGACAGTTCCCTACCTTGTCAAAGCAGAAAGGTTACAGTAGCAGAGCCATTTTTGCAGAGGTAGATTCATATCAGATGTAGGAAGTGAATATTCTTGTCCCTCTCCATGCACAGCACCTCTGCTTTATATCAGACTCACAGAGCCCTGTGTACAAAGGGTTCTATTTTTGTTACAACACTGAAAAAAAGAACCTGCCCAATGCAGCCTTAAATGCTGACGTCCACCATACTGGAAGTGGTAAGAACTGCATTTCCTGGACTATGTGGTTCTCCATGTAGATATTTTCATCCCCAATTGGTTTGCCAGGATAAGAATTTATCTTCCTCTCCCAAAGGTCAAGCTCTGAATTGTTCCTATGCATTTTTCAGTTTACATTCCTATATCTGGGATCAGATTTTTTTCTTATTTTTACTCATCCACAGAAGTAAATGCCTTTCCAAATAAACAGGATTTAATTTATTTAGAAAACCACATTTTAGATATCGGTACAGATAGAGTAAGAAACAATGCTGGAAACAAGAGTCACATTCTGAAGTTAGTTCCAACAGGAGCATCTGTGTCTGTAATACGATGTTAATAATGTCTGAAATTATGAACATCATCTAGTCTTCTATTCAAATCTTTCTTTTTCCACATAGGCTAAATTATTGCGGAATCTGAAAGTCTTCTCAACTTATGAATTTAGTCTCATAATACTCCATTGCAGCTGGGCAGAAAAATTGACTTTTTGTTTAAAAGAGAAGAAGAAAAAAAGAAAAGGAAAATGAGAACATAGATCTTCGCAGCCCGTTCAGATGGACGGAGAAGTGCATATCAGATGCAATACGTTTAATTTCTGTCACAAATAACAGGCCAAATAAACTCAAGTTGTTAACCTCAAAGTAAACTATCACCTAAAAGAAAGCTCTTCAGTCTGGGGCAAACGATACAAGCCTGTCTTCGCAGAACTAGTCTTACCTCTCACTTGGTTACATCTCTCCTAAATCACTCACACCAAAATTAAAGCTGCTTACTGCCATAATTGTAATCGTAAACCTGCACTCCCTTCTGCGTACACTTTCCTGGAAAACATAAGAGGCAGATAATAGATGCTAATTGATAAGCTAGTGAGTTCAGCAAATGAAGGCTGTAATTGCTAATTCACACCTAGTAATGCAAATTGTCACCGCATTAAGGAGAGAAGGATGAAACTTTGATTTCCTCAGTGCCACTGGACATAAACTACACTTTGCACTTCTTTTCTACACTCTGAGCAATTAATAGACACTCACAGATTTAAGTATAAAGATATTACACAGTATATGAATTTTAAAACAATCATTTTATAGAGTCATATGGCTAATATTCATGTGAGAGATAATTCTATCTTTACTCCTTACTTATTCCACACAGGTAGTTAAAGAAGAGTTTCATTCATCTGCCAAAAATATGAGATACTCAGCCAAAGACACAGCATTCAATTTTAAACAAAAGGTGTTTCTTACTCAAAAACATCCCACAGGAAAAAGAAAAAAAATCAACTAAATTCCATAAACTTAAAATAATCTCATCCAAACTGTGGTTTCTTCCCATCTCTTGCATGTCTCCAGCTTTGTTTAAGCTTGTTTTAAACACAAGTTTTTTCCTCCTGAGTCATGGCACGTTGATGCATTTCATTCGTGTTACTAATAACCATCTGAATAAATAACATTCTTTGCTGTTCCGTGAAGACCCAGCAGGGATACAGCAAGTTTCAGTCCATGCTAGGGTTGGGTGCATATCTCTGAAGATTATAGCTCCACTCTCCAGCTCTTTGAATAAAAACACTTCAGTCAGCTGCAGTTTCAGGAAGCTTAGTAAAACTTGTGGCATGGGTAAAAACCCATAGACAAAACCCTCTTCCATCACCTTCCAACTTTCAAGAACAGAAAATCTGCATTTATACAAGGCATTCCCCTGGGCTTTTGTTTTTAAGCCACAAACTTTGACAGACAGTAGATTACTTCCTCTTTTTAGGTACTGGAAATTAAAGAAATATTTCACACCGCATTGAAATATTACAGCCTGCATTCTTCCAGCCAAATACTGCGAACAGTTTAAGGCAAAATAATTTCTCCTTAAATTCTTCTCTGGAAAAGGCATAGAGTTCTGCAGCCCTTCACGTTGTTTTTGTAAATGCTCTTCGTTAATGAGAGTACAAAAGCAGGAATCACCACACTATTTTTACCTTTTCCTCCCTCCCCATAATCCCATTTCTTAGTTTCATGAACATCAGTTACTCCAAACATCCCTTTTTCACACATCACCTAGAAGCAGCCATAATCATGGGCCTTCTCGTGTTGTGCCCTCACCCAACCTTGCCACTGCCTTTTTGGCAGTTCCATGCTGATAGACAGCATTCTAGCTTAGCAAAAAAAAAAAAGAAAAGGAGTGCTTCAATACTAGCGCAGTTTTCATTTTCACCCCTTTGTTCCGAGTGTTTGAATAGACTCAGATAGAAGTGTATCAAAAGTATGTTCTTAAGCAGTATTTAAGAAGGTGGTTTTATTAAACGCCTCTCAAGCAGCTTAACAAAAGAAGAAACAGCTTCCAAAAAGACAACAGAAGTCAAAGTCACTGAAATTAGGAGCCCTGTGTGGACAGGAGCCAACAGAGTTTGGCTCAAGATTGTTTCTTTATTAATATACGAGTCTTAGTTCTAAATTACGGGCTACATTCTAGATATGCACACAGATAAGGAGTAAGACATCTGGATAAAGCAGTCAAGAGGAGCTCACTGAAAACACCCCTTGCCATATTGCAGATTATTACTGTGGGGGTGAGGCACCCAATACACAACATGCCCCCCATTTTTATATTCAAATACAGTTATTAGGGGAGGACAACAAACTACCTTTTCTGAATAAGAAGAATCCAGCGGTACCAAGTGGGATTCTTCATCCATCACGGGGAATGGCAAATAGGTGAGAAAAATAAAAAGCTAACCAAAACCCAAAGTATCTCAATTATATCAGGCACAAAGCTAAAGCTCCTGTAAGTTCCAGGATGCTACTATTCATCTCCCTAGTGCTCTCTCCCATCAGGTGCATAATTTCCAACTACTCCACACAATTGCAGTAGGAAACAAAAGGACCCTTCAGTGTGGAAACAACATTTAGATGAGGTCAGACCCTTTATTTCCTTGTGTTTCAATGCTTCCATAGTGAGACATCCCCCAGTGCACACCGCAGGTCTCCAAAACATCTCCTCTGGTGATGTCCATCAGTCCAAGTTAGTGTCAGCAGGATGCTAACCACCCTTCCTCTGTGATCTCACAAATTTATATCAAAAAGCACTACCAAAAAAAAAAAAAAAAAAAGTGGTTTTCTACCCTTCAGGAGGTCTTAATTTAAAGCCATAAAATATACATATGTATTTTTGAATTATCTATGAGTGAAAAAGGATTTAATAAGTGTACTTTCTGATTTCTTATTTTAGAAAACCACTACAAAGCCTAAATATAGAGAAGTTTCCTACTACCATTTTCCACACTTTGGCTTTCACTGCTAAAACTTACTGTGTTGCTATAAAGCTGACACCCACAGGAATAAAAATCTAAATTAAGTATTAGGTATTTTTACCAACATGATTCGTAAATGCACTAATAATTTCCTAAAAGGAAGGTTTTATCTTGTATAGAATAGGAGCCACTTTTGATTATTCTGTACAATTTCTGTCCACTAAGTTTGCAATTATTAGCTTTACACACAGTGGGGAGGGGACATGCATCTAACTGTCACTTACAATTTATTACAATGTCCTGAAATTAAGTCAGGCAATATATATTTAATGGACTCCTAAAAGAATTTTTAAGTACATTCCTTAGATTCATTGTAGTTCATCAACACTTTCTTTCAACATATGATGGATAGTTTCCATTTTAAAATATGACATTTGTTGTAATATAGTTTAAATTACTTTTCTTCCTGGAGCATGTGTTATGCAGAGTTACCATTATGCAGTAAGAAATTGTACATTATGTTGCTGCTTTATCTCTTTTTATGGCTCATGTTACCGTTGCATCCATTCGGGTACAATTACATCATGGGAAAATGATTTAACATCTGTGTTAAGAACAGTCCTGTTCAAATTTATTTTAGCTTTTGTTTAATTACTAAAGAGTAGTGAGAATAACCCCAACCAGCTACAGTATGTAGACTTTTTAATTAAGTAAATAAAACATATTTCCCCCAGTACATGTACTCACAGTAAAGCAGATTTATGGCACTGTATTTATAGGCAAAGTAATACTAACCTTTGCGTATTATATAAATTAATTGTAATATAGGTTAAATAAATTTTTTCCTAAAGTCTTAGCTTTTGGTATTAGTTTGCTTTGTCTGAATTATCTCAAGTTTCATTGAGGAGAGTTTCACAAGCTGATTTTTTTTTTATGTTTTGAAAACACCATCATTGTATATGAATGTAGTAATATATTAATTAAGAGCACAAGTTTCTCGGATTTGAGGCAATATCATGTTATTATATAGGACTCCAAACAACATAATTAATATCTGTTCAGAATTAAACCCTTTCTTTCTTCTGCTTCCAATTTAAATCCAAAGCATTTCTGCTCCTCTCAGTTATGACATCCATGGATACAAACAATAAGAAGTTATGCTGTAAATTAGCATCTGTTTTGTTCCCATTGCCAGTAAGACAGTGGAACAATATTTTTATATATACAGAGTGTAACCTGTTGGACAAGTACAAAGACATTTTAATCAGAATGTAATAGGTATTCTTATTCTGTTCATTAAGATAAAGAAATGTTTGGCAGGCAAATGTTTCATTAGGTTGTAATTTGCTTTGATATGCAAATTAAGATGTAATTAGTTTTGAATTTCTGAAGAGGTAGAGGCTATGTGCTAGACATATTTTTAACGTGTTGAACAACAAAAGTTCAAGTAGCTACCTTCTCTCCCCCTCAAAATAAACCTCCAAAACCCCACTCCATCCTCTTGTGCACATTCTTGAGACCAAGAGCCTTTCACATCTTTCTCTGAAACGTTTTAAGTTCTTACAAAACTTTGCTTAAAAACATAGTTACCTAGGAGGATGTCTGTTAAAGTTGGTTTTCCCCCTGTTTCAACTCTATTCTACAGTATTAGGAATTGAGACAGAATGAAAAGCTGTTGTAAGTAAACATGGCAGCAGTAGGACAGCTATATCAATTTACACCAGCTGGGAACCTGACACATATACTGTGAAAAGAGCTCGAGGTTAAGTAGGGTTGCATATTTGAAATGAGAGAATTAAGCTTAAGGCACGGAGGCATCTAGGGTTATTAACGAGAAGCTAAGCAAAACACAATTAATTCTATACTTGCCTTGTTAAAAATACGGCTTTAAGCATAACGACAGAATTTAAAATAACCTGTTTGGCTCAGCTCACTACAAGAGATCAGTAGAAATTAGTTACTGCGGTAAACTCGAAAACAAGGTATAACAGTGCAGGTCTTGGGAGCTTCTGCACATCTTAACCTGTCATATTTGACATCAAGTGAAGGGCTCAGTCCATGGCAGCTCCAGCTATCACCAGCACTTCCAGCACCGCTGGATCCAGTGATGATATTACTCAACAGCAGCAGTATGATGTAACAACACTCTTAGAGAAGCTAAGCAGAGCTGCTCGATAAACAGGCCTCTGGCACTTTGGTGGATCAGGAGAGCTGCAGTCAAACCCCTGGCAGGGCTTCTTGGGTCAAACATGCCCAAGGATTGGAAGTCACCCTGGAGCCTGCACACATTCCATACAACAGCTGCTAATACCTCCAATGCATCACAAATTATGATCAGCCACTTAGCTAGTTAGGGCCTGTTGGTATTTCATCTTTTGGAAGGCATTTTGTTAGAAGAAACTAACATATTTCCTTCATTTAGCCAGAAGCTTAGAAATGTGGTAGCTATGAAAGGTTTAAATACTTGAGTACAAGATCTCAGGTACCTTCTATTGTGAGCCAAACAGTGACTGAACACTTACCAGGTGCCATCACTATTGTTGAAGGTTTCCTGATTTTAAGGAGAAAACCCACTTGTTTTGTCAGTGTTTTAAGAAAAGTATCACTAAGATGATGTACACAAAATCATTAAAGATCTTTGTTAAAAAGGAGTTGGGAGGGAATAGTGCTTTTGTCCTTTTTAAAAATTCATTTCTGCATCAATTCCTGAGTGTTTCACTCAATTCAGTGTCTCAATGCCTTAATTTTCTACAGTGAATGAAAAACGTAAGGAAAGAAGTTAGCAATGCCAGTAGAACGTGTCACAAAACCTCCAAGTTTCATATAAGTAGTTTAAGATAAATATTAATAGACATTTTCATTCCAAGCCAGGCTAAAAGTCATCTAAAATACTTCACACAACAGAGAAATCAAGATTTTAGCCAGCTCCATCCTTATTTTGGAAGTGAGAGGACTGACTCCTTTTCTTGGAGAGTTTTACATGACTGAATAACATTGTGAAATGAATGCATCGCTCTGCATTCTCATTCACATGCTCCTAGTCAGGGTGAATGTTGCTGATGCTGTCCTACTAAGATGGCTAAGTGCCAGTCTAGCAAAGCGATCATTTTACTTCTGCAGGAGTTGTCTCTGCAGGACTTTTGGGCACTTAAAGTGAATAACACACTTGCTATTTCTACAGAACTATATCCAAATGCTAAGGTCAGCAACAGTATTAAAAAGTTGAACCCATAGATCGGATGAGGTCTATCAGGCTCCAGATAACAGACATGCATTTGTGATTTTTGACTCAGAGGACTTGAACACTGCCCTTGTTCATACAGGTTAACTGGACAGTATCATGTGTGGAATGCAGTTATCAAGGACTAAATCAACAACAACACAGTTTGCCACATAACTGCCAGTAGCATCAGCATGTACTTAATCAACTTTATCTGCTGTTTCTGTGTCATGATTTGTTAGAACAGGGAACTTTGAAGATTACAACAATAGCCCGAGCTGGATAGGAAGCATCCAGAAAACCAGAGAAAGTCAGGAGGGACAGGAGGAGCCCTCCCAGAGACCAAGTGTCTGCTCATGTTTTGCTGCTAGGCTAGATCTTTTCATCTTTCAAGAGCTAAGGAGGAAGTAGAAAGTGATTTAGTAGTGAAACAGCAGGTTTGGATTTGAAAGATGCTAAGAAGGGGAATAAAAGAGGAGCTCCTGTTAATTCTAGACAAGAGTTTTGGCTTACACTCAGAGTAATCACAAACACATGGGAAGAACCCCTCGGACTGCACATTCCAAGTCGTTTGAGATGTGTATATGCTTAGCCCATCATGATAGCAATTTACTCCTTAACCGATATATTAACATTCACAAGTTTCTTGCATTCCCTTCCTCCTAAAAAAGCAGAACCTGCCTAAGTCTGCCTGGTACGCTTGTCTGCTTTCACTTGACTGCTTCAAACAGCTAACAGATGTCACTAGAGTAACAAAAAAAATATTTTTATATAATCAGTACAATAGTGGCCTTGAAATGCACTAGTGGCACTTGCAGATCATATACAGCTTTTAGTATTTAAGATAAATAATTCTCAAAGGTATATGCATCTTTTATGCCAGAGTATAAAGTGTCAGGATCTAGCATGCTGAGATTTTACTATACTTGCAAACAAAAATACAATGTTCAAAAAAAAAAAAAAAACAACCCGAAGAGTTTACAGAGATCTTTCATCCTGACACTACATACGGTGTACCACAACATTCAGTTCCCTCTGTCTTTATTTTCACTATCTGAAGTGGGAAGATGACATGGATTTAATGAATCTACATATGTTTTATCAAGACATAACCCAAGAGAAGAGGGTTGAAATTGAAAAACTTCAAATTTTGACAATGGAAGTAATGAGGAGACATTCACAAGAGATAAGGAGTGATTGATACTGATCTACAAAGATTTACAAGCGTGATTTATCATGTTCTGAACGGGGCTGATTTTATGCCTGTCAACCTCAATAGAAATACTCCCTTGAACTCCACTATGCTTAGGTGCGAGCCCTTAATCTGTAATCTTAACAAGATCTACAGGCTAGAATTTCAAGCTAGAAATGCCTGACTGGAAACAGGATCACAGTTTGAGTTGCTCCACAGCTTTCCAAGATATACAGGAGCTAGGCTGTCAGTGCAGTCTTTAGAAAGACGTTGAATATTGATTTATAGACAAGCTGTATTTCAGTCATAAGATTTTCGAGACAGAAATCGCCATTCAGATCTACAGACAGACCATGGATGTCCCCAAATGGAACAGTTTATTCTAGTCTGGAAACCCCTTGAGGCCATAACTAGATTTAAAATGTTGATTAAACTTAGTTTGGAGCAGGAAAAAAAAAAAAAAAAAAATAAAAATCAAACCAGCATTTGGTGTCAGGGTTCCTGTAAGGGAGCACAGATGAATTTCTAACTTGCAAGGGGAAGAATTGCATAAGATCAGTGGGCAGGTACTAGTAGTATGGATGGAGGATGACATCTGAAGTGTTATGCCTAAGACTAACAGCACCAATGCTCTATCACAGTGATGTCTCAGAAGTTATGCCAACAGGCTGGAATAAAAAAATAGAATTGTTTCTTCTGTGGCACTTTCCCTTTGATAATCTTGAAGCGCACTGCAAACATGAATTAATCAGTTCTTAAATCATGCGCAGCTCAAAAAGATGGCTTCAACTGTCTTACAGACAAGGGAAACAAGATAAAAGAGTTATGAATTTTACAGCACAAGCAGTCATAAGTAGCTAACGTAGCACTATATTATCCCATGTTTGAGTAGCAGAGCTTTGTGATAGTCTACAAGAAATTAAGGAGCAATATATTAAAGGATGTCATTTAAGAGGTCATTCTGCATTAGCTACATCTCGTATCTACTGTCAACTTAATTCTGCTACAACAGAAACATTCAGGAGCATTATTATAGGCTTGCACAGTTGCACACGAAGACCAGTGATGTTGCTTTCTGCAACATCATCTTCAGCCTTCTTTTCAAGTTGATTACAAAATGCTGGGCGGAAATTCTTATCCTCTCAGTTTTGTTATGGTTTCAAAACACCCATAGAATAGTATAGCTTTAAACTAAGTTTAACTAAGAGCATCATCTGCTCTGCTGAAACGTGTGATACATTTGTAGTTGTATTGCTCTAATGTGAGTAGCAACATGTTACTGTTGCTGTTTAACTCCAGCAAAAAATTTAGCTTTAATGAGCCTGTCAAGTCCATGGACTTTTCATACAGCTAATCATCTTAGTATATATTCATAAAAGAGTATGTCAGACATTTAATTTATAATGGTTTAGATTTCCCTTTAAGAATTTTTGTAACAGAAGCAGTGTTGCATACAGCTATAGACAAGGTCATGAAGTGCAATTCAAATAACCAAATAACCACGATTAGCAAAAGGAAACTGCACAATTTAAGTTCCAAGTGTCATCCACTTACCCAGCATAGCAACGTTAACTGCTGTTAAAAGGATACCTTAGGTATTCTGTGATAGATATCTTTGCAATATTAGCTTTCAATAACCACACAGGTAATATTCTTACTGGTGTATTCTAATTACTAAACTACTTTTGAATATCTGCACCAAAACATGAATTTATATATTTTTTTAAAAAAATTTGTTTCTCATTTCTACTGAAAATACATATCTGGTGGTAATGAATAACAGGAGGCATAAAGCTTCACTTCATACAATAAGCAGAAAAGGCACATCTGAGAAGGAGAGCAGCATACAAATTTAATAGCATAGTCTAATCAACTTTAAGCTTGCAGCACAAGATAATTCTAAAGGAAAAGAGATCCCAATGAGTTTTCAAGCATCTTCAGTCTGCTCGTGAGCATGGGCAGATGTGATAGATTCTACCTTAGCCCTTGAAGTCTTTAAATGAAGGCTCAACATCTTTGTAAAAAACCCAGACAAGACAGCAACCTGGTACCAAGATGAAAATAGGGAACTCTCAAGGTCATTTAACCTCAGAAGTTAGTCTCCATGCAATTGTTCTCCAAAACTCCTTTACATACACATCTCTAGCACCTCCCCATCAGTCTCCCACAAATGTACATTAGAGACTGTTTCAGCTGGTTGCTTGGACAAGAGAAGTATGTGCCAGCCCCTCTATTTTTTTCTATGCTGCTATGACTAAAGGTTTATAAATCTCATAACTGACCTCAAAGTTAACTATATGCAAGCTGATGAAATGAAATTTTAACTGTACTCATCTTGACAAAGTGGAAAAATATGTATATGTGACAGTCGCATGATCTCAGTAGTTACTATGTTTTCTGCTTACACAGTACAAATATATAATGAAAAGAATCTGCCTTATTAATCTTCAGACCACGGCTAAGTGTTCTGATGCTTAAAGCATACCAGAGATGTTTCACTCTTTACCTCATTCTCTTTTTTTTTTTTCCTGTTACATTATCCTAACCTCTGCAAAGCGTTTTTATTACTTGATATGTTGTTGGGCTTTTCACCTTGAAATTGTTGACAGGAGAATAGAATGCTCTGTGTTGTATTTTTAATCTCTATTCAAATATACATCTTGCTGTTTTTCACCCTGTCAAGTTAATCCCTTGGAAGTATCATAAAATAGCAGCAGTAGCAGCGAGGTATAAAACTGTAGAACTGCTCAGTATGGGACAGAGCTCAAACGTGCCAAGCATCTGCATGGAAGGTTTGTCTCTCCCTCAGAATGGGGAAAGAATCCCTCTGGTCTTTTTGTTTGTCATCTTAAAGTGAAAGCTGTCGCAATGATAAGGTGACTTGAAATAGAAAGCCTTGCAAATGACGCTGCCTGCCTTGTGCTTTCTAGGATCAAGTGGAGGTTTTTGTTTGCTTGCTTTTATTGTATGTTTTACTCACGTCATGACTATTGCTTTCTAGGATTTTAATTATAAGATGGATAGAGTCTAATATTCCTTTCTCCCCTTTCACTACCTTTCACTTGTGTTCTGAAATGTTCATAACCATCTTATTACAAGAGATATGACAAAAACCCTTTGAAAGTGCTGGCACATAGAACAGATTATATCAGAGGGCAGCAATCAGCTGTTCTATTCCCACAAGCACACATTCGGGAGATCAAAGGAAGCGGTAAGATTATGATCCCTCCATGGATCCATAGAAAGGAGCAGATGAAGGTCACTCATGAGACACGCACGGGACACTATCACCCTAATTCATTCAAATCACATACACAATTCACTGTCAGGATTTCCTCACTGCAAAGCAAGGAGATTCTTCTAAGATTTGTGAGGGGCACTATGCCTTTTGATATATCAGGTTTGAAGGGCAACCAAAGCAACTCCTGTAGAAGAAAACTAACTGCTTAGGTTTCTACAGCCACTCTCGCCCTTCCATAAAATACCAAGAATTTACTTAGAGGTTACAAAGCCATATTAATCAAAGTTGTATGAAGTATAAATCAGGAAACACAAAAATATACTTTAGTTTGTTTAAGATGGTTCAACATTGATGTTACATTATTTATTTTTGCTCATGTTATTTTAAGTTAGATGCAACCTATGCCAAAAATAAAATCTGTAACTTCAAAAAAATATTCATGGAAAGAGAGTCTTGAAATTTTAATGAATTTCCCCTGGCTCTTCTGGACGCTCTATTGCAGTTGGTTCACAGGGAAGAGGGAGAAAGCCACAAATTTCTCTCCTGCATAAGAGCCACAGTAGAGAACCAAATTAAGCAGCTACATGACCAAAACCAGTCCTTGCCTAGAACACGACTAACACGAAAGCTTCAGTGAAACCAGTTTTAAACACAATAATGATTTCAGTATCCTTTGAATCGGGACCTAGATTTTGTAATGGTTGAATGAATCCTTGAGCTATTGTCTCCATTTGAAGCTAATGTTAATAAAAGACAGAATCTGAATTATTCAAACAGCTTCTCTACTTGATTTTCACTACCGGCAGTCACTCTGTTCTACTCTTAAAGGAAGAGCAGTAGGATAAAATTGAAATTGAATTAATAGCAGGTATTATGTGCTAATGCCATCACACTGATATTAACTGGACGCTGAGTATAGGAGTACATTTTATGTTAGGTTTTAATCCATTCTCATGAGACATTTAAACGCTTCACTCTGTCATTTACCAGCATGATGTTTGCATGTATTCCACTCAGTAAAACACCGAAATCTAGAGAGAACCTGGCAGTCCAAGGGTTAAAATACATAACAGGGGTACAAGCATTAAAACTTTCAATATCTTGCATTTAAACCTTTCTACAGGAGATAACAAGCTAGGTTCCTGGAATAAAAATACACTAGTGTTTCTACCGACATTGATTGGCTCGCAACTTGAAAAATGACGGACTAAGTTTGGCTGAAGTTGGCTCTGATTCCTCAGTGAGCCAAGAAATATTAGCATTTTTCTATGGCATCTAAAGTCAGGAGAGAAATGTTTTGGGCACACATTTTGAGTGAACCCACAGGCAAGGTCTTGAGTATAACAGACACAGCATCCCCATCTGAGCAACCATTCACATCTATCATGTAACATGCAATTTGAATTGCTAGAAGGTTTTAATTTCCTTTTGAATTATTTACATCTGTTAAAACCCAAGCTTTCTGTGGGAATATGCTGATTTGATTAAGGTTTTGTCAGAAAAACATTCCTTAGCTCTACATCTTGAGTAGGTACAGACAGACATGCTCCCAGGCAGCCAACAGATCAATGGTTAGAGCAGATCAGTTAAAGCTCTGCTAGTTTTATTTTCCTACTGGCTATTCGAGAGTACCTAATATTGATTGTTTAAGAAACAATCCAAAAAGCTTTAGAAGAACTTGAGGTCATAACAGTACAGCAGAAGAAAACCATTAAATCTCAAACATTTTCATGAGAGTTATTTCCCATGAAAACTCACACTAAAAGTACTTTGACCTGAGCTTTACGATTTATGATCAAGTGCTCTTTGCTGAATCTTGTAAGAAGTTACACTTCCCACTGCTAGCCTTTATGATAAGATCTTAAAATAGGCTTGTTTTATATAAACCTTAAGGTTAAACATATATCTACTAACACAGATTGAAGATTAGGACTCCATTTAAACCTGCCATCATGTCTGTTTAGTAAATAAACTATTCATTGTTGTCTTAGTTATAACTCTGCTCTCATTTCCATGCGGATAAAAATATTTGTGGTTTTACAAAATACATTGTACTGTCAGCTCTGTTTATTGCTATATTAAGCATAGATGATCCATTAAGATTGTTTAGGATGAACACCTCTAGAAATTGAGAGACAAATTCAAGCAGTACAACAGAAGTCAAGTTGCATTCAGAAAGCCATTTGAAGACAATCCCCCACCCTCCAATAGATGTTTCAGTTACCAAAGGACCTATGAGCATTCCAAAGCTGGAATTTTACTTTGAAATGCTGGTGGTCAGTAAAGAACAAGCTTTGTTCTAATTGTTTATTAGAATTACTACTTCTATTTTGTTACAATAGAGATAACTGTAAGAGAGATCTTTAATGCCAGATGGCCAGTCTGAGTGATCTGAGGATCATTTCCTGTTGAGAGCATGCCCTAGTGAATGGCCATCCCCCCTATGTATTCTCAAGCTTTAATATCACTTTACAGTTGTCTTTTTTCCATAGTCTCTTCTGGAAAAACAGAAAAAAGGGCTGAAGATAAGACTGGAGCAGAGAAGAACACGCATTCAGGAGGTCATGGAAGGTTTTTTATGACATAAACAAAAATTTCTAGACTGGTTTTCATTGCCACAAGAATCAGAGAGGCTTATTTACTTATGCCAGTATGTACCTGAAACAGGAAAAAAGGTGAAATGGATCTTTGTTCATCTTCTATGATGCAAACCACACTTGCTCCTCCACTTGGTAAAGGAAAGTGCCGTTTGTTTTTTAATGTAGTTTCCCTTGTCCTTCTATTTTGGTACTCTGCAAAGATACAGTATTTTCTGGGGAGAAAGACAGGGAGTAAACCCCAGTAGAATACCAGGTAAGGACTATGCCATGGAATTATGTAATGGTGCTACTCTGTCTTCTCATAGAAAGAAAGGTTGTCTACAGTCTCCACATTTCCAATACCTTCTGGGCATTTCAGATTCTTCTACATTTAAGTAAGGAAGCCTCAGTTTCCTATCTAGAAAGAATTTAGTTTCATTCCAACTCTTCACTAAAAAGAGCAGCTTTTAAAACCCAAGTCAGTTTTGGCAAGTTCCCCTCCCAATCCTTACCACCCAAACCCAAGGCAACTCAGCTACCCTACAAAGGAAATCAATCACTGTTTCCATAGGACCAGGGGCAAACTAGGAATGAAATTAAATGCTCATCATTTTTCCTTTTATTTCACACAAAGCTGCTTCAAAGCTTCTGAGCACTGCAGATTGATCTGGATCTTGGCATCCCAAAGATGGAGCCTACCTGGAATAAGCAGCCCGTAGAAGAGTTCTATAGAGTTGCAGTTGCAGACCCTGCTCCAGGTAGGAAACAACAAGGGCGTGAAGGAAGAAGAAGAAATCTGAACAACGAAACGGCACTGCACGTGTCCCTGCCTGCCTCTTTGGGCCTGTGAACATGAGAGCCACTAGCAGCTCCACAGAAACCAGACAGGGCTTTTCAGAGAGCTCAAGAACCCTGTTCTCATCTGCCCTAGCTCAGGCAAAGCAGCAGCAGAATGAGAGCCATCTCTTTGCATAGTCTTTTTGTCACTACCAATCCTCTAACATTGCATGCAATGGCCTACTTCTTAAGGGTAGCTCCAATTCCAGTCCCAAGGGTGAGGTCACACCTTATGGAGGAAGGATTGCAAAGAAACTATCCAAAATGAGACACCAAGCGTTTGGAAAAGATATCTTTGTTCATCCTTTTCATTTAAGGTGCTTCTCACTCATTGGAATTATTTTGTTCTCCATTATGCATCTTTTAACTTGGAGCAGTGGTGGTCACCATTTTTTGCAGCTCTATAAAATAAGATTCGTCTGTCCCTCACAGCCTGATTTGTACAGCAGCATATACAAAGCTCTTCAGAATGAAGATGGTTACCTGTATTGCAAAAGGCGACTGAAAAAAGTGAGCCTTGAACTGCTATCTAGACATTCTGTAGAAAGCGTTGTCAAAGAATGGACAATAGAACACCTATACTAAGACTACATGACACAAAGAATATTACACAAGAACTCTTTTAATATAAAATTCAGTTTGACCATTTCTGACTGAAAAGAATGAAACTCATACCTTTTTTTTTTCTGGAATTATAGGGAAAGAACACATTCCAGGCAGTTATAGTTTTTAGTCAGCTGCAATCATAGATTTACTGTAACATAGAACTAACCGACTCTATACCTGTCTTTGTCCAAAATCTCAGAGCATTTTGTGTCATATGATGTGTGATCAAGCCACATACCGCTAGCTTCAAATGACAGAATAAATTTAAGAAACCAAGTTCTCCATTGTCAGAATGGCCTCTTCCAGTCAAAGTAAACTTGAGATTTTTGCTTTGCTGCTGAAAGAGTATAAAGAGTAGAGAAACTAGCAACACACCATGAAAAAGGAAATCAGGAACTCTAGCTAAAGGGAAGTCACAATGCATAGGGGTCTAAAAAGTATACGTATCCACAAGAAATTCATAGGATTAACTCCCATTAGCACTAATTGAATTTACACTTTCCAGCTCCCATTAGCATTAGTACAAGCCATCCCTTGACTGCGGAAGGCAAGTAGACCCTATGAAGTGGCGAGCAGAAATAAAACTTGATGCAGAGATGACACTGAGAAAACTCAAAGTCTGTCTCCACTCCAAATGCATCTACTGAACAAAAGCAGATAAGGAGAACAAAAGCAGGTGCAAACAGATTTCATGTCAGCGTGTAACATCAACTGCTTATTCCTACTCAACTGTTTGACAAGCTTTGAAATAGGCTGGGAAACTACAAACATGAGAATCAATGAAAATGCAGCCATAGAGAAAACACACCACTAGGTTATCTTTTTCAAGAGGCATCTAAACACTTCCAATCTATTTATATTCCATAAAGAAAGAACTGTGGATGTAGGTGTTGATTTTCAAAAGCACCACAGTGATGTGCGCACAGACTGTATTATGTTTTGAATTACTGAGTACCACAAGCCCGTAAAATTCCCAATTGCTCTAAACTGAGACAGGCACAGGCAGGTCAAAGCTATACATTTCTCTGAAGTTCACCTTTGTTATTTTTAATAAGGCTAAGCCTGGAGAGCTGCTCCTGCTCTTGTTTCCCTTCACACCCAAGAAATATTAGCATCTTGAATAACAGTGACCAGAGCAAATAAAACTCAGCTAAATTAAAATTAGAGTAAGTCAGCAAAAGCGACTGTGTGTCTGTAAAACTCCATTATCTGTCATTACTGATGACTCAGCAGAAGATCTATGCTTTCACTGCAGAGCCCTGGGATTTTGCAAGTTAGTCCATATCAAGGCTTTGCAGAAACAGTTTCACATTACCCATTACAAACAGGGATGAATAGAAGGTGAGAGATGGGATGTGATAGCAAAGATGCCAGCAGAAGTTGTTTATAGTAGCTATAAACTACATGAGGAAAACATTGCCCTTCTACATCAGCAAAAGGCAATTTTCAAGCAAGATAATGTAGATGTCCTAGTAACTCAGAGGGTGCTCTTCACGGATCTATTAATCATTTCACAGAACGTGCCCCAGTCTCCTGCTTCGCCTGTTGTAATGGCAGGGATAACCTTCTGTGGATGACTGTACCTCTGTAGAGATACAGTAGACTGCCAAAGTGGCATAAACTTCACTTTATGTACTGTTGGTTATGGTATGGTATCTGCTGAATACACACTTTAATAGATCGCCCAAAGCAGAGCATAGATGGAACAACAGCCAGATCAAAATCAATTCCTAGCTTGTTGGAAATATGAAAGCAACTTTTGCATTCAGCCTTTGGGAATGGCGATCAGGATGCTCCATCATCTTCCAGAAGCAGGGGGATCCCATTTAGAATGGGAGGATACGGCTGTTGCAGTTGCTACTCAACTGTAGTATTACAGTTCAAGTGAGATACTTGTGTTGTGAAGAGAAACTTACTCAAGATTCATTTCCCAGTGCTAGAAAGAAAATCCTCACATGCATCAGCTGTGCTCTAACCATAACAGAAATAGCTTTACATTTATCCCTTTTGGCACAGGCCTTCTGGCTTTCCATGACATCTATGTGGAGGATCACAGTGGGATTTCCAGAAGACTGTATCTGCTAATGGGAAAGTGGCCAGTATTCTGCATGCATAATTCCTACAGGCACGTAGCTGTCTAGGCTCAAAGAAACAACTTGCTTTGTGTTGGGAGAATCTGCCCAGCGCAACAGTGCGTGGGAAGACAGCGGGTTATAAAACCTCTCATCCTTCTCTTAAGTTCTTCTCTCCATGACCACAGGATAATAAAACACTTGATCGAGAGCTAGAGATAGTTTTTTCATTTCTTAAATCTGTTCCATTTGCAACATCTTCACTTTCTATTTAAACAAAATACCAACTCCTATTAGGCAAATGGGCATCTGCTGCAAGGTGTTCAGGGGCTACCAAAGGCACAATCACATCACATACATCAACAGCCTTTCCAAAAGCACACTCTCAATTGCACGCTTAATGACTGGTAAAAACACAGGTTTGATGCATAAACAAGCAGCTGTTTCATCTATCTGGAACCCATTAAATTACAGTTATCAGAGAAGTCACCTGCCCCAGCAATTCTTATGCTGAAAGCACAACACTACAAGTACAAGCTAATAGTACCAATCAACATTCACACACAAGAAGCATCAGAAGAGGTTATGAATGGAACAATTTTGGCCAGATTTCAGTAATGGCTCTGCAGACATTGTTCTGTCTCACAAGCTGAATCCAAGGCGCATTTTCTTCAAGTCTGTTGTAAAAATTATTGTACATCTTAGCAAGAACGCATTTAATTGAAGATTGGCAGAGAAGAGTCTCTAGGATAAAGAATCACATACAACCAATTAAGTAAGTTAATATAATAATAATAATAATAATATTAAAAAATCATACTGAGGAGAGAAAAAATAGTCACCAGTTCTCAAGTGAGTTTCCTCCATGAAGCCAAAATGGATCCGACTCTTAACCTTACCACAGCGGTCTAATCCTCAGCAAAATCCCACAGATCATGTTTCCTGGCTTTTAAACAGGGTCCAAATTAGCACAGCATCAGTATGTGGTGCAGGTATGATGAAGTGTGCACACATAGGGAACTAAACTACAATATCTGAAAGCAATTGCTTATCTCTATTTTTAAAAGTAATTTGCTAATGCTATAGTGAATTCCACAGCTAGGTACTGATAATTTGGACATAATCTACCTCAGGCAATAGCAAGGCTGATAAGTGACCTCCTCCACCCTAGTCAGCTTCTATTAGGTATTGTATGAAGATGCCTTCTCATCTGCTGAAATAAGGATAGGAGCATTTTTGCAGCGTTCGCTATAAAACCAGAGGGGAAGGTGGAATGAAGTCCTGATACCAAGGGACAATTCAAAACACAGCCTCAAAGTCAGAAAATTGGAAAGATGCAAATAAGTACTTTGATTAAGTGTTCAGTGAGTAACTCTAGAAGGACAAGAAAGGGAAAAAGCTCATTTGTTTCCACATTAAATGAAGGGGAAAAAACTCATAATCCATTGTCATCAAATTAAGTATCATACAAAGAAACTGTACTTGCATGAGCTGAAGCACACTAGTCTTTCCACAGAAAAAAAAAGAATTATCATATCTAATCCAATTTTTGCTTCTGAAAAAGACTGTCAAGAGGGCAACATCAAGGTATTTTGGCACAATGATTGATATACCAGCCTCAAAGATCAGACCTCCTAGAATACAAGGATGTAACTTTCCTACCAGCTGCCACATGCTTCATTCTCTTATGCTAGAGCTTTGAACTAGTGTAAATAAGCCAATCTGTTGTTAAACTGACAGAGTCAAGTGCTTCCTTTTAAGTTAAGTTTCATAGGAGAAATTGGCAGGTTGGAAGCAATAAAGGTGTCCTTAAGTTTCTGTTGAAGGCTGAAGTCAGGGCTGGTCAGGGTTTATGACATTGGAAATAGAGCATGGCTTTGATCAAGCTCTAAAATTCTTTCTTTCACACAAAATGCCTGTTCACCACATAAGCACCAATCCTTAGCAATAAATATTAAAGATTTATGTATATGAATACTGACCAAATCCCAAATGCCTCATTCCAGCAAAATCCCATTGACTTTTTGGTCAGCATTTAACAGAACACTAGAAGAAATGCACTTACGGGCTTTTTTAGATGAATGCACAACCAGCCTGGAATGAATCCGTGTATGAACATTTCATTAACTAATTTTCATTCAGTTCATAAATATGCATAAATATTTGGGGCTCATTCTTTGCCATTTAGAGCCTGATCTAAAGTCCTCTAAAGTCAATATAGAGATTTCCATTAGCTTCTCTGGAAGCCAGGCCTCTGCTACCTCAGCTGAAAGGATAATGAAAGTGAAAATAAATTATATTCACTGAATATTTTTAAGATATGATAAAATTAACAGGGAAAAAATGTTATTCTGTCAGCTCTAATCTTTATCCTCATCTATGTACGTTTTTTCCCCTGGGAAATATCTAATGCTAGTTAGAATCCGTATTTTTATTTTTTTAATTCAAATCCACTGGTTCCCATTACACATTACAAGGGCACAAATGAAACAGGCTGTTCGCTGCAAGGTCCTGAACATTTTGTTGATATCCTCTTCTCACTATGTCAATCAAGAAGTTAGTGCTGAATAAATTCAGCTTTGTTGGAAAAACTGCTTAAGTGCACTTAAAGGCTAAGGGTAGTAAAATAAACAGTCTGCTAATCCTTCAAATGCAAATAAAAGCTCAATATCCAAAACAGCCTATTGCTTCAGGCAATTATATGGAAAATACATTCACAGTCTTTGAAGTGGCAACACTTATGACATTTTATTTGCATACTAAATCTCTCTAAACTTTTCTTTGCATAGACTACAATAAAGCATGACGTACAGCTGTACGATTTGTACTCTAGTGCCCCAACAGTCCTGTACTTTTACTCAGCTTGTAGACCACTTGGCATTCATCTATTCCAACTCTACTTCATTTTCCTGGAGTTTCAGAATGGCATCCATCAGGCTTATCTATCGCTGGAACACTGCTGCTCCTAACTTGTGTTGTGAGATCTGTCACGTTTTACAAGCAGTTAGACAAGATACTTCAATTGCAGTCATCAGCCACAGCAGTCGAAGAACCATTTAACTTCCTCAGCTGTAAGCAAGTATTTAAAAAGACTAATCCTAGTAGTTTTTGTGCATATACATACAAGTGTATTACCCAACCTTTTAAAAGATACAAATCATGCCAGCTCAGCAGTTGTAATAAGCATTACACAGAAGATATACTTGGCTAAATCAGTCTTGCTTTAGTAAAGTCTTCTGCCATGAGAAAGGTGGGCTTTAATTCAACAAACAGAAAAGCCTCTCCAAAACATCTCTAGTGATTTCAAAGGTGTTAAGCAACAAGTTTTCCTTCTGAAACTTTTCTTTAAATAACGAAATTAGATGTTAGCTTACCACAGTTGATGATTTATGGGATTGCGGCAAAAATAGTTTCACAGTTTGTTTGGTCCAGCGTAACCTTAACTACCTAGTGCAAAGATAACCAGTATACACAGAACATGATGCACACCACACTGAAGATCACAGAAAGACTGTAAGCGATTTAGTCTTTTTATAAATCTATACCAAATGGACTCATACTGTGTGTATCCCGAGTGACTCCAGTGCTTTGAGTCAGAAGCTGTCACAGAGCAAGGTTTTACATGGTCTGTCAGTCCCTGCTGTGGAAGAAGCTGAATATTTCCCTGCTTATCCCCCAAAAAACTTCATTTTGTAGTATTGCTGAACTCTTCAAAGATGTTAAAGTACCTTATTTCTAAATTGCTATGTGACTATCTCATCATGCCTCAATTCTATAAGAAATACAAAAGCACCGCACAGCTGATACAAACTTCTTTTGGGGAGTAAGGAGGGAACTGTCACTTTAATTCCATTCAATAGTCTGAGTAAACTGCAACTGAAGAACTTCCTATCATTTCTTGTGAATGGTGATTTTTCACTTCAGTTACGTTGGTATTAAACGCAGATGTAGGAACGATACTTGCATTTTATAGTAGCAAAAGTTGAAATTGCGTTTTCATGTCAAAGTGGAAGCCTTTTTTCAATGCACAACCAGGTGACCTGCAGATAGCAGTGTGAGATGGAAATAATGAGGTCAGGAGAGTAAGCAAGCAGAGAAAAACGGGCAAAACCGACTTCTCTGGAAACAAATAGAATAGGAGAAAGCAGCAAAAAGACAGCTTTCAGCTTTAGATTGTCTTTCTACAAAGCGTATTACAAGTTTCTGAATTCTTCATTCTGAATTTTTTTTTTTAAAAAAAGATCAGGCTCAGCTGCTTTGACCTTACTCTTCACAGATCCCAATAAATTCTTAGAGCAGCTAAAATTGCGCAGAGTTAAAGTTTCCAATTACCATAAACTATCTATTTTACCTCATCTCACAAAAATCTGCATATCCCACCAGCATCAGTGGGGCTAGTGACTTACACAAAGAACAAACGTGGTCCAACATTCCCTAAACACTTACCTAATTAGGACGATCTAAAAACCTAGAATTCTTCTCCTTGAATTGCTATTTCGGAACTCCCCAGCTGCCTCTCCCATCTGCTTGCACAGAGCAAGGGAATTTGATTTTTCTGTTTGCAAGATCTCTTATGGACTGTTTGTTAAGGAATTCTCTTTGTTAGAGAGTTTCTTAATTGGTTCACATTTAGTTTAATTATTTGTCAAATAATCCTTTAGCATGTTCTATACATATTCATTACTTGCTTAGTTTATTGAAGCACATTCTGACCATCGCCTTCCGATATGCTGGGCAAAATATTAACCTACTGCTAGTAAAATTTGTGAAACCTATACTGGATTCTCAGACAGGATAAGCCTCTTGTGAGTATACAGAGGGCTTCCTACAAAAAAAAAACAAACAAAAAAGAAAGCTCAAAACAGAGCATCTGTCAGGCACACAAAACCACACTTGGATAACTCTGCATCAGGTTTTGTTGGTGTTGTTTATTTGGGGTTTTTTTCATGTGGTTTTTCTGTCGGGGGGGTTTCTGCTTGTGTTTGTTTTACAGTAGCCATAGCATCATGAAGAGCAGCAGAATGACACTGCACGTTTCCCTATTTTGACTGATTCTTCAACATCATCACCTGCAACTGCTCACGTGAGACAATCAGGATGAAAACTGAAAGTCAAGACTTTCCTAGTGAGTTAATATAAACTACCACAAAACTGCTGAGACTAGCATCACAGCTACTACATGCAGCAAGGAAGAAAACAGTCTCCCATTCTTGGTCCCAGCACTTCCTCACCAGCACAGGTGTGCCCCATGACAGGGATGGTTGGGAAAACTGCCCGTGTCATTGTAAGGATATGGGAGGTCAGCAAATAGGAAAGTCTTGACCTTCCCAGAGTAGGCAGCTAGATAAAAAGATAAAGTCTTGTGTCCTCCTGCATTCCATTCCCTATGTTACCACTGGCAGTTGGCTCCTAGAGCTCAAAAGGTAGAGGAGCTCAATATCTCTTGATATTGCTTTTTCCCTACCAGCTTCAAATTTTACATTTCCAGATCTAACATAGCACACTTGCATTTATGGATTTCTGGAGAAAGATTTACAACTTAAAACTACACATGATTACAGCAACAAGAAATCTAAGAGCGTCCTCAAATGAATTGCACAGATTGAAGACTAAAACTTCACAAAACCTGACAGACATCTTTCCAAGCTGTAGAAAAGTCTGGCAGTATGTATATCAAGTTTTAAGAAAAAATTATGGGTTTTATAAAGTATGAAGTTAATAAAGGAGTAATATTAGATAATGGGATGAACTACAAACTGCTTGAATCAGGAACAGACAAGTCAGACTAACATCCTCAGCACTGAGGAAGAAAAATTCTCAGATAACTAGATCAAAGAATGCTTGTGTCCATGCTTTTTGACATGTTAGTCTGAGAATCGCTACTGATCTTCCTCTATCCTTCAGACTACTCCCTTTCTCTCATTAAAAGAATTCTTAGATATAAAGAAACATTTTTCAGAGGGCAAAACTGCAGAGAACATGCAGGAAGTGATCAGTGTCATGCACAGAGTCAATGAAGGAATACAAAGAAAACTTGTTAAAATGACAGCTTTTACAACGTTAAATTACAAAAATAAGGGTCAATCTCGCACTGTGTTCATTCCAGCTGGTCATAGCTGTTAGAACATATATCAAAATTAATCATTCATGTGTAACAGTGTATGTAAAACCCAGGAAAAAAGAACAGATACCCAAAATCCTTCAGAAATAAGTCTCGTGTGGCTGTGCCCACCCTAAAGTGGAAACATTTAGGAATCATGTGAAAGGCTGGAATAATTTCTACTTCTGTATCATATCCAAGCCCTGAAGCTAATGGATTTGCAATTTTCTTATTTAGAATTGTCATAACTGGATGTTTTCAGGTAGCTCCATTTCTGGAAACCTTTTACTATAAAACACTGTAAGTGGTTAACTAATTTGAGAGCAACTATTACCTTGTCACCCAACCTGGTAACAGCAACATCCCAGATGTTTTGTTTTTACAGTTAAGGTCATAAAACAGTAATAGCTAGCTCTTACATTGAGCTTCAATGGTGCATTGCTAAAGCTTAAGGTGATTTACAAGAGTTCTCTGTATCATTTTCCACGTCTCGCTATGTGGAATATGAGGTAACAGAGCCTGCAAGCGAACACCAGAGGCAGTCACCTCTAGCTCATAGGGCAAATACTGTACCAGATTATAGCAACTTCTAGAGACAGTTTAATGAAACCGCTAATTAAAAGCAAGTACAAGAATGTTATTTCCCTTTAAAGCTTTTAAAGGAAACATCTCAAAACAACAGGGAACGCTGTATTTTTATTCAGACTTCAGTTTTTAAATCAGCTGATGTTTATATCAGCAACATCTTGCTCCATCTCAGCCAAGCATGCAAAACAGAAAAGAGCAACCTATCCTCGCTAGCTGCCATGCCCCCTAAATTTTCCATCCATGACAAGGAAAATGATACCAGCTTGACTGCCACAGATTCAGCGTAGCATATGCTCACGTTCCCACCTGGTACCCAGCATTTGAGTAGTCAGTCATAGATGCTGAATTTGTGGCAGCAAAGTCAAAAGCCAAGTTTGAACAGGTATTAGTTGATTTGGCATGTGAACAAATACTGAGCAAAGATGCCAAGAAACCATTGAGATAAATTGTCAAATGAGTGGATAGACGGGGGGAAAAGCCTATTAAATGTCTTGCTGGTGAGAGCACAGCAGAGCCAAGTATTCCTAGTGTGAGCATCAGAAGCAAGCCTGTAAAAGGATTTGCAAAGTGCGTGGTTTGTCAGCATTTGTTAATAGATGCCTTACTGTTACTACCAGAGCTGAGCAAACCACACGCCGAGGCACACGCTTGCGGCTGGGATGAGGTTACACCCTGCACTCAGCACAAGAATTCATCAGCATCTTAGAAGCCCAGAGCTTGTCCTGGTGGACAGCATGCACCACTTCTGCTGGAGTAAGTGGGTGATGTAAAAGCAGAGAAGACTCTCCTCTATCCACAGTGTGCCAGCAAACCAGGGAGAAATGGGAGAGCTCAGCTGCATGGTATTAATTTCTGTATTGTAAGAAAAGTATTGGAAGAAAACATTGAGAGACGCCTCTGGATCTGTGTTCATTCTAGCATTAGCCTCTTTTTACCATACAGTTTTGTTCTTTCACCAGTATCGATGATATTTTTACTGCGCATGTGCTCTCCTCTCCATACTCTTTATGTTCTCATCTATTTCACAACAGTTCCTGAGCATTCAGACAACTTTTGCTCAATTGTACCTCTAGCTTGACATTAGGAACTACAGGGGAAAGAAGATGCACTTTACATTAGGACATGTTTTGAGAAACACTCTTCCTAAAGAAACTCTTCTAACCAAGTAACTGAGAGAAGATGGTCCAAAGACTGCAAGATCCTGAGGTAAAGCCTGTGGGTAACAGGGCCATGACAGATAGGTCTCCCAGCACTATAGAATGCTTTGAAAGCTCAATGTACAGGTTGTATAATCAATGATTTTTTTTTCATCTAGCCTCTGGCTATGCCATATAGGAGACACCGTCATCATGACTGCTGAAGTCTGAAGTTCAGTCCAATTTGTTTCTGCAGATCACATATACATAGCACGTTTAGGTTTATTTCATAAGCATGAAGTGACTGGAACAAGCATGGGATGCCTGGAAACACCTTTTATTCTTGGTGAGTATAGTGTTTGCTTAGTTACACGTGCTGTTTCTGGCTACATCTCACCATTGTTGTGCACACGGCTGAATACATTGTTGTTACCCTCTATAAAACCAAACTGCACAGCAGCCTACAACACTTGCCTAACTACTGCATTACATGGGCAAAAGCTGTTGCATTCCCACTGTACTAAAGCAGTCACATAGTAAACCTTTGTCTTTTGGAAAAAAAATCTCAGTGAACAGATGGAAAACAAGGAGTAGATCACATGCCAAATCATGCTAAATGGTCACATTCATTCATGTATATTGGATCAACTTAGGACCCTCTTAGTACTCTCACAAGAGCAATACTGTACCTGTCACAACCAGCTGGGTATTATGATACATTACACTATTCCCTAAATGCTTTGTTTGCCTTCCTTCCACACATACCCTCTGATACAGGTTTGCAATTGATACCAAAGCTCCCTACAGCATCTGCCAACACTCACCATCCCAAGAGTCCCGCACCTTTGACCCAGCCTGTTATTTTCCCGGTGCTAGCATTAGTTTTCTCCTTGCTGGTGTAACAGGCATCTCACTAGAGAAACACAGACCAATAAAGGACTTAAGATGGAAGAGGCTTTTTGGACTACTAGTAAAATCTCGCACTTTGTATGGTGAGAAACAGACCTCTGAATGTCAAAAATCAGCCTAAATTAAGATGATTCTGAGAAAAGACCCTTTCCTACGGTAGGTTCTAAAATATATTTGTTGCCCTGTTCTTTCACTGAGGAAAGGATGTTGGATGCATAACAGCACTAAAGATGAGGGTGATCACATTTTGCTTGACAGCTTTCTGCATAAATACAGCAACACACCTAAGCACTAGAAGTTGCCAGATCATGGTGCTGGTTGGAAACGTTTAATCTGATGAGCCAAGCCGAACACGGCCATAAGGCTGCTGCCACCAGCTCAGAGCTCTAAAAACTCACCCATAGCTTGCATCTCATCTGCCTCTTTCAGCAGTTCTTCCCTCACAAGAACCATCTGAACACTCTGAAAGACTTCACAGGAGTTCCGATAGACGTTTTCCTTACAAAGATACAAATTTTGTTTTGTGAGACAACCTCCCCAGTAAAGAATAACCAGCAGTTGTCTCCACTTTCTGTGTTCACAAAGCATATTGTTGCTTCTGAATAACAAATCTGGATCTGTTTGCTAATAACTGCAGCTTGTAGCAGACAAGCTCTGGAACCCTATGTCATCTTGCCACTTGAGGGAGTTATTTATATGATGTCTCCACTTGGCCTGTATTCTTTTAAGTTACAGGCTAATGGAAGCTGACAGCACTAAAGCAGGCTGACCTCGAGCACATCAGCTAGAGATGCATTTCACATCATACAACAGAATAAAGGGTCATGCCTTTACCCCAGTATAACATGCAAATGGCAAAAACCCCTCACACACAACGTTTTTAGACTGGATTTAAAACGTTATAGCAAAAGCCTTTTTAGCTGAGCCATAAGAGATGGCACAAGGCCTGACAAGAAAAATGTTGGAAAAGTAGACATAATGAAATTATGAAAGTGCATAGGATGTTTTTGTAATGATTACAAGAAGGAGAAGAAAGCTTAATTATACTCGCTTGGTCTCTCCTCAGACAGTTCAGATGCCTACAAAACATTGTCAACCAATTAGCTAGACTCTTACTTCTTTTCTATTCATTAATTGTATGATTGCAGTTAGGTATTTGCTTATTTCTCACAAAAAGGGAAAAAATGTGTAGACAGCTTCTAGCAACGTTCTCATCCAGCATAACCAGTCTCTTGGGTCTTGCACTAGAGCATAATCCCCTTTCACAACGTGCATGCATAGGGCAATGTAAAGCCCCCAGTGAAGGAGTTCAGAGATAGGCCTCCACAGCTCAATCTCCCCTTTTCACACTCAAGGGCCTTGAGAAAAATAAATGAGACTGTAGCTTAGATTATTCACACTAGAGAACTTGTCAAAATTAGGCACACAGCTTCATGACACCGTTAGAAGAAAGAAGCGGGCTCCTAATTTAGATGCTTTCGTTTGCCTTCTAAAGGCTCAGTTACCATCAGAAAGTCTAGGTACCTGGTTTAGGCTTAAATCTGGATGGTATGAATACATCTCCTTCTCCTACCTTGCTCCCAAAGCTGCCTCTTTTTTTTCCCTCACTAATTAGTAAGAGCCAAAAGGAAGCAAAACCAGAAACACTATAAGCAAATCTGCCTGTGAATTAATACATTAAGTATCATGACCATGTTCAAGAGATTCAGGTGCAGAGTCAATAACACGAATGTTTCTTACTAAACTTGCCCAGATCTAATGCCTCATCAAGCTCTCTAGAATTTGCATTAATATTTCTTACTTGTACATACAGGGGGAGAGTTCCCTGCGTCAGGGCCTGTCCATGTACAGATTCAGAAGCAAAACCCACAGACCCCATGCATCCAGCTTAGGATATAAGAAATAATTCAGACAGGAGTGTAGGATAGCACTGATCAGTGTTACTTGCCAATGACTCCACTGAGCAGTGACTGATTCCTTACAGAGGATAAAGAACGGTTGAATGAGGACAATAAATTGGTTTTGCAAATGTGTGCAGATAGCTCCTCCCATGTCAGAACAGCAGCATGTGAGAACAGAACAGCACTTGCGTCACTGTTTGCCTCACTGGTAGAATATAGCTGACATTTCAATAAATAGGAGCAAAGATTGTAAGGGGCCAAAGTGCCTGTATTCAGTGAAGACTGGTGCTGCTCCTCCCCCCCAAAAAAAAAAAATTCAGAAATTAAAAGCATATAAAGTCAATGTTATTCAATCAAAACCCCTTCAAAATTTACTTATGCTTGCAGCAACAGGCAATTATCAGGGACTGCTAGAAGCAGAAAAGGCAGCATTAAATCATAGCAGTTCTTGCATTGTGTGCTTCCCACAGATATCTCACCTTTTCCTCTCAATGAACTTTTTTAAAAAGATAAGCAATATACTAGGTCTCTGATACAGAATCTCTAGATTTTGCTACAATGCAAGAAAAAAAAAAGTTAACTAAATGCTGGAACTATAGAAATCTCCATACCCAACTTCGTGATAATGAAACTTTTATTTAACAAAGCCATCGAACCTCTTCAGAACAGACAGGCACAATCCAAGCCCAACTCACTTACTACGGCCAACTTCAAGAAGTTTCCTATTTGTTTAACGATGAGATCCCACAGGTCCCCTTCCCTCTTACACTCAAAGGCTGAACTCACTCTTTTCTTTCAGAAAATAAATATCAGCACATTAGAACATTCTCCACAGCACCAACTCACTGGAGCACAGATGCAGCAGAACAGAAAGCCTGTATCAGCTTACTGGGAACAGAAAATCAACTCCAAAGCCTATCAACTGTAAGTGACTTTTACATCATGACAAAATCTACCAAGAGCACTTGGGAAATTGAGCTGCAGTTGATACATTTTGTCATCAAATAAGCAGAATGAATTAAAGGGAATGAAAGACATAAGCAGATACACTAACAGTATTTGAAGTTTTTCCTCCTGTTTACCAGATATCAAAAACCTACTTTGCAGTTGTACCAGGGAGTCATTTCCCTTGCAATATATAGGTTTTATTCTTCCCATTTTTATAAAGGTACAATAAGACCACAAGCCAATTTCAGTTTGTAAGATAAATATGCCTGCAAGGAGAAAGGAGAGCATTTTGCAAGAACAGTATTACAAATAATGAGATCACCACAGAGTCACAGAATACGTGAGGTTGGAAGAGGCCTCTGGAGGTCAGCTAGTCCAACCTCCTGCTCAAAGCTTCAAAGTCTGACCAGATTACTAAGGGCCTCCTCCAATTCTGAAGTTTCTCGAAACCTTCCTCTCTCTAACAGAGAAGTATTGTTATGCCTGCACCAAAGCTATCCTGAATTAAGTACAATCTTACAAGGGGAGTTTTTCTTATTTTGGCTAAAATAGAGTAGAAGAGCAGCCACAAAAAGTTCTTGACACAATACTTGCCATGTCTGCTCTACACAAAATACACCTTTGCCATCTTAACCAGCTTCTCTTGCAGGTTTGAGATTAGGTAATAAACTGAAGCAACTGTTGCCTTTTATGGGCTTATTGGCTACAAGGAAAAGGTCAGAGTTCTGTTAGCTTTCAGATTCACAACCCCAGAACCCAGGAGCCCCAGAGAAGTCTATGGTCTCTATCCCCTAAACAGTGAGCATTGGGCACAGCTTCAGTCCAGAAACCCCAGCAAAAAAGAAGAGGAAATAAGAAGTCTGCACGGTGTGCAGATGTTTAGAGGCAAGCTCTTGAGCTACACCAGCTAGCTCCCATTACAGTACCCTGGCACATTTAGGAATTAACACAGGGCAGAAACCATTTCCAACAGGCATTCTGCATGCAGAGGAAGACGATTTAATAGTATGGACACAGACAACAGCAGGATAGTTGGCTAGAACTAGATCAGTCCTTTGCATGTATGAGAACAGCTATCACCTCAAGAGCTGTAGAATGAATCTCCTTCTAGTTGAGATACTGAAGACTTAATTTTGTCCTTTCATTGTGATCTACTCATTTAGGGGATCAGTATTTTCAAGTGACAGAGAAAGATGACAAGGTAATGGGTTTGTATCCTCTTTATTTTCTTGTCTAATACCAAGAGCATTCACTCACACCCCATTTCATCCTCCACCCAAAGACAACTCAAATGTACACTTTCCTCTTTCCTGGAAGAGGAATCTAGTTTGTTAACACAGACTGAACACTCTCCTGTTCAAGCTGCAGTGGATGTAACCTCGTAATGATTTATTCCATTTGCTGTTTGAAAGAGCATCATATTCCAGACAGCAATGGTGAAGGTTTAGTTGCAGGGGAAAGCACTTTACGCACAATCAAGCCAAGAACCTGTAAGCAATTAGAAATTAATACAAGTAACCTATGTATGCAGATACAAGAACTTGTACTTCATAGATGAGTTAAGAACTGCAAGATTTAGGTCACAGTTTGTAGTGTACTTCCAAGCCGTTAGAATAAGACGACATTCAAAATTATTATTCAATTAAATTAAAAGTAATTAGATTTCAATTCTTAATTGATACAATAAAATTATTTTTTAGGTAACACTTATGGTGAAATCCTGACATTACCAAGACCACTGGGAGCCAGAATGTCATCCATAATGAATTATAATACAAGATTACTGACATTTAGCATCCTCCAGCATGAGGCTATGATTATAGATTATTTACACTTGAAGATCCATACTGCACAGTGGCTTTAAAATCAACTTATAGGTAAAGCACCTGAATCATCCATTAAAATTGTCACTTCACTGTAACAGGAAAATAAGGATTTTTTTCTAATTAAATGTGCCTAGAATAAATCAAAAAGTGTGCCCACACATCCATAGATCTACTTGTTCTGCAACACAAATATTCAGACTGGTGGTAGGCACAGATCAAGGTGCTGGATGGGTGACTTTTAATCACTGCTAGAAATAAACAAACATCAAAAGAAAACCAATGCCCGAGACAGAAATAAACTTCACAGTGCCTGTGTTCTTAAAGAGTCCTCTTGTGTCCTTACTAGGAAGTGAAAAGTTAAAACAGCCAGTACAACTGTTAACTGTTTACCCTCATCAGGGATCCTTATCATACAGAATGAGAAAATCTCTTCATGTATCAAATATCAATATTATTCTATCATTGAAGTGACATTATTCTGTACCAGCAGTTGGGACATGACAGGATAACTAGATTGCTAGAATATTGCTGCCCTAAATAGAATTCACACCCCAGAAAAACTGGGAAAGGGGCATTCAAAGAGAAGCAAAAAGTGCGAGTGTCCCACGTACTTTTTTTGGTGCTTTGCAATATTCCAATATCTTAAGGCTGCTTCTGTATAAATCCTACCATTGACTCTGGAATTACCAGAATCTAATTTCAGTAACATTAAAAACAGATTATTTGGCTAACGACTCTGCTTCTCACAGTCGCAAAATTTAAAAGGAACAGTTTATAGAGACATAACAAATGAACAGCTACTTGGTTGTGCACATCACACACAGTAAAAGTTCCATCATACATCTCATTCCTATTGCTAAGGGTGTTTGAATTACACTGGATGAGCAACACCGGTGTTAATAAAAAGTGAAATACTCCATGTCAAGGAGTCTCAGCGGGTGCCACTGATGCTGCAAGATCATCTTGCCCTCAGTGAGCAAATATATCTGATGCCCTACAATAGGAAGGGAAAGTCTGAAATATGAAACTTTAGAATGGGCATCAGGGTGGTGTTACAGGTTGCAGTACAAGTTACAGCAGTCCCAAAAAGCACATTTCCTCTGCCTGCTCTCCAGTCCATGTGACAGTGCAGCCTACGCATTTCCCTTGAATCCAAAGTTAGAATAAGACAGTGAAAGCAGCAAGTGAACTGCAGAAGTGAAGAACATTGCTGTCACCTCATTTTTACTTCATTTTCAGTTTTGTTTGTGGGGTGTTTTTTCCTTCTAGTGCTCAAGGGACGGTAATGCAATTATATCTCAATCACCACAGTCAAAGCGCTGGATAATTACCCCTATAGGAGTAGGGATTGAAGAAAAGCAACACCAAAAGTTTGTGATCTGTTAAAATTGTGTTAATAGGATGTACTTCAGCACCAAAGCACAGTGTATTTAAGGGCTACAATTCATTTTAGAATTTCCTCTACAGTTTTTTCTTTTATTTCAGTAGAACAAATTTTTATAAACACATTGCTATTCCTAGTCCAGATTTCACGCAATCCTCTATTTGCTCATGTTTCGAACAGTATCTTGTTTTCTACCCATTCTTTCTTGTGACCAAGCCTATTTCCTAGTGCATCCACTCCAAAACTAGTACTTCCAGGAAAATTAACTGTGACAACTATGGGTAAAATCATGTTTTGTTTATATTTCAGGTACTAAACAGCTGCTACCAGACATTGCTACCAGATGTTCTAGAATTATATGCAACATTATGCTCAATTTTAACTTTTACAAAATTACAAGCTAATAAAAGATGACACTGCTGTAGTCAAATGATTTATTAAAGGAAAAGCCATTAAGTTCCTTTTAAGCTTCACACCCTACTACCCCAAATAACTTGTCATTATATACATCAGTGAACACATGCAAATGTCTGTACCATTTTGAGATTTCAGTACTATCCCATATACCAATTATATATCCAGATGCCTTTTGCTTTAACAGCCTCCTGCACATCTGCCCATCTTAACCTGGAGACACAATGACTCTTCCTTTCATGGGTAAGCTACCTGCAAGATGACATAAGTCTGGGTTTCACACAGTTCACATAAGGATCATCTTTTTCTGCTGTACAAATGAGCTCGTACACAGCTAAGGTGACACTTTACACATTCAAAACACTTCTAATCTAATAATGAGGATTATTAAGTAACAGAACATACATAAGTCGGCTATGTTATGTTCTGTTTCATTTAGACACATCACTCACCAAATAATTTTAAAAGCTCAAACATTTGTTGTGGGATTTTGGGGTGTGTGTATGGGTTTCAGTGAAGTCTTATGTCCAGATGATAATCAAAGTACAGGCTTTATTTTGTACAAGCTCCCCAATTAAAGTCACTGAGCAGCATGCAATAGGCGATGTAGCTAACAGCCCTTCCCATCAACAATCACAATAAACCTAAGTAACATCAAACAGGAGTGACAGCCAGTAATTATAGAACTGAAAACTGTTGCGGATTCTTATGTACTAATGAAGCCAGGCACAAATGTAGTAAATCTAAATAGCTCCTTTCAATCTTCTAACAGGAAAATACACACATTAACTGGTCCACAGAGTACTTTAAAAGTTTGTATAAATCTGTGGCTAGGGAAGCCAATAAAGTATTCCACTTAATTCTACCCTCACATGTAGCAGAGGCAGGTCCCCATCAAGTAAAGAAAATTACCACAAGTTGAAGCTTGTAGCAGAGCCCATTAGAGTCAAAGGCACTGAGAAAAGGTCCTCAAACTGCGTTTTAAATCAGGTGCAAGTTCACTTAAGTCAGTGAAATCCCCCTGGGATGACATGGGGAAAAAGAAATGCAAGGGCAGAGTGACTCCATTTCAGCAGTGAAATAGCTTACATTGGAGACAAGAATATATATGTATTACTTCAAAAACTTATGGTAGAATAAGTACATCATTTAGAGATAAAAGTATCAAATACGAGAAAGGAAAGGGAAAAATACAGAGGGAGATCAGCCAGAAACAATTGTTTATAACTTTAGATATCAAACCCACAGTTAATGTATACTAGTCTAGCTCCACTGAGGTCATGCAGCCACACAATTTACCCAGCTGAGCATCTGGCTCTAGAAATATTTAACTGTTCAAAATTCTAGTGTGCATCCTTGCGTAGCAAAGCTTCTCTGACTAATCACACTAGAGGTAACCACATCTTAAGTGTGTAGTTCTAAATTGAGTAATATTAACATTAATAACAGTGCCTAATTAAGACATCTATAATGTTTTTAATGAGAAAAATTGAAAGTCCTTCTGGAATTTTTCCAGTTAAATTAATTCTGAGGACTTCAGACGTTATTACAAGTAATGTTACAGGAATGAAAATTAGGTCTAAATTAGGACATGACACTATTTAAAAGCAGAAGAAAAAAAAGAAACACATTCCATTTCCTCCTTTACACACAATTCTCTGCTATAACATCACACCACAGGGGGAAATAAAAACACCATTTTGCAGTCAGCCTGCTCTAAGTCACTCTGCATGTAGTTACACCTGATGCATCTCGAAGGTCTGCACATATTTTGACACTTTGCTTTCAGGCTTTTTAAGCGCCACGTCAGTTCTCTCCTGCAAACAAGTATTTTGGGAATCTTAACGTGACAACTCCTATGGTTAATACAGGCCCAAATCCTTTTGGCTATAATTCACATGAGTTATGCTTGTCCAAATAAGAAATCCCTCTGTGAGGCTGCATGTTTATGCAGGAAGCAACTGTGATTAGATGGTCAGATCCAGCCTGCTAAAAAACTGTACAGGAAGGAAACTGTACAGTTCAGGACCACATGGTCCCGAACAATGTTTTTTAGGATTATCCAGACATTTGAAAAGTTACCAAACTTGACAAGTCTTTATTTGTACTTTTAGTGAACCAGTCCTTCAAACTGCTCCATGCACATTTCTGGTCCATAGTTGCTGTTTCTTTATCACTGCTTCCACTGTAAGAATTTAACAAGCATAAACCCACAAGTCGAGTATGCAGTTGGACCAGGTTATTTTGAAGACATAAAGACACTCAGTCCTTGCTCTTCAAATAGCTTATTTGAGCACTTGCTTTCATACCGATAATGCGAGTTTGAGTGTGTTCAAAAATACACACGGGTTCAAAACATAAGAGCAAGAGAGTTATGGCTGTGTTCTGACTGGATTTGATATTAGTATCTCCAATTCGATTTGGAGGAAGTTGAAGTGAAGCCCAAATTGAGCCCAATTTTATTTTTTTTAAAGTTCAGAAGCTTCAATCTTAAGGCATCAATGTAAGTTAAGATAATACTGAGTTACAAACCAAGTATTACCTTTGGGAGAAAAAAGCCATTGAAGCATCACAAAACCCACAGAGCTTACCTTTGTTTTTGCTTGACCTCCATTTTATGTATGACCCTACGTACATTCATACATAGCTTCATACCTGTATACACACAACATGTGTATGCATACACACAGCATTCTCTTGATCCCAGTACCAAATGCTTTCACATTTCATCCCCCCTCTAAGCCACTAAATGCTTCTCTCTCTCCAGATCATTCAGATTCCAAAAAACCCAAATTTAATTCTGCAATTTGCTGTACCTCAGCAAACAGAACCACAACAATGTGTGTTTCAGGCAGGTCAGCTAATTAGACGGTTTGTCCTTGAGAGCAGAGATCGCACAAAAGACTTCTCTAATGCATTGTACTAACACTGAGGATATTGTCAGTGCTTAGATAATATTCTGAATGGGCTTACAGCTTACAACAATTGGAGTCAGGAGAATAGCAAGGACATTCAGACGTACCCCTGTTCCCTAACAGCCCAGGGAGGTTTACCCTCCTCCACATCAGTTTGTTTACGAAATCTTGGCTTAATTCAATCGTATGGACTCTTCAGAGAAAGAAAGTCTGATTATTATCTTCTATTAATACCATAAACATTAAAGTCAGAAAATAAACAGAATGCTTCACCATTACTGATACATGACAGATAAACATCCTGGATTTTCAGAAATGGCATCACAATCATTGCTTTCAAGTATAATGCCAAAATGATGACAAAGTTTAAAAACCAAGCACTTCTTTTCAAGGTCTTGCAATTCAAATGCTGCATGCCACCTAAAACAGAAGTCTAAGAAAAAAGTGCTAGTGTTGAACTAATATATGCATATGGCTGCCACAAATGCAAATTCATATTTAAATTGTACCACTCATATTGGCCAATATTACTTTGTTTCTTACCAAGTGTTTCACATACAGGAGTCTGATTAAACATTATTTGAGTAATTATTAGCTGTTAGGTTAAACCTCTAGTTTGAATTGTTCTATAAAGAAATAAAAAAAGATCCATTTGCCGTAATCAGCTGCAAATTATTTGATGTGACATTTCTAGCTAATATTTCACTGAGGACACTAAATACTGTTATATGATATTTCAGGGCTGCACAGGATACTACACATAGAACGTAGGCAACCAACTTGGCCACGTGGTGAAGTCTGAGCAGATAACACTTCTCACTGTTTGCTTCCTCAGACTATCTCAGAGTTAGGCTGCAAACGACAGGAAAGGGCAACTTAAGTGGCAGTTTGGGCCATCTGAGAATAATTTAGCATCCGCACTAATACTTTGCCAAAAGAGTTGTTGACTAAGCTCAGATGTGAGTAGATGAACGTGTTATTCCAATGAAGGAGAAAACTGTAGTAATTTGTTCTTTCATGCAGGAGGAGTGAAGCATTCCTACTAGACCACCTCTACTTTTCTTTGATCACAGCTAACTACAGACAGCACACAGAATAGGAACCTAATTCTATCAACAAGTTTAAAGCGTGACAGAAACATGGATGCAGCAATTGTCCCATGTGTTACTAAGTTGTTTGACATTACATCTTTAAGAATACCTACAATTTAGTTTCCTAATTCCCTGAATGCCTTTGTGCATTAATGTCTATAAGGATGACAAAGGAGAATGAACTTGAAACGAAGGACAGCCTGATGAATTCTGTGGATCTGTGCAAGATGGGGTTTATCCAGCAATGGTGATGAGCAGCAGAGAAGACTCCATTATCCATCTGCCAGGACTCACATGGAACCTCATATAAATTATGTTTTCCAGAATCTGATTATCATGATTTAGAGGGCAGAGGGGATGAGGCATAGAAAATATAGGAGGAATAAGAGAATTTATTACAAGATAAATCCTTTTCTGCTTTTATTTGCAGATCTGTAAGCACATAACTTGCTTTAAATGATCACACGCAAGATTTAATTTAAATTGCCAAGCAAAGAAAATGACAGAGTACTGCTGAAGAAAAAATTCAGTTGGGAAAAAGGAAAATATTCTGAAAAGCCCATTGATCCTGATCTTATTTTACTTTTAGCAAAGCATTGATGTCAACGATGTATTTTGGATTATTGAACAAGAACAAAACGACAACAGTCAAGCTTCCCCTTCAGGCGAAGTCATTCTGTTAACTGTAATTCCCCAAGCACATTAAAAATATGTCTTCATTGTCACAAGACTGCAACTTGTCTTTAATATAAGGATTAAATACTGGCAGTTAGATGCACTGCAGAAATAGAAGGATAGGTTGTTCATTAATATATAAACTAGTTATCATAATTAAAGTTCTAGTTCTGAAGAAGAGTGCAAGACTCTTTCCAAAATTCACCCCCAACAAGGCATGCTGCTCTGGGTTCTCAGTGCTGGGGAGATGTTCTGATGAGTGATTTGGGGTTCCTGAGCTGTGACTGCATCCTATTTGTTAAAGACTTCCTACACGACTTCGCACAAGCTATTTTCTTGATTTATACTTGAGTTTTTCTTGTTCTTAAGGGATATTATCATGCCACTTCTGTAGGAAGCCAGGAAAATTTAGAGATATAATAGCATACTGAAAGTGAGGTCCCTTTATGATGTAATGTTATGCATTGCCCCCAGTGATGCAATTCTGCCTTGAAAGATACATCCAGGAGGTGTTCTTAACTATAAGAAATAGCTATAGGAGGCAATTGAGAAGAAGTATTCTGAATACAGGTCATCCTTGTTGCCCCTGTATTTGCATTGCTCTGCAACTAAGAGCTCAGCTTCGTGTAATTCCCATGCAGCTCTGTATTCGCAAGAGGCAAGTGCCCCAACTTGAGTCAAATCACGAGACAAGTGTCCAGCATCTCTTAAAACTCAGCTTAGCTGCCTCAGAGCTATGGTTTTAAGTTACATCCTCAAAAGGACACAAAAGCTCATCACTTCATTTCTCACCCTTTTAAATGCTAGCATCTTTTGACTAAGAACTTGTTGGTATTTTTTCATTTATCAGTTTCTGCCACTCTGGAGTCAACATATCAAAATCCCTGCCTCCAGCTGTCCATAAAATATTACAGTAAACCTGCAGCTGGAGACAAACTGCTGGTACCTCACCGGATGTACTAGACAGCAGAAAGAAATAAATTGCTAGTGTAAGAAAGAGCATTAACTTGGTTCAAAGCATTTAAAGATTTTTTTTGCTTTCACTTGGTTCATAAAGCAATTCAAAAGTTTTGAAGTTCTCTGCAAAGCAGAGTTATTGTTCCTTGCCAGAAGACTCAGCTCTAGAGCAATTGGTCTGCAAGATACACTCAAACTCCAGAAATCCCAGAGACTTGACTCCAAGACAGTCTACGAGATGGTAACTGACTCTTAAAAAAAAAAAAAGAGTTGCTTTTTCACATTAGCACACTTTTTTTAATAGTACACTAAGTATTTCTCACTATTAGGTTTCAAAGCCCTTTGCATATGGGGAAGATGAGGCAGAAGCATGCTCATTAGATCTTGGGAATCTCTGGATAACAAAAGCTCATCTTTCTAGTCATTGCACACACGCAGGACACAGTCATGGGTCCCAGACCGATGCTGCAACTCAGATCTTGACAGTATTCAATTCACAGACATATATTAAGGCTCCTGGTTTCTAACATACTTCCTTTATGTATTACAAGCATAGTGCAGCAGCAAACACATTAGGGACTACTCTCAGTGGCTAACAAAAGGTTAATGCTTTCCAAAGTGCAGTTACCCACAAGATCATTCTGACATTTCAGTAGTTGAGAGGAACTATTATTAGCCGTGTTTAATAATACTGCAAGTTCCCCACCCATGGAATCTGTGTGCAATCCTCCGCTGAATTGGCAGCCTTCGGCAGTATCACTGCCACATGATTTGAACCAGGCATGTCTCAAACAGGCTGCCATGGCACTGTGTAGCCAGCTTGAAAATATCTTCACTGCTCTAGGGAGATGAGTGATCCCTTTGGAACTGGTTTTTGGAACTGTAAACTAATGAATCACTAACAGCTTTAAAGTAGACAAAATGTATCGCAACACAGCATGTAGTGCTGCAGAACTGAAGGAAATCTGTTTACAGTGCTTCAACAGACACTTGAAATCAAGATACTCAAGAAGCACGAGGCTGTTGAGAGAGAAGCAGGGCTCCAAGTGCTGAGTGCAGTTATCCCTACAAGGGCCAGCGACCGTTTCCTGGTGCCAAAAGCAGGCTCTCAACCCCTGGCACACCAGCCAAGCACAGCAAGGCAAGCCATAGCTCCAGGGAGGGTGTCCACACAGAAACGGGGCAAAGGATAGGGCAAGAAACAACCCACTTCTCCTGGGCCTGTTGGCACATGTGCCTAGTGCTAAGTACAGAGATCAGAACTTCCATCATTCAGACATATTCACTGCCTACATCCCCCCAAACACAGCTGCCTGGAAACCTTGTCAGTAAGAGTCACACTATATTTGGTAACGGGGCAAGGTTGACACCAAACTTTGTATTCAAGCCAAAGGTCAGCCTTATGCATGTGGCTGGTGGGAAGAGGCGCTGCTTTATAGTTCAGATTCTTAATGAAGCAGCACAGTCTGAAGACAGGGGCTAAAAATATATTAAAACAAAAAAATCTAAATCCACAGAGTTTGCTCAGTAAGGGGAAGGTCAAAGCTCAAAACCCTCCTCAATCTAAGGACACTCAAAGTCACAGCTATTGCTAAAGAAAGTTCTCTGCCCTGCTTTTGCCCAGCCAAAGATAGGCTGTTAAATAAGGTGTCTTAGGCCAAAAGGCAACTATGCAAAAGGGAAGGGAAGAGTTAAAAGCTCGTCTGGGAAAGACAGCAAATTTGATGTATTAGTGCTGCTCATCCAGGGACTAACTATATATATGACAGCAAAAGTTACTAAATAAAATACTAAGGAATCCCTTCCTTGAAGGATGCTCTCTACCTATTAAATGGCAGTCGCACTTCATAGTCTCCCTCCCTTCCAGTTCAGCAGCCCTGCTTCAGCAAGAAGCCTTGCCAATAGCACTGAAGAAAACCAGAGAGGTTTGTTTACTGGTGCTAAGGTCGCTAGCTGGTCAGATAGTTCACCGATTCACAAGAAATGTTTGGAAAAAGGGGAAATTAAGACACATGCTGATTATTAAGCAGATTGCTCAAGATTGGCTATTAATGACATTCATGTAACCACAGCCAGAGGAGGTGACTACACAGTGAACCAGGAAATAAGAAAGTGGGATGGGGGGGGACACGAAGTGTTTCTTCCTGCAGCACTGGACTTGACCAGCATATGACAGGCAGAAGGGTAGAACAGCTAAATCAAGGAGAGGCTATTGCTTGCAGTTAAGCAGCTTCAGACCCAAAACACATCCAAATTCCAGTTCACCAACTGCCAAGTAGTTTTACAAATACCAAAAATAAATGTAACAATACCAGATCAGAGCCCTACCCGAGGTGCTGCAGAGCCTTCCTTCCCTTAAGCAGCCTAAGAGAAAAAGTTTACTCTGATCATTTCATTCAGAACCTACCCCTATGCCCAGAGCTCGGCATAAAATTCTGCACACCTTGTACATCTCCAGCTTGTAGGCTGGGAGAGATGTACTGCATGTGATTCCTCTGCTTTTAAAGCAAGAGAATGTGCTCATGAATCAGCAATAATTTTATGAGGAAAAGGAGGGAGGAACCTCAGTTCCGGGCATATTTGGAGCCATATTCAGAACTACATATATTCCCAGGAGCAGTCATGACAAGGGGAGCAGCAGCTTAACAGGCCTTGCATGCCCCTGACTCAAGCCCTCCTAGAAGGGCTGGGGTTTTTAAATACAGTGGGGCTAAGTCCAGGCAAGACTGAACCCTGCAGCTAACCCACCTCAGCACTAACTGAACATGGGGATTTACACCATATTACTCACTTTTAAAAGTTGCTCACAGCAGGCAGCTGCATCCAATCTAACTAAGGCTGTACCTGCCTGGGGATTTTGGCAGGAAGTTTCCAGGAGTACCTAAGCCTTACTTCTGTATTGGTAGTACTGATTTAGAGTGACACTTGCAGTGATACTTTACACTTGAAATACAGACTCCTGCCCATCAGGCAAGTGAACCAAGACCAGCACGTCAATTATACAAGAATAACTTCTCAAACAGAAAAGATTTTGGGATGCAGCAGATGAACTACAGGCCAGTTCCTGAACTGGCATATCAAAGTTGGCTTGTACCTCTGATCCAGTGTCAGGCCCACTCACTCACACTGTCCTGGGAACAGCAGGCATAAAACAGTCGATCTTGGGTCTAGAAGCCTCTGTGCTACCCAGGCTTTCAAGACAGAAATAAAGATGCCAGTTTGCTTGCAGTCATTACACACATACAAGAAAAAACTGCAAAGTAACTATTTTTCTAGTTTTGTTTTCATTTCAATGTTTTGAAAGGTCAAATGTATTTGCACTCTGCTGTGTTCTCTATCAGTGCTTAAACTCAAGCGCTGCCAGATGAATCATGAGTCCTGCAAACACCCCAGAAATACGGTGTCAGAAGTAGAACCATTGTACGTTAACTGTATGCTCAGCTGTCAGGAGACAATTGTTTCTGTTTTAAGCACAGAAGAACTTGCAGAAATTGAACAGCTAGTTTGCAAATGTGCCTGAATTCAGGTTATCATACCTTTAATCTTTGCTCTTCAGCTGACCTCTAAGAGATGTCAGAAAATAAGGAGGAGGGAAGTCTATGAAATTATACATTAGCAAAAGTGGTAAGGGGAGGGAAATCACATAAAAGCTCCAAAGTTTTGTTCAGATACCGTGTCTCATAACAGCTGCCCCATACTCATTTCAGCAAGACATTTCCCAGCTTTTCCTGGAATCTGACTTGCTTCATACTGATTCCTAAAAAGCTGTAATACAGTTGTCCTTCCCCTCCCAGGTTCACTGGCCCCTCCTCTACCTTTCCATTTTCTCTGGGACATACACTTCCACCAGTATGCAGTTAAAGAGTATACTTGTGTTACACAAGGACATGTGGGAAACAACCTTCTGGATATTCATAATATTATTTCAGACACCTACATACAGCAGATTCAGAAGGAACTGCAATGTGCTCTCCTGCAATGCAGGCTGGTATGGCCCCATGCCCTATACCCAGTTTGTCCTCTATTACCTCCTTTCCCATTCCCTCCCCAGCCAACTAGTCAATTACAGGAAGGTATTTCCTAGTTTTATTTCATCTATGTTGTGACAAGTTTCCCAAAGCATCAACAAAATAGATTTAATGATCATGAACACAACAATGTCAAAGCTGCAGACAAAGATAAATATTGCCCATTAAGTCATACAGCAAATAATAATAAACGTCCCACCAAAGCATAACATGTAAAAGAGAGGAGAGTTCTGTGGATAGGCAGCTAATGAGTGCTGGAAGCAGAGTTTTAGAAAGGATTAAATGTCCTGCCTCTTGTAAACCAGCACACTGATACACACACAAGTGTGCCTACAACAGAGGCAAGTACTGCTGCTTCCTGATGCCAACAACTTCAGATGTCTGCAGATATAAACAAGGGCTCTGGATAGGTGTCAGCTTAAGCTATCAGGTAAGACTGTGTGTAAATCAAGATGTGGCAATCAAGCAGAATCAGACTAGATGCTGCACTCCATTCCCCTATATGCCTGCTAACCTTACAGCAAATATAAAAGGCTGCTTTCCAAATACTAACTGCTGCAAAAAAGTTACAGGATATTCAATATTCCCACCCCCTCCCCCTCCTCAGCCCCCCCCATTTGTTTTGTTTTACCTTCCATCTGTGTGTTAAGGTTTGATCTTTTTTCTTTACTCCTCAGCCAAGTAAATGGACAAGAAATTCAGCAGCTGTATCGGCACAATTATTACTAAACTATCCCAGCACTTCTGGTTCTAAAAGATCACAAACTTAAAACCATTATCAGGGCAGCTAAAATAAGTTTTTTTCCACATGTGCAGACAGAATTAGACAGCCTTTGGGGACAGAGAAAGAAGGGAGTAGGGTAATATGAACAGACCAAGAATGCACAAGATTTAAGCCACATACACAAGAACTAACAGTACAATGCTTATAGTTGCCCACCACATTAGCTAGAGGTTCCAGTCTAACACTACACTAACTCCAGGCAATCTGCCGATTATCAGTGAATATAACCAAAACCTGTATAAAACACTGAAGGAAAGGGACTCCTTAGGTAGGTTTGGTTTTCCTCACAATGCAGGAAAACCCCCATTATCTCCTCATCTAGCACCTATAAGCACCAAGAACAGGGATGGACTTTCCAAAAGGACCTGTTGAACCTCATCTAAGAGAAGTTAAACCCCAGTAACAAAAAGTATTCCCCCCAACACTAGAAGTCCTGGAAGAAAGTTTGAGTAGAAAAAACTAAAAGCACTCAAACTATTTGAAAGTTTTTGAGCAGATTAAGTAGAACAGAGAAAAAGTAATTTGAACAAGGAAATTACAGGAATGCTGATGCTTCCAGTCAGCCTGGAGGTAAAGCAGGGAGAATCACTCATGCTGTGCATGATTGCTTTTTTCTTCCTTCATATCGCAGCTAGACACCACAAACACAGAGCACACAGAAACCAGAAGTCAAGAACAAGTTGGGAAAATGATTTTGCTCAGGTTCAACATCAGTTATGGCAGACAACCAAGTCTGTTTCTATTTTAGTCAAACTCCTTCAGCCGCTCATAATCAATGTTTAGCTTTCATGCACAGCAAGAAACAGATTCTGTGCTTGTGTGCCTTTGACTCATGAAGGAAAAGCAGCTTTGAAAACTTTACTCTTGGGAAGCAAGTGTAAGGAGATTGAATCCTCATTTCAGAAGAACATAACAGTCCAGGAAGAGTCAGCTGTTCCACAGTCAGAGATGAGCTTTCAATAGTCCATCCAAGTCTGCAGATTGTCATCTTTTGGGCTTTTAAAAAATGGCACATCCACATGTCATTATCAACCTAGGAATTCAAGCATTTAGGAGCATATCACTAACAACTAACTTTAGGACAACAACATCACACTTCCAGAAGCTACACACAGTAGTGGAATAGCCATGACCAGGCAGGTCACCTCCTGTCAGGAGTCCATAATTTTGGTAGTTCCGCCTCCTCCAGTGTGAGGAAAGGAAGAAAGATGGGAACCTTTATCAGTGAACAGATGTTGGGGAAAATATTCTGCTACTGAAATAACGTTTCACACTGCAGCACCTCTTCCCTACTCAGGCACTGGATGCATAGTTGCATGTGTATTATCTGCCCCCATCTTCTACCCTAAACTGTTTTGGTCTCATATGGTGTGAGTATATATAGCACTGCCAGCCTTATCCTCCTCCTCTGCCTCAACTGATCATTTTGCCAGCAGCCATCACACAAACGTCAGTTATAAGCAAGTACACTCAATTTTCCTTATGCCTAAAAGGATGCTGTACAATTATGATTAGCTATAGTTTCCTCTATATGCAAGATACTAGCTGTATAGAAATAGGCAGGTTTTTGGCAAATCGTAACTAATTATATTCTTGAAAGTTGGGCAGCATTATTAAAATACTACTATGCACACCAGCTTCTGATTGGCCTAAAGACCCAATTTATTTTGGGCTCCCTCCAATCAGAATTAATCTTTCTAGAGTACAATGAACTGTCACTACTGAATCAACACCAGCAGCAAAAGTGACAGCAGCCTACATCATTACTCAACTAAGATAATAGAACTAAAGTCATTGAAACAGGCAGATGTTGGAGGCTGTCTCCCATTTCAGAATAATGTTCCTGTCGTAACTCAGCATTTATTTTAGGGAAGCAAGGATAAATTCATTACCATTTGCAGGGTGCTCAGCTATAGTAGTAATAGAAGCCATGTAAGCCTCCCAGTACATACACAGCAGAAATGCACATGGCATTGATATTAACCATCCTTCACCCAAATAACGCAAAGCAAGGCAATGCAATCAATCCACATCCGCTGGAGACCTGCTCCAACATTAATGTGAGCAACACTGTTTTCTTATTTGCAGACTCAGAAAACTAAAGCTGAGAGATGTGCAAGATCAGAAGTCATTTCCACAAGATATAAAAGTTTCATGATTCACTTCCAGCATCCTTAGCTTATTTCCTGGTAAAATGGTGTGTCTGAAATTATAGTGTAAAGAGATGCTCTTTTATCAGATTGCAATAACCAATATCCTCACTGCACAGCATGCCACACTTGTACACTGATAACTAAACTGCGTAGATCCAACAAATAAGGAAAACTTTTGATGGCATTTAAAACCGGAGACTGTATTCTTTATCATTTTAAAATGAGATCTTTTAATTAAAGACATCAGAAGAAAATGATGATTCCAAAAATTGAAGCAAATGTCAGAGCCTTATCTCTTTCTGAACAGTAGTTTAAGTGGGTGCAAAAAGGTGTACTTCCCATTACTGCTAGGCTTTCACAACCATCCTTACATCTTTGTCCCACTGAATAACATCTCCTGCAATGATGTTGCCACAGATTGAAGAAAGTTGATTAAATCAGAGCCTAACTACTGCAGTGTTCAGGTCAGAGTCTTATATCAGTAAATTGATGGGATTATCGATATTCATATATCGAGATTTATCGAGTTCAGAGTCCAGTCAGTTCGGATAATTAATTATGAAAACAAAAGACATTTTGGAAAAGAATAAAATCACTTAGCCTGACACACAATACAACCTTCAGGTAGCAGGCTAATACAGATGCCCAGAAATCAAACCTGATTTTTATGTATTGTTCTACTTTAATTTCATTCTCATTTCTTTATCCACAGGTTTTTCATTTCGCATTACCTAAATAAGGACAGTAGATAATATCCATGACTACTTGGCACTAGCAAGGCCAGTTATCTTATCTTGGCAGAAGGTCAAGATGAACACCTTTTAATTTGGCCAGCTATCTAATTGTACCAAACAGCTCCAAACTGCAGCTGAGATATCCATTCCTGCTGCATAGTGCAGCTGGAGTTGCTCAGCTTCCTCTGAAAGCGCTCTGAAACAATGGGTTTAACAGGGAGGGAAATGCCCAACTGATTCTAATGGCTAGTTCCATCTCCTTTCACTAGAGAGTGAAGTACCAGATGCTTTGGGTTTCCTGCTTTGACAGCTATAGAATCATGTTATGTTCAGCCCTCACATTTTGATAAAGCTGTTTGTCGTCTGATAAACCATGGTTCCTCAGGGAAAACAGAGGGTTGTCTCTAGAGAAATGTATAAATACACCTTATTTGGCAGCAGGGGAACTCAAAGCCAGTGAGCTTGTTTATGGGAAAATTCAAGATCTTGGGAACACTGTTCCCAGGGTTTTCTCTGTTCCCAAGCAGTTGCAAACAGTTGGCTCCGGGTTAAAACGTAATAGACATTCTTCAAAGAACATCTTACATCAAGAAAACTATAATAGGCTAGGAAAGGGGCAACTTTACACTATTTCCCTCCTCCCTCTGTTCTTGTATGCTGTCTATACAAGCTACGGATCATTCTCCTAATTCATGCATGCTGGGATAGGTCTCTAATGGACCCAGATGAATTTACAGCAGCTTAGAATTTCTGCCTTTATACACTGACTCCGTGGACAGCTGCCAGCTTTTGTTTTACTCTTATGGGTTCAAAATTCTCTCTGTGTGATTCCAAGACTCTTCTTTAAAGACAGTTTGCACAGAAACCTTTCTTGCAATTCCAGGTTATGCCAAGACAATGAAAAGAAATAGATTAAGTGTCTGCAGACTAGATGAGCCAATTATCAGCGTGATAATTATGTGGTAACATGTTTTTTGCTCCATTGCAATTCAAACAAAACTCAGTTTTATGGATTGATCTGAAGCAGTACGAGAAGTTTTCCATCCCCCTTCTACCTCAGCCACAGGTGTGTTACTGTCCAAGAGGCAGACAGCCATTAACGTACAGATTCAGTACTGCCCCAGCTGTGTTTCCAGCCAAACTTGCCAACTTTGCCCTGGAGCAGATAAGGAGGACTCAGCCTTCACACAGCCTGGGAAGGAAAAGGGGGTGCACTTCAAGAGCAGTCTTCAATGCACAAGAAGTAAGAGCTGAGAAAAACTTACAGGTACAGTTGTTTGCATGTGAGCATCTCTTACTCTAAATTCAAGTTGTATATATACACATTTCTTTGCATATAGCCGCACTAACAGTGCTGGGACAGCTTAATGGCCTAGAACTTGTGGTTTCCAGCACTGAGTCCTTGATTACACGCAAGAACCACGAGGTCCACCTGCCATGATTACTCATTTGCCAAAAACTTCTTCAAACTTCTAGAAACATACTTTCTGTCTGTACTCCTATTATAGCCTTCATACACACGAGAATTATTTGCTCTTGGTTACATACAAGACTGCAAAGTCCTTGGGAATCAAATATTAGCTTTTAGAAATGTATACATGGCCATTACCAATAAGGAATTAAGCATTAGTTCTTCACAGCAAGAGAACAAAGGAGTTTAGACTGAAATAGATGGCTATTATTAGGGTTGTTTTATTAAAAAAGATAGTTTGGGGAGTGGAATGTTTGTCAAATGGAGTCTGAGGAATCTTAGGCAATAAAAACTTATTCATTTCAGAGAGCTGCTTATGGGTGCCCAATTTTGAGACACTTCAAAAGCTTGAAGGTGGATGTTCAGCTCCCTAAAAACAAGGCCCATAAAGATACTAAATTAGACATCCATACATGGATATTCATAGATATCAGAAGTTATTTAAACACCTTAATCAGCTTTTCCAAGTGGTTAGAGATACTGATAACTGCTGTGTGCTGAAAAGATTCACCCCACCCCACTCTTAATAGCTCATATTTATTTTCGTCTGTTCTTTGAGCTGTTTTAACCATCTCCATCAAACCAAATCTTAAATTCCTCCTCTTTTTTTCCTTAGCAAAGAAAATTAATGGTACAAAACAGTAGAATATTGGTTAAGTTAGTAGTGGAATGAGTTCCCTTCATATAAAACTGTAAAGCTTTCAAAGAGTCAGATTCTTCCATTTGACAGAGAATACAGTCAATATCACAACATTTGAAAAAAAAACAGTGGGCAATCTTCCAAGACCTTTGAATAATGAAGCAGTGGTTAACAAAGCAAGTCTTCTTTTTCACTCCTCTTTGGCATTTAATATCCTGCGGATTTGTATATACTACAATGGCGCTAGCTGCAGGACACATGAAGTGACAGAAAAACAGTCTCCCATCTGGGCAGGTCCAATCCATCTGGTGATCAGGGCAGGGCACAGTGCTACCATATGGCCATGATCAAGAACCCACTAATATCATCCAGAGTTACCTGGGAAGAGCTATAGCCCACTTAGTCTCCTAAGGATGATAAATCTCTCTCATTCTGTCTCTCCTCCCCAGTGGACACGGTAGATTTGTGCTTTTGCCTGCACAGATGAAGCTTCGCTGGTTAGAATACTAGTGGTACACAAAAAAAGTGAACTTGGTGCTTGTACCTATCCAAGCCAGAATAAAGAAATTATTTCTGTGAAACAAACCCACTAGCCTCACATTTCTGCCTCAAGTCTCAGATGAAGCCCCCTGCCTCCCAAAAGGCTTATGGTGGCATAGGAACTCTGAGACCTGAGGCCAAAATCCTGGCACACAGCACATTAATCTTCAGCTGCTAGGTTGTACCAGAGATGTGACTCTAGTAGTGATGCAGAAAGACTCTCAACAGTAACAGCTCTGTTATCTAGCTTGCCCACACATATTAATAGAATAAGAAGAGCCTACTTATCTAACAGTAAACAGGAAGAAAAAGAAAGGCAGAACTTCATGTCTTCCAGAAGAGGCACAACTGTTGCTATCTACATAGTTCTAATAGTTCCTGTTGCACTTGTCTATTGAGATACCTTTTAGAAATACTCATTTCCTAGCTGACAAGTCACTAAAAATCAAGTCAATAACCCCCAATGGATCACAGCACAAAGATATTACGTGTGCTAGAATAGTCTTTTTCAACTTTTGATCATTAGAAACAGAAACCAGGTCCCAACGTATTGCCTGAGGTACATCTTAAATTGAAAGACAGAGTCTCAAGTGATGCACAACAAGGTTTTAACTGGAATGACAGAACTCCTGGAGCATTCTCATAACCAGTTTCCACTCACCTGTTGTGACAAATCCCCCTTGCTTGGCAATAAGGACTCCAGCCAGGTCCTATGTAAGAGTATCTTTAAAAAGTTAGAGCTGCTGCCTAAGTCACGCTAATTCACCAAGGGCCAACCTTCCCTCCAAGGCACCATTTGACAAACGGCACAGCATGCCTGCTGGAACGGCTCTGTGTTTGGGAGACACCGTCTTTTGAATGACATATGCAGGAGGAAGATCTTTCTGACTGACTACATAACTAAAAATGATGGCCCAAAGCTGTCAGGAGTGTCAGCCTCCTTACTAAATGCTCCTCAGTACAAGAAATTATACATCATAATTGGCAATTCAGTTTCTCCAACTTTTTAAAAGAATTTTTACCACTCCAATACAGCACAAGAGATCTAGAACTTTTTCCTCTAGAACTCTCAAATAATAAGCAGTCTTAAACAAAGTAAGACCTACAGCATCACAAGACAACACAGAAATGTTTGGTCAGAATTTGAGCATAATCTTTAGCTTTATATTAGCAGACTGTGTGAGGAAGATTTTTCTTTTTTTCCTGAAGCTGATAAATTTCTATTGCTTTTAATACATGGATGCTGACTTTCAAGCTGTGCATGGAGCCCTCTTCTGGAGAAATTTTAAAAAATAAAAGCTTAAGAATGCAGCAGTGGGATCTATGCATTTGAGTACAGTTTTAGCATTAATTTTCTCTACTCGCTATAATGACAAGCTTGTAAAATCTATACATTTTTCCAATTGACTTAGTTGCAACTCAGTAGAACATGACAATTTTTGTTAAAGCTATATAAAAAAAATACTTCTTCACCTCTCATAAGGTTTACTTACAAATTTTATCTTGATTCCATCTGCCTGCATGAAATGCATAACAGAGAAGCAAGCCTGTGAACAATTTTTTATTTAAAGCAAATTTTGTATATAAGCCTTTGAAAATATCCTTTGAGAAAAGTGTAAAAACACTTTGATCTGATTAAAAAAAAATAAATCTGTATTTACTGCTTACTCTATAGAAACTGCACAAGCTACAAAAGTACACTTAGTTGTTATTGTCAGCTTCAGATCAATAAAGCTGTATATTATAGATATGCTTTGTAGTTTTAAAGGTTATCCTGAACTAAACGATTACTTGAAACATCTTCCTCAGCCACTGCAGCTAATCTTCTCCTCTTGGTGAAAACAGGACAGTTGGTAGTAGTGTAGACTGTCTTTGGAAAAGAAAAATAATAATTTAATCACCCACCTGTTTACCACAGTTTTTACCAACATACTTAATAGGCTGCTTTGGTGAGATGAAAAAAAAATGATTCCTCATCCTTTTAATGCTTCAAAAGGCAATTTAAAAAATATATTTAACAAATGTAGTTGAATAGATGCAGACCAAGAAAACAAAAGAATGAAGTTACTAGATTTAGAAGTGATCTTTTATTAAAAAGAGAAACCTTTTTCAGTTCACATTCTTATGAATACAAGTATTCTGTCAAACTTTTTCTACACTGTAAACTTTGTTATCATTACTTTGAAATGAAGTTATTCCTCTCTTCCACTTCCACAGAAAGTATTGCATTAGTAGATTGTTATTGCTTTAGAAATCATTTCATCAAAATTGAGCATTGCTGGTTCCAACTAGCATCATATTATATGAGGCATTATTGCTACTGCCAGAGAGAAAAAAGAAAACTTATGAAAAAAACAAACAAAACAAACCCAAATGTGTTACAACCACTACAGCAGATGCAGATGGCTGCATTTTTTTAATATGTTGTTTCTCACATTCTTCTGTTTACTTTTGCTGTCACATGTAAGTTGTGCATGTGGTATGTCAAAGAGGAAAGCCAAACAGCATTTTAGTAATTCCCTTTTCTTTCCCTAGCATGTCATCATCTTCAGTTCATACTTTAACCTGCCAATATTCAACAACCTTATACCTGGAGACAGAATTATGTACACTTCCTTATTATAGGCTAATTAACTCCCTAAATAGTTAACTCCCAGACATCATCTGTAAAGTACACTTGCAGATGTCTTAAATCACCAGGTAGAGACATAGCCAGATAAAGCTACGTATGCCAACAAAGATGTGGTGCAGCTTAAGCACCTAAATACAAAGCAATATTAAAGCCCCACAAGCTCAGCCCTGCAGTATAGTAGAACTCATCTCAGCCCAGCGAGAGAATAAACTCTGAAGTATTACTGGAAGTTATCATTAAAGTGCACAGTTTTATTCAGAATCAGGTGTTCTCCACCTTGTCAGATTTTAAGCAGATACTTTAAAAATATTAGACCAGCTATGTGGTTTAATAGGCCTTAGAAATCTGTCCTCCTCTATCACAAACACAACTTTCCCTACAAGGGACTGCTAAAGAAAAACCAAACTCAAGCTGATTAACTCAGTAGTGTGCTAGAGAAGACTGACAAAAACTGGACTGAAAACACAGAGAAAGCCAAGCAATCTGTGGTCCAGATGGCAGAGCTCAAGCCCAAGGTGAAGGAGTATATCCACAGGTTACTTTTACACTGTCTGTGCCCTCTTTCCCCAGCCCCCCGAGAGGTGCATCCCACTGGCTGCTTTGCCAGCCCAGCTGCCTGTCCAGCCTGCATCTCAGCCCACTTTGACAACTTCTCCCCAGGAGCCATTTGGGCATCTCCAGCCCACCAGAAAGCCATCCAGCCTTCCCCGGGAGAGGCAGCCAGCACTCCTGCACAGTCCACAGAGCTTCAGACCTGTTAGGGGAGGCCCTCCAAGAAACTCTGTGTATATCCCCAGCACATGCTGCTCTTCTCCTCAAACTCATCCTTCACCAGTGCATTCAGGCACCACACCTATGGCCCAAAGCAGCTGCTTTCATTTGTTACACTTCCTGAAGAAGGGTTTTATCCTGATCCCACCCAAATGCCTATGTGCTTGCTCACCTCAGTCCCCAGTCTCCCACTGTCTCATAACTCCAACCACCCACATTCATGCTTTTACTTATAGGTCAAGCCAGGACTCAGATACCCCAGCCTTGATCCACAGCATATATGCCTTCAGTTCACCCTACTGCTTCCTATTCACATACTGTCGGTGTATCTCCTCCCAGCAATAAAGCCCTCCCAACAGTGATCCCTCACCATTTTTCCCCTCTTATCATCCCATTTTGAAAAAGCAGACTAAATGCCTGCTGGAGATTGTAGATAAACAAACACAAGTGCTCAGACTCAGCGTCCCAAGCAGTAGTTTGATGCTTAAACCCTACCAACCCCCTAAGAGTTAACAAAACCACTCACTCGCAAGTCAAAAAGGAAATAACTTTTATCTCTGCTCAGCACACGACATGGCAGTACCACTGTCACTAAATGCAAGAGTTCACCGAGCTGACAAAAGAAGGAAGGATGAATTTAAGCTGGACAACAACAAAGGATTTCAAACCTCCCCGGAGCTTCCAAAAAGTGAGCCCTGTAACAGCAGCAAGAGGAAAAGAGAGCAACCAGAAGGTATCGAGAAGTCCAAGCCCAGTGAGTCCCACTGCTTTGACAGACAGCAGCAGCAGGGCTTTAGCAGCTCCGTGTTTTTAAGGCTGGGTGTTTTTTCCTCTGCTCCCTGGCAGAGGGGGATCTATTACATTTAATAGGAGAAAGGCTACACAGCAAGTCAACTAACAGAGTATTACACATCTATCAGGAGAGTACGGGGAAGGGAACCTTTTGCAAGGTCTGGTTTTTTATTTTTCCTCCATAAACCTCCCCTCTTCTTTTTTTTAAAAAAGCAATAAATAATGTGAGCTGCCTATAACAGCATATAAGCCTACTTACTACCCGGCAAAAGCCACAGAGGGAAGAGGCAAATCAAAGTTGCAGCATTTGATATGACAGAAAATATTGCTGCTGCAGCTGCAACCGAGACACTTGAAAGATTCCCCCCACCACCCTTCCTGGAGGGAAACAAAAAAATGCTATATATCACACAGCAAATTTGTTGTAATTGTAAATCAAGGAACTATGAGATTCTGTATTCCTAGCAACTGGCTTAGAGCAGAGATCTTGCATCTTTCAACAGTAATTCAAGCAACATATAATTGCTTAGAAATCAGAGCTGAATTACAAATACTTTCAAATCCGAATGCACAAGAGAAGGAAGGTGAAAGAAAGCAAGGAAAAAACACATTATTTCTTACCTGGGACAGCAGAAAGGACAGAGTAAGTTGAGTTTTGTGCTGCATTTTGCCAGACTAGAAGGTACCAGAGGCTTTTTCATTCATGCACTCGGCTGCACTGAGCATATTTTCACTGTGAAACAGCCTTTGAGAAGAGACTCTGCCTTGAGAGCCAGCCAACTTCCCAAATAGATCAGCAGCATCATCACTAAAGCATTGGATAGAGTCTGATGACCAGAACCAATGGCTTTACAAGGATGATTTCTTCACAAAGCATCCCCATTTTGCATCACACATATTGGGCAAGCACCTCTCACAAACACAGCACCTTTAGAAAGCATTTTGCTTTGGTGTGTTTGTGTGTTTAGTTTCAGTCTAACAAATCATGCCTTACAGATCTCAATAGTGTTTTCCCTTTTAGAGAATGGAATTGAACAGAGGGAAATAAGAGCAACTCTGAGCACCACTGCAAAGATATTCTCTTTATTAAAATGTTAATAAGGTATGCTTTATTTTCAATAAATCAAAAAAATGACCACTGCAGTTTTAGCTACTTCCAAGCCTTAGAAGGAGAGCACAGTGAAATTTTTCAGTGCAGCAGAAATACAGATTATATTTTGTGTTTTCCTCTCAATCTCACAAATCACAACGAAGACAGATCCATTCTAGCCTGCAGAAAAAATCTATCATAAGGCAATAGATTTTATTAACTGCTCAGGTAATGGCAGAAATGGCTTTTGATTCAATGAACTTGAATCTAGGACAAAGTTTCAAAGGTGCATGCCCTTCAATTACAAAAACTTTCCCTGTTTGGAAGAGGGGACCTGGTGTTTTAACACCAGGCAGATGAACCAAAGATTACAGATGATTTCCCCTGCCTGCATTAGCAGCTCCACCTCTCTTGCCACTCCCCATTATCACAACAGTCCAGGACTCTTTTTTGACTTATCTTCTTGCAGTCACCAGGGCTATTTAACAGTACCTCGCCCCATTTTCAGTAGGGTCAAAAGTCTCCTCAGCTCTCATGGCTGATGTTTTTCCCTTTGCTCATCTGGCAGCCACCACTTACTTCTCTGCCTCACCACCGTGGCTGCTGCGCTAGTAGAGATGAGCAGAAACATGGGGAGGGGAAGGCAGGTAGGCAGATGCAAAGGGCTACACATTCAAAGGAGCTGCCAATCACTTTGAGTTCCTCAGCATCAGCAGGAACTTCCTGCTGTGAACAGCGTTGTTTGATAGCTTCCCCATAGCCACTACTAGTCTACTGCACACATCTTTATTTACATGCAGGACCAAAACTGAGGGAAAACACTGTCCTTCCAAGTCTAAGCCCACACATGCAGCAGCAACTCTGCCTCACTACCTTCATCACACAAGTTAAAACTCAAGATGGATCAGAATTCAAACCAAACACAGCAGGAACTACCAGCGGCAATTATAACGCTGTATATAACTGCAAAAAGGTCCATCACTTATACATAAAAAAAGCACGCAGGTTGCTTTCTTTTTCATCTTTTTTTTTTTTTTGGGCAGAAAGTCAGCTTAGCAGTGGAAAAAACCAAGCAAACAAACTTAAGAGCTCTTTATGCTGAAAAATAAGTAAGCGACCATCTCCCATTTCTCCTTCAGGGTCCCAGCTTTCCATCAAGCGCCAAGCACCAGCCTCAAGAGAAACACCTCAGAAGTTCATAAACAAGGCTGTGGCATTTTCATAGGGTGTATCCTGTAGACAACAACATCATCTGTACCATAATATGCACAACCTTTCTATGGGAGCACTGGGATTTGGGCAGTCTCTTAAACCCCACAAAGAGGGGCCAAACACCCAAGTGAGTTACCAGACCAACCAGAAGCGGGTGGTGGCCGAAAAAAAGGCATACCTGCATCCTGTTTCACAGGAAAGCGACTAATTAAAAACCAACCAAACAAAAAACACCCAAAAAACAAAAAAAAAGGAAAAAAGATCAAGTCATGGGGTAGATGAATCACTCCATAATAATGCTTGCAGCAACATGAGATACAAGCCAACATGAGCAATTAATTTCTGCACAAGACACAGCATGGCTAAGGGCCACCCCACCAGCCCAAAAACGGGGCAGAGAGGAGAATGAGGAGTTTGAGATCTTCCCTGTGCTCCACAGCCAGAAGAAGCAGGGCTGGGCCTGCTGCCATGCCCTCCCTCCTCACCACAGGCATCACCACAAGCCTCAGGGCAGGGCTTGCCTCCCCAGGGGCCATGCCCAGGCCCCTCCAGCCCTTCACAGCTAAAGCAAGCCAAATACCACAGCCCTTTGCCTCCAGAAAGAGCAACTACTCTAATAATTATGAAAAAAAGCATTTAAAAAAAAAATTCACTAACCTTTTACCTCCAGCCCCACAGAGCCTGTCCCTCCTCCTGCAGCCCATCCAGTCTCTCGCCTCAGCACTCTGCTCCCAGCTGCTCCCGTGTGTCCCCTGAAGTGGTAATTAACCACTCCTGGAGTGGTAATTAATAACTCACAGGGGTTAACGCTTCACGGGCTGCTGACAAGCCCAGGCCCAGCACGGTGCACCAATACGAGGGCAACTGTGTCCTTCCCCAGCACTCACCCACACAGGGTCTGGCCAGCTTTGGGAAATGGCTTTTTTGGCGTTGTTCTTGTGAGGTACAATCTAGCCCACTGCAGCCCTGGATGCTGAAGAGGACGTAACTGGGGTTAACTGGGGCCTCCAGCAGCGGGAGGTGGGCAGCTGCTGCAAATCAGCCCCTGAGGACAAAGGGGTTGGCTCCTTGCAGGTGGGCTCCCTGTGGGACTGTATCTTCTGGGGTCAGGAGCAGAGTCTTCTCTGCTAATTAGATTGTTAATGAAAAGCTGGTAGGTTATTAACTAGAATTTAAGGGTTCCTCAGTCCTTTTGATTCTTAGGTGACAGGAGGAGGTTTTGAACTCTAAAACATCTCTAAGGAGCAGGCTGGGAGGCAAGGCTCCAGGTGATGGTGGATGGTTGCTCTCTACTCCTCCCTTTGAAGCAATTCTGCTGCGGAAATGAAACGTGAAGTTGTGGGACCATGGAGTGAAGGCAAAAGAAATAACAGCCTCAGGAGCATGGTCAGAGGAGAGACTCTGGGGTTCAGGCCTTCCATTTTAGGGTAAGTTGTGCTTCTCTTACACCCTGCCTGCTGATGTAAAATGCGTAGTACATTTAGGCACTGACTGAGAGGGGTTTTGGTTTGTGAGCGAGGCAAGCTCCTGCTGAGAACTTTTCTAGATTAAAAAGCCTACATTAACTGATGGCTGTAACATGCTCTGCAGTCTTTAGATACCCCATGCCATCATTTTAACTTATAAAATCTTGAGCAACTTGACACCTCTGCTCGCTCTCTCTCCATGACATATTCTGGCAACAGAGGCCAATGCTGAGCTGAGGCTAATATGAACAGTATTAATTACCTGCTACACATGCGGTGTTGTCAGAGATAGACCCGTTAGCAGACAAGGGAGCGTCTGTATGCTGCCAGAAATGCCTTTTGACCTTTGGAAGATCTGCCCTGACTATTTTGTAAAAGATGATGGTTAGATGCTATGAATCTATCAGAAAAGGGAAGTTTAATTTCTTATTAAAGTGCATCACACAAGAAACCTGGATGCAAGAGAGAAGGACTAATTTCCCCTAGTACTGGCAATCTGTATGCTCCTGGCTGCTATATTACACTGCAGTTCCTGACTCCTTCAAGCTTGGAAAAATATTTTAGTACTGGGCAGCAACTGGGGGTGTGTAGGTAGCATGTCCCTAGGACTGAAGGGACAAAAAGAGCATACCCCCAATACGGGAGCATAATACAATCCAAGACAACTCAATCCTCATCAGACCAGCATCTGCCCCTAAAGGATAGGTATAGTTGAATTTCTTTTAAGGGAGATGGTCAAAGTACATAGTGGAACAGAAATTCTGTCAAGCAAACTAATTCAAACAATCAGTTTAGCTACAGTGATTTGACATTGCCTTTGTTATTAGAAATAGACATGCTGGTTAGGATTCCTGAAATCCTACTGGGTTCCTACTCTAGCAATGGCCAGAGAACAGAAGAAATCCACCCTGATCTGCTGTGTCTGTCAGTTTTGGCATGTCACCCTCCTGCTATGCCTGCAGAGCCACCGCCACTTCGTGAGGATAAGAAGTTGTAGGAAATGTACCTGGCTAGAGCTAGAATCAGTAGCAGGAGTGAAATCCCCTCTTCCTGCCTGACGTTCTCCAGCAGGAAGAAATGAAGCAACTGGCTGCAATAATATTCTATGCTGGAGGATGGAGATTCAGGTGACTTCAGTAGAGTTGGTTTAATGAAGAGTTAAGGAATGTACTTCCAGGCACTGTGGTTTTCTGCTTGGCAGTTCTGCCAAAATAGGTTTGGGTAGGGATTCTGTCTTAGTGCAGCTGAAGTTTCTTTAAGAAAGATTCAGAAAAACACCAAAAGAAGAGTTTTGCAGTTTGAAATTGAGCCCACAGCTTTTTGTTATGTATCCAGCTCAGTACCTCCATAATACCTCAAACTCCTACCAGTATTTCTTACACTAGAGACTTACTGGCAACAGAAAGTTTGGCATTAGTGCAGCTTTCTCTAAAACCTGTGGGACCACTGAACCCTTTGTCTACTCTTTGTCTATGTCCCAGTCCAAGCTCTAAGAGAGTAAATGGAGTTTGTTTTCTTGCTTGCTAGCAGGCAAGTCACAGGCAACTAGAACTGATACTTCAATGAAAAGAAATAAGGTGTGTTTCATTGTCAGAAGAGGACTAAAAACAGCTGGTGAGTCAAACGGGAATCTTACACTTTAGAAAAACCCTGAAAAGACCATCCTTTTCTCTCCAAATAATAATAATCTCTGTTTATGATGACCACAGGAACCATTTCTTCAATTCTTAAAGCAAAACACCTATTACTTTTTGGCTTTGCATCCCTGAGACTTTAAGAATAAATAAAATGTATGTTCAACTTCTAAAATTGAGCTATTGTAAAGCATTCCAGAGTGACAATTTGCAGTGCTGTACACCTAATCTAATCCTCACTTGGACCAGAGTCAAGCTGCTGCTTAATTCAACCTTTATCTGAACTAAGGTGGGGAAGGAGTGAGAAGTGCCTTAGGTATGTGGTGGGTGGGGTTATCCACAGCATGTGCATCCTGGAAACAAGTTTGTTTCTATCCCTTTCTCCCAGTGGGCCCCTGTGTGGAAGGAGCTCCTGCTCCATAGTTGACCTCTGGTTTACTGGCGTGGTGGCAGGTATTTTCCCTTATTTGTTATGGACTTGTGCCCTTTGGCTGAATCATAGCAATTGAGCTTGCACTGTGAGCTTGCCCTGACTGTGAAGCTCCCAAGCACTTTGGTTTAGTGGTAGTCCACAGTAATTCAATCACTTGCAATCTTACACCCATACCCACGGGCAAGTAGTTGAACTCTGGCCCTCTGTTTACCCACTTTTCAATAATACAAAGTTACCTTGCACACAGTAGTGTACTTGTCCTTCCCAAAGCATAGGGATATTGCAAAATATTCCTGCAATGTTACAGACGAAGGAAAACTGAGGCATAGGACACAAAGGAACCCAGTTAAGGTCATTAAAGGTAGTCAAACACAGAGCTGAAATTTGGACTGCATGCTAAGTGCTTTAGGCACTGGCCCTTCCGTCTATTGAAAGAACCTGTCAACATTCCTGGGGGACCTGGGAGCTTCCTCTGATATTGTGCAAAAACCAAAGCTGAAACATAGTTTAATTTTAAAAGTCTTCATTGGCTGGCCTCTCTGTTTCCATTCCCCACATGTGCCTCTCCCTCTTTGTTTTAACACCGCTTTGCTCTCCCCCCATAAATATCACTGGCCTAAATACAGGTGTTCTGGAAGCAATTACAGCTCCATTGAAGCAGAATATGATTCATGTGGCTCATTAGTGGTTTGTCCATATTAAGAGAATGACTCCTTGTTTCCCTTCTGACCTCACCTATTGTCTAGGAAATGAATGGATCTAGCAGTGAGAAAATCTGTTTTGGCAATGGGATCTGTACTTTCCAAGGCTCTGTTATACTGAATTCTGCCCAGAAGTAAAAATCAGAGTAATTAACCAAATAAATACACAAAAGAGCTTATCATTCCCTATTTTGGTAGCACCTATACAAAGTCAAAGTCATTACTTTAAAACTCACTGCGCAAGTTTATGAGAAAAGTTACTCTTTTATACATAAAAAAAGCAAAACAAAAAACCAACCATTTCCACAGAAAATGGGAGAAAAAGCAAGTTATCACTGTCAGAGGTTCTTCTAAGACTTATCCAAACTCAAGATATTCATCATGAGTTATGGGAAAGTTAATACCGCAGGAATAAATTAACCACAGAATTTTAATGGCTGTATTGTGTGACAGTTTCTAAAGCCCAACCAAATATCAGCTAGGAAATTCAAATGTGAGAGATATGCTCTTAATTCCCACAGTTACAGATTTTTTAAAAAAATCCCTTCTTATGAGATAAAGGTCATTTAAAATACTCTACCATGAATATACAGCATACTTATGGGTAGCACATTTCACCATTCTTACCCGCCAGAAGCCAGCTTCATCTTTTTCCTTTTCACAGAGGAACAGCAGATGCATAAGTATATTTTAGGGGAAATATAATAGTCAAGAGAGAGAGGCAGAACATGTCAGTCTTTGAATATCTCCATGCACAGGACTTCAGCTGACACACAGGCCCAGAGCTGTTAAACCTCCTGACTTTGGGCATAGCTTCTTGCACCGTAGGTGTTAAGAGAGTGGTGCTCTGCTCTGTTTCCTGTTATTTTCAGTTATCGTGTGCACCCTGGCCAGTGCAGCTCTGTATTTCACATGTTGCTATCATAAAGACATGGTTGCAAAGCCCCTCCATCAGAATCATGATTGTGTCTGCCCTGGGCATGGCAGCAACCAAACTATCTTGTGTTAAAAATGGGGTTAGATACTGAGCATTGTGTTCTAACAGCTGCTCCAGCAGAAAGACACGGTTGTAGGAAAAGAGACCTAAGCAAAACCTCCCTTATAAAGTGGAAAGGCACATTTGCAACCTGACCTGGAAGAAGAGGAACCTGAGCTCTGTGACTGGGGCAAGCTTGGGGTGAGATCCTGTCCCACTGAACTCAAAATGCCATAGATTTCAGCAGCATCAAGATTTCACCCTCCATCCTTAAACTCTTTCTCCCCCATTTATATTCACAACCTTTTCTCTATGCAACTGTCATGGCTTTTAGGCAGATAAATATCTTACATGCTTCTCAAGGGTGTCATACGCTATTTAGTATTTTCCCTCTGGTATTAGCACCTGTTAAGCATGGAAATAAAGTGATTAGTCTTACATGTTTGGCTTTGAAAATTGATTTTAGGATACATCTCCTTATCATTGACAGATATGCCAACTCAAAATAATGATATCCTCTACAATGATAAGTTTTCTTAGTCTTGAAAAGTAGAAATAACATTGGGAAATTTTATGAATTTCCATTTCTCATGGAATTTTCTATACCTATCAAACCATTTGTGACAAAGCTATCTGACATTATGTACCCTAAGAGGAAATTTGTCTCTGCAGATCTAGACATGACTTAAGAAGTCCTTGTGATGCATGGAAAAAAAAACCCACAAAACCCACTTTTGAAAACTGAATGTTCTTTAAATAACCAGAAAGCTGTTTTGTTTGGGTTTTTTAAGTCTGAAAATAACCTGGTACTTGAATCACCTAGGCCTAATAATGAGGTTGGATAAAAAGTAGCACTATACTACTGTGCAATTACTTTAGACCTAAGCTAGTAGCATCTCAAAGAGCAGCTAAATCCAGCTAGGTTCAGTTTTACTAGGTCATTAATTACCTTTCGGTTAGCTGGGTATTCCACTGTAACAATATATGCAAGTATTTCTGGAGACAATTATTAGTGAGCATATTGAAATGCTCCTCAAAAATGTACACCCGTACAGAACTCAACCTAAACCATGGGATTTTTCTGCCCTTCTGCATCCAGGAGGTGCATTGTGCCTGATGCATCTTCAGGTTTTGGCTCCTTAAGGAGGAATACTTCTCAGACTACTTTGTATACACTAAAAACATCTGATTCTTACACTACTTCTTTACATACCTTTGAAATATTGTATATTATGCATGAATTCTTGGTTCATCATGTATCTCGAGATCTCTTTGTTTTTCATTGTTTGTCTTCAATTTTATATCTTTCTTATGTAAAATTCATCACGCCTTTGTAAATATGAGGAAAAAACCTGTTCTTTTTGCTTTCTCCCTTGGGATTCTAGAAGGTTACCTTGCCTCATGCTCGGCTGTAATATCTCTCTTGGGCTTAGTTTCTAATACATGCAGTACTCCAAGAAAGAGATAGTCTAGGGTGTTTTACTAGACTCAGCCTCAAAATGAAGCAAATGATTTCTTTGGAATTGATGGAACTGGATCCTCTACCACTTGAACAAAATATTCTCATATTATCTTGCCTTGGTCTGGTTGTGACCATAAAATTACCTGCTTTTTGCTGAGTAGGCCTCTCGGAGGAGGTGAAAACAGATTGCAATGGCTCATTCTGGGGCTCTGAGGCATCACGTAGGTCTTGTACTGAGGTGTCTTGTCAGCTGCTCATGTGATAGAGCATGGGTTGGAAATTTGCTTTCATTGATGCAGGAAGAAAGCACTTGGAGGAATGGAATGCTGTGAGAATGACTCACATCCAGGTGTTTAATTACCCGTTTTTTCCTATGTTTTAAATCAAAATAGGACTTCAGTATCCTGAAGTATCCTATCCTACTGGCCATGCTTGACAAAAACTAGTGCTGCATGTTCTTGTGCATACCGTACAGCCATTATCAGCAGGTTGTCGTTCTCCTGGGAGCTGCAATCAGCTGGCATATATTAGAGCAGTTTTGGGCATGTTCTACTTTAAACTGAACCCAGCACAGACAAGCCAGTAGATCAAAGAAGCCACAGTCAGCTCCACAATACCTTTTTTTTTTCCTTAGCTATGGTTAACAACATCAGATCAGGAAATCCCCTGAGCTGCAAATTGTTGGAAGCTGGAAAAGCACCTAGGGGAAAGACCATATGAAAGTGGCTTGTTCCTGCTCTTTCTTAAGCATCTGTTTATGGCCACTGTTGCTGTTGGTCTCCTCTGAGATGCAAGTATAAACGCATTCCTCAAAAACTTTACAATAATGCTGGAGAAGTGTAAAGCAAAAGGAAGTGGGGTGGTGGGGCTACTGATGTAGCGGTACCTGTATAGCAGCGATGATGGCAGCAGTTGTCATCTCAGATGAGAAGACAGGATCAGCTCTTGCAGGTAGCAGTCCCTCCCTGGGAAGAGCAGGAGGTTGGTAGGCTGACCCTTATCACTCTGCCGGTGGTCATCATTTTGCTCTTTTCCTTTTTTTTTTAACCAGGGGAAAGGGTCCTTTTGTCCTCTCCCATCAGTGCAGCTAACACAGGCAGCTTGCTGTACTGGGGTAAATGAAAGGGTTTGGGCAGCTGCAGGGAAGGGTCTGTGTCTTGCCAATGGAAAGCTGTGTTCCCACCAGGATCCTGTTAGCCTCAGTAATGCAAGTGAGATGGATGGGGTCAGTACAGTTGTTCTTGTGTTATTGAGCAGGTATCAGTAAGGTAAAAAAACCCATGAAAACATAATTATTCTGAAGTAGTGGAAGTATTCTTGAGAAATAGAGGTATTTTCTAAGAAGCTTTTTTTTTTTCCCCTCATTTAGAGAATAAAAGGAATATTTTTTCTGATAGCAGTTTAGATCTAGTGAAACCAAATTTTCTGAGAGATTCCTCAGAGTGATCAATGTCTGGTTCCAAAAAATGGCCCACGTGATCTCCTGAAACACATATATGACATCCTGTGTAGCAAGACTGTCCAGCTTCAGCCCTAGGGAAAGCAGCTTCTATGCATCACAGCAAAGGTATTAAGATGCTGAGAGGTCCCAGTTTTCCACTTTTCAGCAGGTATCAAAAAGATTCAGTAGCATCAAGTCAAGAAGCGCTCTAATTAGAAAGCTCAGGTGAAAACACCCTGAGTACACTCCTGGAATGGCCTGGGTGGGTGGCACAGCATGGCCACAGTCCCTAGGTCTCTTCCTGTGGTCTAAACTAATCCAGAATTAATGGAAGTGAGCAGTTTGTCAAGTCTGTCCCACCCTTCTTGGGAGCCCAGCACAAGCAGGGTGCTGTGAGAAGGACATTTCATAATAAAACATAAAGCTTAAGGTATTGGCTCCATGCCTGGCACCAAGCCCGCTCAAGAGGGATGCTAAGATTTTGTGCCATGGCAAAGGAGAAATTGGTTTTTTTCAAGCTTTTTGCATCTTTTTATATCTTATTTGTTTTTTTCTCCCTTTAAGTAAAGAGGGATTAAAATAACACTCTGGACCAGAATGTACAAACTAAAATACTGCTTTATTTTTGGAAGAGAGGTTGTGGGAATGCTGACTCAGCTATTAGAATAATCACTTCCCTGCTTTCCCTTGCCTTGAGACCAGAATTTAAGTAGTTAAGTGTGACACACTGAAACAAAGGGGCACAGATGAGTTTGCTAGCCAGTGGGTAGGCGGTGTCCCTGGGATAAGAAAGGTATGCAATAGAAACAAGGAAGGTAATTAACTCGTTCAGTCTATTGAACCCTAGAAGCCAGAGATATAAAGTAATAGCAATCAAATATTATTAAACATGCCAAGTGTCTTTACAGATAATCATATACAATCAAGCTCCAATAATAAGAAAGAAAATTTTCTTATGATTAGGTCCAAGTGAAAACAGTTAAAACAGATGCAAAAGGAGCTAGTAAACTCAGCAGAAAATATCTTCAGGGTGTCTACTTATGACAAGATCTAATAGAGTTTACTAAATAAGTAAGTTGACTAAAAAGTGATAAAAGCTGGTCTCTGAAGTGAGCAATCAGATTGTATGCTTTCTGGGAAATGTCATTATATATCTATATAACATCATTTCAAAGCATGTAGTTATAACGTTGCCAGGGTGCCATCAGCCTTAAAGTAAAAAACAATAGCTGCTGAAGAAGTTCCTGAAAAACAGCTTTTAAGCCTGGAAAGCTGGGGAGAGATAGGTTTAATCATAGATCAAGTTAAGAAGAAAGAAAATAACGAAACAATTCCAGTGTAGACAGAATGCTGCTTCAACATTTAAAAACAGGCGCAAAGAATAACTGCAGACAATGTTTCAGCTTTATATTTTATTCAAAACATGTCAGCACATAAATTAGGAACCCTATTCTACCATGGCAGGATATTGGATCACTAATGCGGATTAAAAAAAACTAGTAATATTTTCTACTTAAAAAACAGGAGTAAATAGAGGAGCATTTGTTGATCAGTACCTTTCAGGCAGCTTTAGACAGGTGTGGTCTTTGTGCAGGTACACAGACACGGGAGTCGACCCAGGATTTTTGTAGTTTTGAGCTGAAGTGGAAGAGAAAAAGCTTAGCAGTGATCAAGGCAGCAGGGAAAACAGTGAAAGTAGACTTGAACCCAGAATTCTTGGACCCCATTTTTCAGCTGGTTAAAAAAAAAAGTGTAATTTCTCCCTATAGACTCTGCCTCACTGTGAACTCTTCTGCACCGTGTCATTACTTGGATGATGATGCAAAAACAGAAACAGGAAAATGTGTAATATTGTTCTCTTTCAGCCAGAGCCTTCAGTTCTGACCTAATATTGCTGGCATATCAGACAGATTTAAAATACTGGGGTTTGGGGAGTCAGTTTTCCAATGGAGCATTGGAAATAGCCGCCCACTCTGTGTGTGCTAGTGTGGCAGTGTCCAGAACCCCTGTTTCTTTCAGCCATCCCTCCCTAGCGTAATCCAAACCTGCAGCAGAAAGCAAACTGGCTTCTGACTGCCTGCTGCTGCTGCTTTTATGCAAAACACTTGCAGACCATAAACCTCATAACAAGAGTAGACAAAACTGACTTGTACACTGAGGAAAAAGCCCTGAAGGTCTAAGCGTGCCTGCTGGTGACACTTGCCCTAACTGGAAACTGCGTTTCTATTGATTAACCACAGAGGAGTAAGGAGGCAGAGTGCTAATATATCCTGAGGGCATTGATTAAAGAAATCAATTCTGTCATGTATTTATGCCAGATTTTGTTTCTTGGCATACCTCTTATTTTACGGTTCTGTGGTTATGCAAAAGCCTGGTGAGACAGTGCTGCTTCAAACACCCACTGCTGAACACGAATTTTGCCTAAGTTCATGTGGTTTCATGGATTTAGCAGCAGTAAGTTCAGTCAAGCTTAGCTCCGTGCTCTTCCACTTTGTAGGGAATTTATCCCAAACCATTTCTTCCACACCAAGAAATACATTAACCTTAGCCAGCGAGTAAGATGCTGTCAGAGACGACAGGTTGCCTTGTTGCTTACTCTTTGCTACGAAACGAGCAGCATGAAAACACATTTAGGCTGATACATTTTTCAGGCCTTTTACAATATGTATGCAGCTGCTTCAGTTGACAGAACTATCCAAGTATTATAAAGCATCTAAACATTGCATCTTTATCTCCATCCTGGACTAGCAGGCAAAAATATTTTTATTCCCTACCAGAGAACCCAAGAAGGTGCTATTTGTCTACACTTCTGCCTTCTACAAAAGTTCTTCCTTACTTTCTGACTTTGCTGTGGGCGATTCATAACTTCGACATAAATGGTTGGTTCATAACATTGACCATTACTTGCGTGAGGACCTGGTTTCACAGAGTATTTTGTTTCTTTTTATACAGAAACTAAAAGGGCTCATGGATTTCTTATCTATGAACATAACTCTTCATCAGGGAAGTTCAAGCAAGAGACAAGCTTTGCTAGTGATTTTTGTAGGAGCTGCACCAGCTGATGCTTTGCATTTCATGAGGATATTCCCTTGATATCCAGATGAACAGAACCAGACAGACAATGTACAATAGCACCATCTGGTGACTCCCAATAATCTTACTGTTGCCCCCAATTCCCAAAGACAGGATCGATTACCAAAAAAAAGAGAGAGAAAAAGAAGAACATACATATTCATAAAAAGGAGCAGGAGTCAGTAATAAATTATTTTAAGTTAAAGAGCCAGCCACCTCCAGATGTGTGCAATTTTCATATTGCATGAAGTGGTAATAGCAAAGGAGATGGTTTATAGAGGATTTGGGGTATCTATCTGTAGTTAAATACTGTGTGATTTTCCACCCCTATTCTAGCAGATTCCAACATTTAACAAAATATTAAAAAATCAATCCAAGCCCCAAGAAAAACATACCTGGCTAGTATTTAATAACCAAGCATTCTGCATCTATGCAACTCAAATTAATTGGATCGTGTTTATGCTTTCATTGTCACTTATTTTGGCTGAAGATTGCTTCCTGTAGATGAAGCTGCAGCTTCTGGGTGAAAGGGGCAGATCTGGGAATACAGTTTCATGGAGTCTCTGGGGGACTGAAGCAATCATAAATATCAGTGAAATAATTACAGAACTATTTCCTTCTGAATGTCACCAGGAAAGACATCCTTAATGGGTTTAATAGATCTTCCAAATCCTTTAGGTTCTTTTATTTCCTTGCTGTCCTATCCCAACTTATGAGCTGAATTTTGTAAAGACCTAAACCCCCATTTTCTGTCAAGAAACAGAATGTGCATGTGATTAGAGTCAACATCTGAGCAAGAAGCTCATACTTGAGTAACAGTCTACCTTCTGAAACAGGAAAGACATAAAGGTTTTTGATAGAGCACAGAAGAAGCACGAAAAAGTCAAGGAGCTCCTTTGCATAGTTATGTGGTTGGTTACCATTTTAAAGAAAGTTCCAGGAGAAATACTGAAGAAAAAGGCTCAACTTGCTGTGCCTACAGCTCTGTTTATCTTTTTCTAATAAAAATCTGGGACAGTTGAGCACAATAAAAATTTCTGAAGAGCTAAAGCCAAAGGAGAAGGCTTGGGAATTTAAGTAGCAGTCGTGGAGCTGATGAGAAGTCACTGGAGAGTGAAGCCAGTAATTACGGGGTCATTGTGTGTCTCATGGGTCCAAACGATACCCTTAATGAATTTTTCTGCTGCGCATAGATCCCAAAGGATTTCCATTGCTCCATTCAAGTCAGCTTGGACGTGAGTTTGGTGCTGTGCTGTGAATTCTTCACTGACAGCACTGCTTGATTTTACATTGGCTAGAATCAGTTCAGATGCCCTTCTGTATTCAGTCTTATTGAAGGATGCATATGAAGGGACAATCTTGCTGGAGAAGATTTTCCATTTAGGTATGTCTCAAAGCTATAAAGAAATCATTTTGAGCTGTCTTCTGTGGTTAAGAATAAATTATTGTCCTTTTGATTTATTATATATGTATACATCTAGTATTGCAATGACCTGCAGCCTGCAGGAGCTGAGACTTTTACTGTAATATAACATGCACAGGTTTCATTTATTCATGTAGAATGAACAATCTGCTCCTCTGCTATATGTATATGTGTATGTATATTTTTTTAGTGAGAGTATAAATGGGAAACATCCAGAGCACGGGATAGGGAACTATTGACTGAATGCCAAGCATCTTTCCCTATGAAAATAAAGAATAACTAATAACCCTTGTTGTGCTTGTCAGCTATAGCCAGGTTAATGATATGATGATAAAAACAAACAAGCTGTTTCACAAATTGGCTGCAGCACACCATGGAACTTATAATGCTCCACTTGTGATTGGCCTTTCCTGCTGATTTTTCCATTTCTTGGGCAAAAGACCTTCTTCCATGTTGTTCGCCATCTGAAATACAAGTTCCAGAGACTGACTGTGGCTCAGTGTGTTCTGAGTGATAGATGTATACGTGTGTGAAAGAAGCTTTGCACATCATTACATCCTCTGAGTGTTTGAGCCATCCAAATCTTTTGGGCTGTGCCAGTTCCCTCTTTTGCAGAGAAAGGCAGACAGAAAATGCTTATAGAATCATAGAATTTTTTTGGTTGGAAAAGACCCTCCAGATCACCACGTCCAACTGTTACCCCAACACAGCCACGTCACCACTAAACTGTGTTCCTCAGCATCACACCTATCTGTCTTTTAAATACCTCCAGGGATGGTGACTCCACCACTTCCTTGGGCAGCCTGTTCCAGGGCTCTACAACCCTTTCAGTGAAGAAATTTTTCCTAATTCCCCCGGCACAACTTGAGGCCATTTCCTTTTGTCCTATTGCTTGCTAGCTGGGAGAAGAGACCAACACCCACCTCACTACAACCTCCTTTCAGGTAGATGTAGAGAGTGATAAGGTCTCCCCTCAGATGCTTGTGTAGATGGAGAATATTTCTTCAAGAAGACAGAACTTTGTTTTTTTCTATAACATCATCCTCTGGTGAGCTCTTGGCTTCTTGGCTGGGATCTGTGAAACATCATTTTGAATACAGAGAGCCATTTCAGGATGATTTATTGCATCAAAATAATAGGCACAAGCAGAGGAATCTATTCTGGTTAATACTCTTTTCTAATCCCATGTGTGCTCCTATCCCTCATGTTCCTTTGCTAAACGCACAGGGGAATATGTACGTAGGTGTAAACATGTATTATTTATTTGTTAAGCTGAGAGTGAGGTCTGACACATGGATGATTTGCAGCATTTCCCACATCTTACTATACGGAATACAGGCAATGAGAGAATAAGCATCATTTACTTGTCTTTAACAAACTATAAAATTTTAGGAGAAAGTACAGCAAGTACTTGCAAGTACAAAGCACCAGCCCCTCATATTGTCTGCCTCCCCCAAGACACATTCACAATGTCACGTTAGCACCCAGAGCACTGGGATGTTGGAATAGAGACTCACAGCCAGCAAATTACTGCTCCTCATGTACAGAGAACAAGGCGAGCCTGGCAGTGCTGCTGTTTCTGCTGCCATTTTTATATTTTTTGTATTATAAGTCCTTTGAAAATCCCTTCCTGAATTAGCTTGCATCTTTAGATACTTAAATATTTAAACAGACACAGGAAATCATTCCCAAATGTTTTGTTCCTTTCAATTGTGGACCTAACATCGTATTTTCTGTCATTTTTAAGCAGCATGTTGATGTCCTTGGAAAACCTAACCATGCTTATGGTTGGAAAGAGGAGCAACCTAACAGGTATTACTGCTTTGAACATCAGAACAGAAAGCTGTGCCTGGTAAGACGCTTGTAAGCAGAACTCTAATAAGCTCCTGCATTGATGTGCAGCTGCTGTGCTGCATAGGCTGCACAGTGCCCTCGAATGTGCACGGGCATGACAATGCCTTGTTCCGATGATTCATGGAAGGTGTTAACATCTACTGCATCTTGCAGTGAGTGCTAATGTAAGCCCTTATATTTCTATAGTCACTTAACTCCAGAGCAATTCTTAATGTTTCAGTATAATTCTTCTCATCAATTCAGACCTGCTTTTCACATGCTCTTTCCTTCTGCCCCACTTTCTGCACCTAGTAACTAGGTTAGGAGTTAAGGAAAATGCTGTTTGCAGGGCGAGAGGACTGTGTGGGAATTCAGACTGTTGCAATTAAAATTAGGGCCCTCAATAAATATGTGTTCCAGCTCATTTTTGTTTTGCAGTCTTCAAATTGTAAATCATTTTTGCTAGGTGTTTTTTAAGGAACAGAATTTTAAATGTTGGGATAAAAGTGAGGCAGCAGAGATCAATTTATTCCTGGTATGGTTTTCTTGTCATCTCCTAAACCCTTAAAAATGAGGGTTTCAGTGTGGCCAGAGGTAGAAACTTATCACGCGCTGAGTTTCTCAGGCTTATAAGCCATTCACTGAAAGTCAGAAGTTTATTGAAGGGTAGATGCAATTTAAAGTTGTTTCCTTTAAAGTATTATTAGCATTTGACGGACACTGATAAATGTTACTAAAACATCTTCGAAAGGCAAAGGAATAATTCAGCCAACAGTTCCACTGATTTTGCTTTCTGATATATCCCCTCATAAAAATAATATCCCTTTGATGGATTTTTGCCAGAATAGAGTGCTGTATCTGAAAAACAGAATCAAAATATCTCCTGCAGTATTTTCTCATTGATGAAGTGCTTGCAAGAAGGAAAAAGTCATCGCACTGGGATGCAATGAAATAATTAATACCTAAGACACAATAGGGCAGAAATAATGGACAGGCTCTGCCTGAAATAATGCCATGACATGGGTTACTTTCCTCATATAAACAGGAAAAGTTGTGAATTGATTCTTGAGGAAATCCCTAGCTGTTTTTAAATTGTTTCTTACTCATGAAAAGCTATTAAGTAAAAAATTTGATCTCTCTTTTTCCTTTGCGTAACATCATTTTCTAACTCTCAGTTCTGCTGATGACTTTGGACAGCTAGAGTTTTTTATAAGACTATTCTGGAACTACTTTTGCACGAACATTTCCCCTAGCTTCAGTCCCTGCCCTCTTTCTCTTGTATTATTTAGGAGTGCAGGTAACTTACTGGTATGAATCTGTCACCTTTGTCAAGACATTATCTACCTATTTTCTACGACAATCCCCTGTGACTAGCTAATCTTTCCTTTTGACTCAAATTCCACAAGCCTTTGAACCCTTATTTTTCTGTTGTTGCTACAGCGCTACCAGTTCAGTCTCTGCTGAGTGTCCTATATATCAAGGACCAAAATTGCTCATAAAATGTTAATGGTGTCTATCTTATTTCCCCATAATGCTAAAATAACTGTAATATTCTGTGGGCTTGTCTACCCCAAGAAACTAGTGCACAGTAAAGTAAGGTTTGAATTTATAGCTCCTCACTTCTCACAGACATTTTAAGGACATACTGAGTAGCAGCTGACTTCTTCCACTTTTAAACATGGAGTAAGTCGCCATGAACTTAAACATGCTTGGGCTTTAGAAAGTAGTAACTAAGGCAGAGAAAATCCATAAGAGCTTTCTACCTCTTGTAGTGGAGAAGTCCTGTATTCTTAAGCAGCTTCTTCCCTGTCTCTAAGAAGGATTTTCTTGTGTTTATAGTAGTGTGGAATAGAGTTGGGTCCAAGTACTCCATGCCCCTCCTTAATGTAAGATGGTTTAAAATTTTCTTTCAAATTAATGTTTCTTTAAATTGCAAGCTTGGCAAACTAATGTGCATATTAATGAATTCATGCTTGTGATTCCTTTGAAAAGGTTTTTCTTGGGAGGGCAGTAAAGGAAAAGACATGCAAGAATATGCTCATTGTTTTTTGTTGTAACCCAAAGCAACTGAGGTTTTTTGCTGCAACTCAAAATTTCCCATGAGAATTGTGACAAAATTTAAATATTTTTCATTTTCAGCAGTATTTTTAATTAAAAGGTCACATTTTGCAAACAGCTCAAGCTTTACCATCTCTATGCCTCAGTTCTCTGTCTGCCACTTGGGATTATAATTCTTTTCTAGCTTTTTGTTTCTCCTGCCTATTTAGATTATAAAATGTCTCTTACTGCATGTTGATACCATGCCTAGCAGAATGGGATCCTGAAAACCTGGCTGGTATATAAAGTTGCCACTATAATGCAAATCAATATTAATAAATGAGCACCAACCTACTTTCCTTTTCACCTTTTGCATTTCACGTGTTTCAGTCAATATGCTCTTGAAATTATTGCTGGACTTTCTCTAGTCTTATAAATGACACAGTATTTTACTATATCATCTGCAATCATCTTTAAGGCCCACCCATGATCAATGTCTCCTAAGAGTATAGCTTTATAATTATTTTCTGTCCCCTGCTGCATTACCTTATATTTCCCTATTGGAAAGTGTATCACACATTTGCTTGCACATAAGCCTTATTAATGTCATCAAATTATTTTTAAATTGTTGGCTTTGTTCCATCACATTTCTTGCCCTTCTTCTGTGATTCCAATAAATGTATTCTCTTTTCAAAATACTCCTGCTGCCAAGTTTACTTATGTAATATAAAAAGTAGTCCCTAAATCATCCTTGATGGGACCAATCCTATTGCCTCATTTACCTTTTTGAAACATTGCCTATGACTTATTCCTTGTCACTCAGCAGCCTTTTTTGGAGCCACATGAACAGAGTTTTTCCTGCTTACCAGGTACGCTGACTTTGCAGATTAACCTTTTGTGTGATATGGCTTTTAAATTTGCATAATTTATATCACCTACTTCACCTCTGTCTGCTAATTTGCTAACGTACTCAGCACTGTCACACACATCCCTCATGGGAGCGCAGGGGGAGAATCGCTGTGCACGCGGAGCTCAACTGCACGTCCCCACGATTGTCCTGTGGGGCAGCCCTTAATTCCACCTGGAGATAGCAAATGGGAGGGACATCACCTTGCTACTAGAGAAAGCGCAAACAATCCAGAATAGGGATACGAAATATTTAGGGAAGGGTTTGTTTTTGTTTGTTTTCAGAAGGAGAGGAAAAGGGAGGATTGACAGTGCTGTGATGGATTAAATGAAAGCAAGCAAGATGTGGCACAAATCATGCTCCAAAGCTAAGCAGACTTCCAAATGGTGTATTTTAAAGATAATTTGAGAGGAATTTCATCATTGCACTAGCTGCAGATTTGTCAAGATGCCACAGCAAGTTGACCTTCCCAAGCTGCCTAAGAGATCTGAACCAGAAGGTCCTGATACCTCATGAGCTCATCAGATACCTCAGGTAGCTCTTGAGATTGGCAAGCCTTTTTTGCATCCATACAATTAAGCTGGAGCATCTTTATTTTTGGTGCTATCAAGTCTGGCCTTCTGAGCTTCTTCCAGCAGAAATACAGAGTTTTCACAGGGGGAAACTGGAACAAAGATAGGTGGTAATCTTCTGAAGAGAGAGAATCAATTAATAAACTCTCCTGGATTTGCTCCAGATCTAGCTTTGCAGTAGTGCCTTTGGAAGCACTGCCATCTGTGAGCAGTCAGGACTCCCCAGACAGCACCAGATCGTTCAGCATGTGAATTATAGACTTCAGCCTTGACAGTATAAATGATGGTCAGGAACAAGAGGGCAGATACAGAGTGATAATCATTCCAACTTCAAAGTTAACTCAGTACTATATTACTTCATTACAGTGCAGCAAATCAGCAAAGAGATCTGATTAATCCTTGGTGTAACTTCCTTGACATGCCCTGGTTGGTAAAACACACTGTCTTTCTCTAGCACCTTCATGCTGTTTCAACAGTAAACATTTGAACAGCTACCGCAGCACACGGACATCAGGAAGGCCAAGTGATCTATATTATAAGCTCATCCTTAGAAAGCGATGAGTCAAGATGACAAAATGTCCTGACACACTAGGAAAATGCACTTACCTAATCAGTTCATCACCCTTTATTAATAAGCTGATATGGTGCTAGAAAATAACACAGAAGACAATATTTGGTCTGAATTTCGTGATTGATAACCTTTTTATGGCAACCATTAAAATGCAGCTAGCTAGATGTAGTTGTTCCTGCCTGTAACAACAGGGCAGAAAGGATAGGAGCTATTCTGCTGTGTCTCACAGAAGTATGAATATCTCTAAAAGCCAATACAAAGTAAACACCTGCACAGAAGTTTGCAAGATCAGAGCAAAATCTGCATGTACACTAAATACAAATCACAAATTACATAAATATTCTGACAGATTAGTACATAAGTGGACAGCCTTACCAGTCACCCCTATGTAAGAACTGATATGTGTATAGATATAGCTATATAGATATATATAAAGAGTGCATTAAATGTACAGTTCAGTTCCTACAAATCTGGAAGAGTAGTCAAGTATGAGGGGTAATTGTAGTTTACTGAGCTATAGCCCCTGCAGCTAGTCAGAAAAGCAGAGAGCTGATTATTTCTCACAAATGCTCTCTGGGGTTGTAAAATATATTTTGCTTAATACAGTGATGGTAGAGCTTGGGGTCATAGGGAGAGAGAATAGTGGGCTTTGTAGCGAACCTTAAAAAGAGAAGCGTTCTCAGAGCTTCATCTTTGTATGTCCTGACACAGATCAGTGTTTTCCCTCTATGTATTTCAGCCCTAGCTGTCAAACTGAAGCAGGAGCACATGCACCCATGTGTGCCCACAAACACAACAAACAGCTCACACTAAAAATCACTTTAAACACTGCTTCTCCCTTTTAATAATCTCTCCGCTTTGTGAAACGTCTCACTTTGGGATAATCTCATTATGGGGTATCTCCTTGACAGGTTAATCTTCTCAGTTACCTCCTGAAGATTTTGTCATCTTTTAATCTGGAATACGATCGGATAACATCTACAGATCAATATCTTCTTTGTGGTCATGTTCCAAAGGCTATGAGAGCTGTTCTCCCATGCAGCTTCAAATGCCTCATTAAAGATTTCTCAAACTGCAAAACCCTTCCGGAGATATCATGCCTGCCCTTGCTATACATTCAATATAATGTTCCTTAATTCACTCAACTGAATTTTAATGTCTGTCACAGTGACTGTTGCTTCCTTAGAGTAAATATATTTCCTTAAAATAAATTTAACAGCTCCTACACATTTTCAATTAGTAGTATATTAATTTGAACAAGCTTTATGTGAATTATATCAGAACATTTCTTATGATGCACTGTCATATTTACTGCACATTTCAACACAAATATATTTTCTCATTTGTTAGCTTTATATTTCTTGTGAGAGTAAATTAAAATGATCTGTTGAACTCTGATTTTCTCTTTTTGCATTCATTTCCTAACTTAATTACTTTCCAAAATTTTATTGACTTTTTCTGTAGTAGGATGATTCACATATATTAAGATCTTTGAAATTATATTAAGAAAAAGATGTAAGCATACCTGTTCAACATTCTTTGCTTTGTGCATATTGTTAATCATTAACAAGATCTCTGATGCATTCACAGAAATTGGAATATATTTCTTTTCTAAACAGCACTGATAAGGGAACATTTCCTTCTGGGAGCAGATATCCTGATGACAAAAAGAAAGAATGCATAATATTAGGAAGACATACAGAAAAAGCTAGCCAAAGATATATGAAAAAGTAATACTAACACTGAATGAGTGTTTCACTCACAAAGGAGAAAAAAAAAAAAAGATTTGCCATTTCACTTTTTTGTAAGCTTCAGTGATTAAAAGTCTGAAAATATAGCTGGTCTCAATTTACACAGCAAGGTGTTTATTAGTTTGTCAGATCTCACATAGGCAGAAGGTAATTTGCTCATAGGGAATGCTGTAATTATATCACTGAATGGTTGTTTTAAGGGATCCAGTTTTAATTTCTTCGTCTTTGATATAGTCATTTAATTACAACACAGCGCTATTGATTAATTGCAATGACAATATTTTCTTTCCGAGAATTCAACTACAAAGTACGGTAGGGTATTAGAAAGTGCAAGGGAAAGAGATGTAGGATTTAGTTTATGAGGCTAACAATATACACAGAATATACACGTTTTCTTTAGCACATACAGCATGTGCTATACTAATGTGATGATTCTGTGTTCAGTTCCCCCCGTTCATCTCTATTTAATATGTGTGGAGGGCAAAAATCTCTGATGTCTCTGTATGTTCACTTGTCAAAGCTTTCTTAATGGTCCTGATCCACAACTCACTGAATTCAATGAAAATATTTCTCCTGATTTCAGAAGCCTTTGCACTTGGCTAGTTAGCTCATCTTTCTTTCTGATCTGTAAGTTACCTCAAACCTTTGAGAGAGAGTCATAATAATTGAATCAGCATGGGCTCCTCACCTCTGCCCGCTGCTTGGGTTATGCAGGCTTTGCCCAAACGTGCTGCTGGGAATCAGAACCTGTCAGAGGATGCCCAAATTGCCTTTCTACCTTTCTCTCAATAATTTTCCAATAAATGTAAAGGTTAGAGACAGGCTAATAGCTGGTGAGACAATCAGTGTCAACAGAAAGCTTCTCAGTGAGAGTCTAAATAGCAGCTAACTAAGCACAGGAGAGACAAAAGGATATAGGCATTGCAAGGCTAACACAAAACCTGGCTTCTGGGGACCCTCAGGAATCCATACAGCCCTGTATTGAGTCAGGGGCTGCCAGTAATAAGAGCAAGCTAGCCTGTGTGCAGCTCTATAGTAATACAACAATATTTTCTAGCGTCCTAGAGGTGGGAGGGGAGGTGTCTTGAACTGCCTTCCAAGTCCTCAAGAGACCATGCCATAAGCCCAGACACAGACTCTTTTTGAGTCAGAGTAACTCCAGGTCACATTCATGGGGTAATGTTGAGGAGCAGACACAGCTTTCTCTGTCCGCTCTTTCTGTGCATCTATCTTAGTGCACCTAAGGAGAGAGGCAGAAGGAGCTGCGGTCTCAAACCAAAAACACCTGGATTCTGCCAGAGTCCCTTTTAGGTCTCAATATCCTTTTGAGGATATTGGCCTTCAAGCCTTAGTTTCTCAAGCAATTTACTGCAATGATCAGTAAAACAATATAGGAGTGTTCTTTAACTCACCATGAAAAGTCTGAGCCTTAAATCTAATGAAATTTAATTATAGCATTAACATTGTACAGATACTGATTCCAATTCAGAACACCAGAGTCAGAAGGAGCATCTCAAGAATTAACTCTGTCCTAACTTACCATGTTTTATGTGGTGGATTTTCTCTGTATACGAGAGGGAAATATTCTAGTACTAAATTCACAGTTAAGATGTTGCTTTAACATTTCCCTGAACTCTGCACTTAGCAGAGTTCAAACAGCCTGATATTCAAAATTAATACTATAAATATGACCCTAAAAAATTCTGGAGTTCTAAAGTAGCGGGCCATTAACTTTTACAGTGTTGACCTATTCACTTTTACATCAGTTTAATTAGTGTACAGCCTAAGACATAAGAGTAAATATCACATGGACAAGTACAATAATCATTGTTGGCTTCAAACAGAAGAACTTTTTGATGAGCTGCAAAGCATTAAAAAAGCCACCTACACATTGCCCACACACACTCATGGCAACAAATATGTATCAACATAAAGCAGAAAAAAGCTGCAACCTATCAAAGTTTTAATATTCATCATCTGAGGCTAGCGTGATTACATTTGCATGCCTTTGCTGCCTGCCTTTCCCCCCAAGGACAAAATGAGGGGAAAGAAAGTGTAGAAACGTAAAAGAAAGTGCTTTGAAGTTTCCAAATGGTTTTGATCATATGTCCAAAATGAATCAACAGCTACTTAGCGCAAGTGTGTGTTATAGGACATTGCCAATGCCATCTGAAAATAAATCAAGATGGACAATAATCAATATATGAATGTGCACAGAAAAGCAACTGCTGGCACTACAGCCCTGCCTGTTACTTTCTTGGACAAGTGATCTGCCACTAAATGGACAAAAAAGTGTCATAAATTCAATGCAATTAAGAATCTTCTTGACTCTCTTGAAAGAGGAAGGTCTTTGCTATTCGCATATCTACTATTTTCCAGGAGTAAAAAAACCCATCTGATAAATGATTACTCTAAATTGCTATAAAACACAGCGTACATTCCTTTCCATAAATGGTATTCTTTTCCTGGCAGGGGCTCAAATCCACTTCTTAGATGTGGTTTTATATTTCATTCTGCTTTTTCCCTTCTATTTACCTGGCATTTAGCTAAGACTCTGGACCTTCTCTTCAAGTTGTTTTTGCAGTAGCGGAAAGGGACTTAAACTTCCAAGAAGCCCAACCCTCCCTGCAGAACACCAAATGATTTCTGCTCAGTGAGATGAGAACATCCAATATCCTGCAGAACCTGTCTGTGTGAATGGGTCTCAAGGCAACATCCAGAGGGTTATGAGCTTCTGTTGTCGTGTGGTTTTTCTTTTATAATAGGCTGTGAAATGGGTCCTGACATTGTTTCAGCTGTGACATTGTAGCTTGAATTGGAACCACTGGCCTATGAGATTCTTCATTAACGTCAGTTCAACAACATCCTTTCCTGCTCTCCTCTGCAAAATTTTATGAACTCGACCACCCTATCTCAGAGAAGACACAGTGTGCAGATACAGGCAATAAAAGTGATTAGCAGTCTGGAGAGGCTTCCATTTAAAGGGAGACAGAAGAAGAATAGACAGTTTAATCTGGAGGGAAGAGAAACCCTACGGAAGGGACAGAGGGAGACAAGTAAATTCTGTGGGATAGGAAAAACCCATGTTACTAATCCTCTCACTTAATGAAGGCACAATTAATTGATCTGAAAGGCAACAAATTAAAATCTGATAAAAAAATAAAAGAAAACACAGCATGATGCATAGCAGCACTAAACAAAATGAAATATCATTGAGGACAAAAAATAAATTAAATTGAAAACTAGATTAGATATGCAAATAATGTGAAAGTGGATGGTTACACTACAGAGAAACACAATTGATTTTATTCATATCAAGTAAAAATTACTGCAATACAGGTCATAAGTCAACTGCCACTAACAAGGTTTAGAAGAATTTTCCTTAGGATCATTTTCCTCTGGACTAAGCAGACTAAAGAGCCAATAACTCCTGTGTTCTTCCAGCAATTACAACCATGCTTCTCACTGTAGATATATAGTTATGTTGGAGGGTGGAACAGAGTTTGCATATATACTCAATATAGAAGACAATGTCTGGAAACAAATAGCTCCGTGCACGGTAGAACCAATGAAGCTTCCTGTAACTGCCTTAAATCAGAGCTCCTGTGTGAATTCTCCTTTAATACCACTTTTCTCATCAAGTGCAAAAGGGTTTCTTTCCTTCTGTTTCTTTGAAAAGCGAAATATCCCCGGAAATACATTCTTGGGTACACACAGTAACTCTTATCTCAATGGAAATATTAATAGAGTCTCTCTATTCTCCCTGTTTACCTCTAAAAAACCTGCAGGACCTTAACACCTATCGGATTAACTAACAGGTATAAAATGGATATAAAAAATATTTAGAAGAGACCAATAGATCAAAATGCACACAGAGCATAATTGCATAAGCATTACAGTGAGAAACCAGGACAGACACATTAATATGGGAAGTGCGCTGCAGCCCAGCCGCTTACCTCCCCCACACTCCCCAAAAAAAGCATCCAGGAACAGCAGATTGCAAAGAGCAATCACACCAGCCACAGGTTGGCAATCACATCTTCTCCAAACAGCAATCATGGCTGCTACTGATGGACAGCAACATGTGAGAATCTGTCATTTTGATATTTAAAATCTGTGGTGTGTAAAACATTGACTGTCAGTCTCAGCTGGTGGGATATGAGCTACTGGAGAAGGAACTACAGAAATTACTGGATCTGAAATGGACCCCACAAGTCAAAACATTTATTTTTTTGCAACTTTTCAACATTATTTGTCTATGCTGCAAACTGTATAGCTCATTTATTTACCTGACACTGTCAGTGAAAAACTTTTGGGTTTAGGACTTCAAAAGAGTATTTTTTTCTCCCAAGCTCGTCTTACCAGGTATTTCTTAACTGTTTAGGAAAGAAAAAAAAAAGGGTATTCTTGCCTTCATCTCTAACAGCTGAGAGCAAGTTGTCTAAGGCCACTTGTCAAGAGAGAAAGGCTATGTTAGCACCATCTTTCCTGTCCTCTTCCTATATATAGTACTGCTGTAATGGTGATAATGTGATCGGTGATGCTGAAGAAGGATTAAGGGCTTGACCTAGTCAAACTTTATGGTTTCCCAGCTGGCAGTGAGAAATTACTTCCTGTGTTCCCAGTGCCAAAGAATGACTTAACTGGAGGAATTGGATTTTTTTTTTTTCTTTTTATTTTTAAGGTAGAGAGAAAGAGAGAGCCCTGATGTTTTTATGAGAGGAACAGAACAGCAAAAACTCTTAATGGATTGTCCAGTACAAAATGTCCATGGGATGAATGAGGCCCTTAAAACATCATGGCTCAGGCTGAAATATTGCCAGGGTTTTGAGTGGCTTCAAGACTTCGCTTTCAATTTGAACTTAAAATCAATTGTCCCATTCATTTCAAAATCGAATTTCAAAGCACGGAGGATAATGTAACCTTTTGACTTCAGGGATATTTATAAAGGGGGGGAAGGTAATTTCATGATTTTCTTTGGTAAATGCACAACTTTGAAATTAATAGACATCTTGAGAGACCAAAAGCTGCCCACCAAATGAAACATCTAGTAGGGTTTCCTTCTGAACAAAACCAGGATGTGCTGCTAGTACTGAGAAGCAGGTTACTTTCCTGGTCCAGAAACCAGTACATTTTGCATGTTCTACAGTGCCTCACTCCAAAGAATATAAACTGGTGCTTATACAGACAATGAGAAAGAAAGTTAGAGAAGCTATACTGAAACAAAACACCAATGTTATAATACAGGTGAGGATAACCTCCAAAGATGCAGCACGTTGTTGCAACAGACCAAATTCTGCTTTCTTCAACATGAGAGAAGTGTCTGAGAACTGACCTGATACATCTGAAGACAGAAGAGCTACAGCCATCACGTGAATTTACAAAAACCTGATTCAGCAATGTACAGGTTTAGAATGGGCTAATGGAAAGATCATAAAATGTGGGAAAGATGTTCCTCGTTAAGTGACACCTACTTATTCCAGTAGAGTTTCTCCATTAATCTCCACCAGCTTTGGAACAGGAGCTAAGTGTGCTCTTGCATAGTCCTCTCAGAAGCCATCTATCTCGAAGGATATAATTTGCCATACTTCATTGCAAATATTTACTCATTTTTGAGGCCATAAGATTCTTTTTTGGATCATCAATGTCTAGGAGAACTCAGAGAATCTGCACTTTTTTTCTACTTTAGTATTGGTTCATGATGACACACCATACCTTATGGTAGCCTCAGCACTGCTTTAAGGTATCAGCCATGTCAGCACAACCACCATGGTCTAGGATATCTGGCTACACACCTTCCTCCTTCAGCATGCCCCATGTACCCAGCCTTAGGCAATGCAAAGCAAAATCAGTCATTGTCTTCTCTGCCAGGGCAAGCGTATCTGAAAGATGTGCCAGTCGTGCTGCAGAGCCACAGCTGAAACTTCTGCAGAAGTGCCAACTACAACAGTTGTTGTTGCTCCTGTTTGTATGTTATTGCTGCTGACTAAGTCGGTGTCCTTTAGCTGTCACAAACTTGAGCTGATTTGGCTCTCCTTTAGAGAAATATGTAAGCTCTCTAACTGTGTTTTCACGCTACTATAAAAAAAATTTGTCTGGCTGGCTTTTCAGGGCCATTATTTGATTTTTTTTGTTTGTTTTATTTTATTTCTTGGAGATCTAAGGACAAAGCCCTTTCCTGAGCAGAGCACTGGTTAGTAATTCATGAGTGTCAGGCAAATGCTCAGTGTTTCTGCGATGAAGAGCATTGCTGCTATTGGAAGGAAAGATGATCTGGAGTAGAGACGCATCTGTTCCCTAATAAAGTTTAGAGGCAATGTTCCATTTCTACCTGGAAGGCAAGCCTAGAGACAGAAAATAATCATTTTTGATGAGATATTTAGGTAACTGTCAGAGACTCTTGCTTCTTATAATCAGCGGTATCAACTACTGCTATTCCTTGTGCTTTAGTGGTCTGGACTTGTGACAGAAAATTCATCTCTGGGAGGATACATCTGTGAGTGCCACAGCATATAAGATTGATCAACTTCAGCTATTGCGTTGCTGTGTTCAGTTCTTTTTCTGGATATATATAGTCAGTGAGCTAGGTGGTCAATTGTTCCCTTTTTTTTAGACCGCTGATTGCTTCCTACTCTTAAGGCATAAAAAGATGATGGTAATTTACAAGGACATTGGACACTATCCAGAATTTGCACTGGAGAAGATGGTGGAGTGCCTCCACGTATCCATTTGAGCACCTAGAAGAAAAGTGGGCTGCCGACTCCGCAGAGTTTTCTGCATAGTAAATCTGAATTTTCAGGTTCTAAATAAATATGAAGTTCATTCCACTGAATGACAGGAATGGAAAAGTAATCACTGCAAGAAAAGGAAAAGATAAAATTCAGTCTCTCTATGGTGCCTTTCACGAGGGGATTTTACTCATGTTAATGAGGCCTTGTAACATAATAGTGATATTGAATTTCTTACGGAAGATGAATTCAGGCTTGCCAGAGATGTGTGGCATAAAGTCATAGTGCTGAAGGCGAAAGTGGAGCTTGGGTAACCGTTTGGCAGTCCAGAGTTGTGGTCTTTTCAACTAGCCATTAAATCATCTTGATTTAAGGGAAGAAAAAGAGCAGCTTCCTGAGGCTCTGTCGTGTTGCTGTGCTTGCCAGCCTCCCCTCTACAGTGAGGATTATGCAACATTAGCCAAAGTGGGGAAGGGACCACATCCGTTCAACCTTGCTCTAACTGACCTTCTGAAGGGGCTCAGAAGTTGGAGCTGTGCCTGTTTTAGGGTCTGTGCTCCATGGCACGTCAGGAGTGGCCAGGACCAGTCCTGACAGTTACCAGAATGAATGCACCCAAGAAACAAGTGCTGGGCTGGTTGGGGTGAGGCTGTGTGAGTTCCTTCTGGTACAGAAGCAATGCCAAAAGGCAAGGAGTCATCTGAGAGCTCCAGTCCTTTGCATTCCTGTGAGCTGGGCTGATCAGTTTTCAGCAGCATCTTCATTACAGGAAGGTATATTAACAGTTTATTTGATTTTCCCTTTTCCGACACACTGCTAGCTGGGGGACACTGCAACATGTAATTGCTCATGCCAATATCTCTTTTGCCTGCAGATTTCATTCAGACAGTTTCATTCCTTGCTTCCTTCTCCTCCTCCTCCCCAGCTGACAGAGCCAGGACACCCTTGCTGCACTTCACAAACAGTATGAGTCTAATTATAGATTTTTTTTCAGACTGAATCTTAGCGAGTTTAAGTGGAAGACAAAATATTTAGTTTCTACAAATTAATGAGGACAACAGAGCACACATCCTTTGTGTGTCAATTAGCAGCATATGGTGTAAGGCTTGCAAAACAATCAAATGATCAAACAATAAAGAAATGAAAGTATATAGCAGTTTCTCCTTCTCTTAGTAGCTAAATATAGCAGATGATGCTTCTTTTACAGATTTTCCAAGCAGATTGTGGAACACCTGCAAGCACACAGGTATTGTTTTATCAGGGTAAGCAGCAAGTACGTTTTCTATATGAAGAATTGTGTCTTCTTTTCAACAGTTAGAATTGTATTTTTAAAAAAAATAAAGATGTCAGCTTGCAATTATTAATTTCTTTTTATAAAAATAATAGGGGAGACAGTGGAACACATTTCTTAGGACCTTGCCACTTTCCTTTTTTTTTGTGCACCAACCAAGCATCAAGTTTTTGGTATATACAGGAAGAACAAAGGGAAATGGAAAGGCGCTGGGGTAACCTTTCCTTGTTGCAGAGCCTGTGGGGCTGCTCCTGCAAGCAAGATATCCATCCAAGGCAACATGTGTCTCTTCTGTATTCTCATTTCTGAACCTAGTTCATGAGCCCAAAAGAGGTAAATTGTTTTGTTAACACTTCTGAAAACCTGTCCGTTTATTTAAATGTGAAATGTAAATTAGGACTTGCATTGAAATGTGGCTCTAAAGCCTCACATAGCTTTGTTATATGAAAACTTTATTAGTCTCATGCTAAGAGCTATCTGTGGAAAAATCTCCCTATTACTACAGATAGCTATGCTCTTTGTAGATAATATATGTACATCCTCAGATCCTGATTTTCTAAGGCTATAAATCCAATACTCCAAAGCACAGCAGCAAATCTAGTACTTGAAAACACACTTTACTGTTGATGATGATGAAAAATAGTATTCACTGGTTTCAGCAGCAAAACTGCTGCTGATCCACTTCACGTAGATGCCTAAATTGTAAAGTGAGTTTATTTGCCTACAGAAATACCTGCAGTATGATGCCAAGGGACTGAACAGAAGGACAGAGGGGGGTTACTAGCCATGGAGGTCAAAAGGAATAGAAGAAAACTGGAATATAAAAGAAGCATATGGGTGCAAATGGCCTTCTTTAGCTGTGACAGTTCATGCCATGGGGATAATTGATGGGAAGACATCGCCATGCAGTGCACAGAACTATTCCCACAAGAAAGAAATATTTGGGGGTTTTGGGTACCAGACAAACCATAACGGAAGCTTGAGGGTCTTAAAAGTAAAGAAGGAAGGAGGGACAAGCATCATTGCAATAAATGAAGCTAAAGATGACTAATTTACCCCACAAACCCCAGAACTGCATATCTTACCATGCCTCTCTTTTAAAACCATCTCCACAGCCCACTGCTCCCTAATGTGTCCTTCAGCTGAATCCTATTTGGCAGAGGCAAGAGAAGAGTTCAGAGGAACCCAGGATATTCCCAGAAGTATACCAAGGGGGAAGGAAAGCAGGAGAGGAAGTGTAGTGTAGGAAAACAACAGAACCACTTATCATCCTAGAAAAATACCAGATTATAAAGATAATAAGGTGATTTATCACCTTATTATCACCAACTGTTCTTCTTTGGGGTCAGTCATGAGAAGCTGTGGGCTGAAGATGAGATTACCTGGAGTGGCAAATACCAATAACTTCAGCCATGGCTTCTATAAAATGAACCGGGACATTATTTCCTCTCTTTTCATATTGCACGGACAGATTCTGAGGTGTGACAGAGCAAGTGCAAGAAGGAGAAAAACCCAGCCCCTGAGCTATAATATGGTATAGACCTTAAATTACAGAGGAGACAGGCAATGTGGCAACCAGAGGAATTGCACTGCAAGGAGAGGCAGAGGAGAGGAGGCAGCGATGCCACGCAGCTGCTGCCGTGGGCTCCAGGGACAGTCTCAGCACAGACAGGAAAGTTCAGCATCTGTGAACTGAAGAGATGTCAGATCAACAGCAGCATGACCAGTGATGCTCTGCCTTTGTGGCAAGAGTGAGCTATGTTTCCGATGCAAAGATATCCATCATAGAATAACTTCTTAGTGAAGAGAAAGCCAGGTAGCTTTCTCAGCTGTTCAAGGTCAAGTCCAGATAGGGAATATACTGCTGTCCTTGATGACATTGCAAAGGGAAAATTACTTTGGTGCCTTGTCAGAGTTCAGCCATCTCCAGTAAGTAATCATAGTGTAAAAACATGCCTGGTTTGTGTAGTGAGGAGTGAGACCAAGTGAATTTTGGGGGCCTCTCCACTGAAAACTAAGCAACTTGTTTATATATATATATATATATATATATAAACAACTTGTTTATATGTGTGTTATGGTTTAATTCCAGCCAGGAACTAAGCCCCACAGAGCCACTCACTCACTCCCCCTCAGTGGGATGGGGGAGAGAACGGGAAGAGTAAAAGTGAGAAAACTTGTGGGCTGTGATGAAGACAGTTTAATAAATAAAGCAAAAGCTGCACACACAAGCAAAGCAAAACAAGGAATCCATTCACCACTTCCCATGGCAGGCAGGTGTTCAGTCGTCCCCAGGAAAGCCGGGCTCCAGCACACATAACAGTGACAAGGCAAACACCGTCACTCCAAATGTCCCCCCTTCCTCCTTCTCCCCCCAGGTTTATACGCTAAGCATGACGTCATCTGGTCTGGAACATCCCTTTGGTCAGTTGAGGTCACCTATCCCAGCTGTGTCCCCTCCCAGCTCCTTGTGCACCCCCAGCCTGCTCGCTGGTGGGGTGGGGTGAGAGGGAGAAAAGGTCTTGACTCTGTGTAAGCCCTACCCAGCAACAACTACCAGCCCTGTGCCATCAACACTGCTTTCAGCACAAATCCAATACCAGCTACTGTGAAGAAGATTAACTCTATCCCAGCCAAAACCAGCACAACAGGCCACCAATTAGCTATTTAATTAGAATAGCTGTCACTCTACAGAGCTGGATTTGAACTAGTGATCAAAGGGTCTATAACTCATATCAATAGCATAAAGCAAATATTCTGGATTGGTTTAGCTCATGCAAGAGATTAAACATTCCTCTTTAAGCACTGTGACTTCTTCTTTCTTTCTTGTACAATCAGAAATAAAAAATTCGTTTCCCTCTTTGTTGTACCATGAAATCTCCCTTTTCTAATGAGTATATGAACCAGTCATTTCGCTCTTAATAGGCCACTTACTGAATTTGATGGAGGAGATAATTAAATGTGACAGATATTCGCATACATCTATCTTAAACTAGCACTCAAACATTATAAAAGCCATAACATTCTCTAATGAAATATAGCTGAACATGAGAAAAATACATTACAATGTATCTGAAAACAATTGCAAAATTTGGAGATAAACACTGTTAACACTTGATAAGCCTTTACGGTTTTGGTCTGTACAGCAGACATAACAGCAGCAAACAAAAAACGCTTTTTGAAGTAGATGAAAGCTGGAGATAAATTTGTTTGGCATCCAAACAAGAGAGAATGAGTTTGTAGGTCCAAGAGAATATATGCATTATAACTACTGAAGCAAGAGAGACGCTTTTTATAACTCATAAAGAAAATGCCAAGGAAAATTCATTTAAATAAACCCTTTCAAGACTTCAGCGTTGAATTTCTGTGGCCATCAGAGTCAGGCCTTGTGCTCCTGAGTGTTGTTAAAAGGCTAGGCTGCATGGTGAAATAAGTTGGGAAATCACCTGGATCTATAGCTCCCAGGATTTTCTCCAGTCAATCTTAGTCCTACTCTATTCACCCAGCTGGATTCTTGGCACTTACACTTAGCCCATTTAACTAAGGGACAAGGATATGTTATGCAAGGCAGAGAATTAATTATAAAAGCATTCAGAAGCCATGAAAATGGGATGATTCTTAGGGTTTATGAGAGGACGGGTATAATCAAGTGCCCTGCTAGAAAACCACTGGTGTGCATCTGTGACCTAAAGCTGGTGCAGTGCAGGGAAAGGTAATGCTCCCACTTTTCACTTGACAGAGCACTGGTGCCACATGAATCCGGGTACTTGTTGAGTAGTATCCCTGGAGAAGCTTAAGCAGTTGAATCTCCATGATAGGTGGAAGATACAAGAAGATAAAATAGTAATTAAAATCTTTAAAAAGCCCCAGTAAAGGGGATCTGAAGAGGAAGACTTCCTTACCAGAAGTGAAAATATTGAGAACCCAAGAACCCCCAGCCACCTAGATTTGACTTTGTACAGTCCCATCCACGATGCTAAGCAGGTATAATTTAGTCTGTTTATAGTCTTTATTATGATAAACAGCTAAAATATTTCAGAGCTTGATGAAATTTTGGGTCTTTCTTCTGAAAGTGGAAAATAGGGACTTCAGGCTATAGTGATCAATATAGGTTGAATGGTATTTCAGTTGGATAAAGTGATGCTCTGGGCTCATCTGAGACTCCTCTCCAAGGCTGATGATGGGTTTCTACTTTAAATTTTATGTTCTTTGAAAAGTACATGCTTGCCTTCCTGTGGGGAAGGAACTGGTTTAAGTATTGCTAAGACTGCTGTCTTGTCCAACTGCATTTCATGTTGCTGTGGTTTGCCTGAATTCAGAAACCATGCCAGGATCCAAATGATCTGAAGAGTAATAACCTCCTTTTCCTACTTAGGGACAATTCTCTCTCAGACATCTGCAGAATCACTACTCACTCCTTAAATTTATTTACAAGGGATCCTTTGTTTACACAGTATTTAGATTGAAAGTCTATTCAGGGGAAAAAATCCCCACATCATTTCAGTGCTGCAAAACCTGTTTCTAGCATGGATAAACTATCCTGTTCCTCCTCTGCCTCTAAGGATGTTGCTCCTTTTAGGAACCTCTCTTGGGTTAAATGGCTTGATGAGCAGCTTCTGACAGAGAAAAGTACTTATCCCACAGTTTTACTTCCAGAGCTGAATATGAGGTTCCAAGGCAACGGTTGATCTCTGTCATGCAAGCGGTTGGTACATGCCCTCTCAGACGATTACTGCTATTAGAACCCAAAACTCAGCCTCATAAATAGAAATAGGCATTTTGGAGCAGAGCGATGCCTGGCGGTTGCAGATCTTCTTCCAGGAGCAGAGTTTGCAGAGCTGAGTGAGATGCCTGAATACCCTCTGGGGTGAATGGAGAGGATTAAATGCCTCAGAATGAGATTCAAACCAGGCAGCGAGTAAAGCAGGGAACACTTAAGCCTGCCTTAGGAAATACTAAAGAGAGGGGTGTACTTAAAATCCTCCATATATCCTGGGTTTAGCATTGACCCACATCCATGAGATAGGAGATGCTGTGAAAATGGGATTCAGAGCCTATAACCCCTCTCCAGAATTAATTTGTCACTTTGAGAAAAAGGCTTCTGCTTGCTCTTGATGCCAAGGTCAGAAGCCAGATGGAGCGGAGAGTGGAGGCAGTAACCGCCACCACCTTTTATAGTAGCTTGGTATCTAAGGATATGATGGAAGGAATAGGATAGGATAGGATAGGATAGGATAGGATAGGATAGGATAGGATAGGATAGGATAGGATAGGATAGGATAGGAAAGGATGCCTAGGAAGCTGGAAGGCAGTATCTGAGTTCCTTCTCAGACTTGAGGAGGAGCCACATCTTCCCTTTCCAGTAGTGCACGCATTAACCTCAGGGACCACTTTCCCTTTCTCCTTTTGGAGTATCGGTACAGCAAAGATCCATGGGCCTGAGAAGGAGAGATGGAGAAGGGAAAACAAGGTGAGGGGTGGCAAATAACCATGCAGTGACCTGCAAAGCGAGGAGCCTTAGCTGCTTTTAAGGACATGTAACTTTATGCTTCACTCACATCTGTCATATAAGGAGGGATACAGCAAGTCTAATGCTAAGAAGAAATGGTGCTTTCACCATGAAGAAAATTTATTTCAGGCCACATGAGAGGAAAGAGGCTATGGGGTGAGAGGGAGAAGGTGGTGGAAAGAAGCCAGACATGGCAGCTGCAGGCACTATGAATGTGCTCTTGCTACCAAGCTCTCATTGTGCGCTTTGGATTAAACACTTCAAACAGCAGGCTCTAGCTCTCAGCTGAAGATTTTATTAATGTCCGTGTGCCTTGCAGAACGTTGAATTTCTTTCTATCTATCTCCTTCAGCCCCAGTGTCCTCCAGCCCTCTCCCTACATTCTGGGTTGGCAGTGCTTTCCAAAGTGTATCTTTAGGGAATATAATCCACACACTTCTCCTCCTTGTGTCTCTACCTTTAAAGGGAGGATTCAGTAGGACCCATGGCAGGCATGATTTTTAGTCTCCCACCTTCTCTCATGACTGCTTTTAGTGAGAAAAATCAGTGCCACTTCAAAGCTCCCCACTTTCTCCAGCATCCAGAATGCTTCCTAACGTCTGCTTTGACACCAAGCTGCGTTTCCTCTCCTTACTTAATCTGTTGCTTTTGAGGCTTTGTTTTCAAAGAAAATATCAGGATAGTTTGGCATGAGCTATTTTTAGTAAACCTTCACTGCATTTTCTGTTTTCCACTCACCAAAATGTATTTTTAGCTCTGTACGCAGAGGCTGTACCAGTAATGGGGAACCTTTTTGGTATGCTGTGACAAAATACATCTTTTTTTCAAGCACAGTAATTCTTTCTCCCTGGTGGCATCCCAAATCACTCTGCATGCCCAACTTGACTGATGGACCAATGGTTTGCCATCCTGGCTGAAATAAAAACAGCTACAGTTGCCTCTGTGATATTTTATCTGCTGTTCTCCAGTCACACAGGTCTTGTACCGGTTTGAGGAGTTTATTGCTGGACCTGCAGTTTGTTTTGCCAGTTCCCTCAGAAGTCTGGGATGGAAATTATCTAGCCCGCCTCCCATGGATGCATTAAGCTTTCTTCTTTAAAGGAATCTTAAAAATGCAAACAAACAGTAATGGGGAAAAATAAAGCTTTTTGGTCTTCTTGAGTGAAGGGATTTTTTTCCTTTCAACATACTGATATGAGGAGGTTAATGTGTCACTATAAAAGAAATGTGGCACTCTGCTGTTCTCTCACAGAATACATTACTTAAATTCTCACTATGAATTTACATCTTTTTTCCTGAAATGTAGTTTGGCACTTAGTGGGAAATGAATCTTAAATATTTTGAAAGTATAATTTAACATCTCAGCAAAACCCTGAATTGTGAACTGTGCTTTATAGAAACTTTAAGGGCTAGCTGAAGCTGACTTTAAAAAGAACGGGGAATTACATCTTTAGGTGGTGCTTTAGCTCTAGATGTGTCTCCTACAGTTTTTAGATACTGTGTTTATCCAATTATATCCTTGGATATACTCTCTATGGGTTTTTGGGGGGTGATTTTTATTTTGAATACCTTTTCATTTTCTGTTTAAATATCATATATACATATATACACGTAAAAAAGTTATACGCTACCAAAATTAATTTTTAACTAAACCATAGCAAAACCTGAGGAAAAATCCCAACACAATACTCTAGAAAACAGAGGTATATGACTTACAGTTGTTCATCTATAGGATTTATAATTTCTGGAGGCACATCTAAACCATGCGGATCAACTCAATAAGACCTGAGACAGAACTGGTGTTAAACTCATCATTCTCTGCTTCTCCCATCCACTGTGTTAGGAATTATCTGCCCTTCTGCTTATATCAATTTTACACCAGTGTAAACTGATGTTCACATCAATCAAGTCAGAAATTAGGGGTGCATTGAGGAAGCAGCTTGGAAACCCAAAACATTCACAGCGGTAAAAAAGTAGTTTTGATCTGTATAGAGCCATTACTGGATGTCTTCAAGCCATTGTTCATGGGCACAAAAAAAGTCCCCTGCAAAACCACTCATTCATCTTTTATTTCTTTTTACAGTAAAATAACATCAGCTTGTCCTAGGGCTTGACAGCTTCTGATGGGCTTAAATGCAGTGAAGTACAGCTCTTGTGAGCACTTCAGGAACCCAGAGAAGTGGGTGCACTGGGGCACATTGAACTTGGCAGGCTTACCTGAATGAGTGCTCTCCCGCACTTGGTACTTGCTTGATGGTTAGTGCTTGGCATTAAGTGTGATCATTATGTTTCCTCCTGAAGGCCTGATCCAATATCTATTAAGTCAATGGAAATCTTTCTTCCAGCCTCAACAAATGTCGTTTCAGTTCTTGGAAGTGTGTCTCTTTTAAGCTCTGGGTTTGATAGTGTATTGAGCAAGCACTGGAAGGGGTTGTATTTTATTAACCTTCCCTCTGGACTAATTCATTGTTTTACTTTGCAATTCATTAACATCTTTACAGTCATCCAGGTCTTGTTTGCAAACAAGAAAAAAAAAAAACCTGAAAACTTACAAGAATGCTTGGTTCCTAAGACTGGAATCAGTGTGTGCATGCAATTTCCAGTAAGGATGCTGGTTCACACCGACATGCATTTCCCCTTAAACCCAGTTAGAATATGTTGCAGAGATTAATTACACATTATACAATGGATTCTATTATTTTTCATTATTTTCGGTACCATCTTGTTATGGAAAATGGTGAATAGAATCATCTGACTGGCCTACACAGTAGCATCTTTTGTTCCAGAAGATAACTTGCTTTTCTTTTCCTATTATAAAAATGCATAAAACTTGAATGCCTGTTACTGAAGCTCCACCTATTTTCATATTTTTCCTTTTTTTGGCATTTCCCTGGATTGTGTCTATTTTTGTGGTTTCTTTTTTTTTTTGAAATAAAAATGTCCAAAATTAAGCATATACAAGGTTACTGAGAGCCTTGTACTTCTCTTTTACAGTCTCGCCCCTGGGTTGGTCTGCATGTGCTGACTCTGGAAGTTTTCCTTTCACAGAATGGCTGCGCCTCTATTTATTTCTCCTAATCAGGCTGAGTCAAGCATATGCTCCCTTCTGCTGGAACTCTCTCCTCTCTAAAATTGTTTTGGCTGAAGCTTTATTAGGTTTTTAGATCTATGCTGCTCACTCTCTTGTTCAAATCTGCTTTTGGGCTTTTATTTTTTATGCTTGTCTCCCATCAGTCCTTTTAAAATGACTAAGTGTCAGAGCTGTGTGATTTATTTTTATTCTTGCCATCAGTTTCTGCTAACAGAATGACCTATTCGAGAGCATGTTCCTTTGCTTGACTTTCTTTTCTTTCCCACCAGAAGAAATAAACGCTCACAAGAAAGTTTGGAGCCTTGACACTAGGAGCAAGAGGGAAGTAGAGGATCCAAGAGTCCCCAGATCAGAAGAGAAGACACATCCAAAAGAAATGAATTTCAGCTGCAGACTGATTTCTGAGGCTCCTATTTTGCAGCTAAAGAAACAAAAGAAAAGCTGTGGGTGGAGGGAAGTGAGAGCAGTGTAGAGGGCAAGAAGAGTCTTTGTGTTTGGGATAGAGTTCTGAGCTTAATTTGAATGATAATTGGAAGCAGGATGCAATGGGGAAAAGCAGACAATGTGAATACAACAAAACAAAAGACTGGCCAGGCTAAATATGTGGAGACATTAAGAAGCTCTTTTAAAAATCAAAGGCAGAGATGGTGCAAGCTTGGAAAAGCCCTTCCTCTGGTCATTCTGGTAGCTGGAGAAAGTTGTGTTCAAAATCAGAACAAAACCAATGAGCATAATGAGAATTCCTATCAGAAGGAAAATCCTGCAGAAATTCATTTGGATAAATCAAGCTGTGTTAGCTTGATGATCCAGCGCAAGGAAGAGCAGCCAGCTGCCCGGCTGAAGGAAGCAATCTGGGCTGGCAGGGAAGAGATGGACCCTGAAGTCTGACAACCCTGGACTGAGTCAAGGCACCCAGGATTTAGGGGCTCAAAATTTCAGGCTCCTTCAGGACTTGTGTTACAGGTATCCTTCTGGAGACGAGGTCTCCAGGCTGCTGGGTGAGCCAAGATGTCTGGACAGGGCTTTCTGCAGATAGGGAGCTGCTCCCACGCTGCCAAACTGGGCATATTGGCACCTCAGCAAGCAGCCAAAATCTGTCAGAAGGGAACCAAACCCTCATGCATTTATATGAAACCTGGCTCATTTTGGCAAATGGACATTTGCTGATTAACAAAAAAAGGGTACAATTAATTTTCTACCAAAATCTTCACTTGTCCTATTTTATGTTATTCTGACCAGTGCACTGCTGCAGCAGAAAACAGGAATGTGAGAAAAGATGTGGTGAGATGGGATGCTGCTCCTCACTGGCTCCAGACCATGGCAATTACTGAACTGGATTTTCTTATGCCATGAGAAGATAATGAGCTAAATGTGATGAATTTTCGAGCTCAAAACATTAACTAGTAAAGAATGAGTCTATTGCAAACCCAGGACATGAACATCTCCGTCCTTCCTACCTAACTTTAGTAGGTTGGTTGCATCTGTGATCTGGAAGAATTTTACTATACTGAAGTATTAAAGGGGCAGTTGCCAAAGATGGGAGCTTAATGAGCATGAGCAAATGTCTGTGCGTGGTCTTTGATATCCATATGCAAGTAGTAACTATTCACACATGAGAAATCTGAGTAAAATTCTCCAAAATGCTAAGAAATTACAGCTGTAATTCTGTTTAGCATGTCCATGCTATGGGCAGCTTTGATGATTTCTCTGTTGATGCTGGTGGCAGTGCTCACTGGCTGTGTGGTCACCAGTGTGAGCTGAAGTTACACACTGAGCCTCATAGAGAGCAAACAACTCCAAAAGCTGTTCTCTTTCCCTTGGGTTTAATTTTGATGTCCTGGATGTCCTGCCTTTTGAAGCACGCCACAGCATGCCGAGAAGCAGCAAAGCGACAAGTACAGAACCCAGGTAGACAGAGATATATTGGACTGCTCCTTTCATATGCAGTTCCTGAGCCAAATCTGGCCACCTGCATTTTGCTCAGCATTTTGGCTTGTGAATAGAGAATATTTGCAGCTGGGTAATTAAATCTATTTGTACTTATCTGCATATGCATATTTTCCAGGTAGAAGTTAAGCATCCATCTTGCAAAATGTAACCTTTGATGTATAGAGGAGATAGCAGTAGTTATTAAAATAAATCATAGAATCATAGAATGTTAGGGGTTGGAAGGGACCTCTGGAGATCATCAAGTCCAACCTCCCCCACCAGAGCAGGACCATAGAATCTAGGGCAGGTTACACAGGAACACATTCAGGTGGGTCTTGAAAGTCTCCAGAGAAGGAGACTCTACAACCTCTCTGGGGAGCCCATTCCAATGCTCTGTAAATCTCACAGTAAAGAAGTTCCTCCTCATGTTGAGGTGGAACTTTCTGTGTTCTAGCTTGCATCCACTTCCCCTTGTCCTAAATAAACATTATTTCTATATCAAAATGCAGGTTTCTTCAAAGTTTCCTCTTGGATTTTTGGCATTTTTCATGGAAATTTGGCCCCCAATATCTTCAGCAAAAGCATAAGCAACCAGTGGTTAGAAGGAAACACATCTCTTACATGTGTACATGCAGACACACGGCAACTTAGCACACACACATCCAGTGTTCCCACAGGAGTGGGGGTCTTAATGTTTCACAACAGATAAACTGTGATGTTCCCTTGACATTTTCTTTTGAACCCCTAGCCAATTGAACTTTTTTTTTCTTTTTTCTTTTTTCTTTTTGTAAGTGCAATGGACTTAAAATTTAGAGAGCATTCACAACTGCACAACTACACAGAAGCTATTCTATCAAGTGACTCTAAGATGTGTAGTAGAGAGGACATCAGCTACTATGATCTTATGAACCTAAAATCTGTAAATCTGTTAAACTGCGAACGACAGAAAGCTCAGCGCTGGGCAGCTGTGAGCTCTTATATAAAAGTATCTCTATTAATGGGCATCATTCTCAAATGGGAAACACACCTGTTAGCAATACAGGAAATTCAATTCTGAAACTAGTCACAGTATATTATACAATATATAACAATAGCAGCAACCAGAAGAGCCATTTTGTCCTATGCTTTGTCAGAGTTTTAATTCACAGTTGATTTATAACATGATCATGAAGACCTGAAAGTGCACGCGCTGGACTTCAGCCTAGGGAAAACTTTACTTTTAATACTTTACATTAAATATAGTTTATTGTTGGCTCATTCTAAAGGTATAGAGCAGCAAGGGCAAAATAAAACAAAAGTTCGTGTCTTTTGGCAGTTTTGTGGCAGTTCTGAGCATCTTCTGATCAGGGATCACAAATTACATCCTACTGACAAGCTGACTATTATAAAATATAAATGAAGTGAGGGCAGATTTGGTTTGGCATTGTCTTTCTTTGGTTTTCAAGGTTTTTTTTTAAAGGATTTACAGTTTAAACCCATGAGTAGTGCTTATGCCTCTTTCGAAGCTTGGAGTGTGTCGGCTGAACACAGGCAATAATTTATAAAGCAATCTCACCACTTCTGTACCTCTCCAGCCCTTTCTCCCCAAGAGCCCAGATGTTGGCATCACAGTGAACAGCACCTCAGTGCAGTCCTCGGTGCCTCTCAGGCTGTCCTGTGCACACTTGGAGCACCACGTGGGTGATTAGAAATACTGCGAGGTTACCATGTAAGCATACAGAGCTCCCCAGAAATTAGACCCTGCTGAGCGGTTCCTCTGCACAGCCCACTAAAATCTCTCTTTTCTTTATCCCACCAGCCCTATAGCAGTGTGCTGGCCATGGGCTGCCCTCCCACCACCCTTCACCTCTCAACAGTCACTTCCCATCATCAGCTGGAGCACAATGACAGCACTTTGCTCAGGAGCTGGAATTGCAAACAAACCTTTTCACAGATGCTTCTCCTGATGTCTGGGAGGAGCTCAGTAGCAGGTCCATGGAGCATGCGGATTTACTTGTGTATCTGCCAGGAAGGTATCAGACGCTGTCTCAGATGTGCAGCTTCCAGCTGGTAACAGGCAGGGAACAGGGAGGGCAAGATAATTGTTTTCACCCAGGTGATCTGGAAAAAACAGTATTGAAACAGTATTGTCCATCACACACCCTGCTTTACTACACTCCTTTTACTTTCTTATTAGAAGCAAAAACTTCTAGGATTTTAAAACTTGCATTTACAACCCAGGTGATCCACGGGGCTCTCATTTTCATATTTATGACCAACTGTTCAAAGTCCATTGCTAGTGTCTGACCACGGCTTGATTGCCCATTGCTGAGGTAATCACTTAGTCCTTTGTATTCAGTGAGCAGCACAGGTTAGAGGATGAAGAGATTCCTTTTGGCTTTTACTGTTTGTGATGTTGCTCCATGTCAAAAACATGATTCTAAACTAAATTTATAATCTCATTCTTTTGCTACCACAAATAAGAATTCTCAGATTTTTCCCATTAATTACTGTTTTCCATTTTTAGATGCGGATCTCAACATTTAAAATATTGCTTATGAAAGCCCAAGGAATGAATATGAATGGATGACTAATCCCAGTAAACATGCAATCCACAGCACAGGAGTTGTATCAGCAAATGCAAGTTAGGCAGCCTCTTAGTACCTGTGCCAGAAAAACGCTGCTGTTGTACCCTCCAGGCGCAGCAGTGAGCAAATTGTAGAGTCACAGATCCAAAAAGCTGACACAGAGTACGGAAAGGATCAGGACTTGAAAGGTTTGCCAAGGTAAGCTCAGAGCACAGATCACACCCTTCACATAAGGTGTAATGGAGGCTGCAGGGAAGACCCCAAGCACTGAATCTGAGCTATTTGCATCTTGCTATACCCACGTTTTCTTGTAGCTTTCACCACTAATGTAGAGGTGCATCCATTTATCAAGTGTGGGCGAGGATCTGGTTTGAAACCCCAACACAGCAATCACAACAGCACAGCTGGTAAGGAGGGAAAGTTACTGTTATTTGTGGAGCTCCAACTCCAAGCTGCAGCTTTGCCCTTGTTGGCTCCAGGATTGCCAGAGCAACCACAGCCACGTGGGAAAAGAAGGGACCCTGCTGCCCCCAGAAAAGTAATCAGGGGATGAAAGGCAGCATCACCTCTTTCTACGCAATAGCCTCAAGCTGGAGCATCCTGCAGGAAACCAGGGATCTGTCTTCCTCTCCCACCGGCATTCAGGATTCAAGGTGGGTAAGAAGGTGAGATGCCAAATCCAAGACTATTTCTGCATTTCACATGAAATCAGCTGAAATAAGGAGCTACCTCTGCACAGGGACAGGAGTCTGACATCCTGGAGGAGGGGGAGATATCGTAGATTTGGTCCTCAGCTGCATGACCAGAAAGTGGCTTCTCACTTTTGCTTATATTTCACTCTCTGAAAGCTGTGTAGAAGGGTTTAGAGCTGCCTGAGTAGCCTGTGATATTCTCACTGTAGCTTGAAATTCATCTAAATATTGACTCTTTCAAAGGAGGTTTAATGGAGAAAGTATCTTGGACCAGAGTATTTGCACTAAAACCCTTGAAGATCAATGAGCCAGAGTGATCAGACAATTCCAGTTGCCTTTGTGGACTGCATTTATCTTACAAGCCAGCCTTAAATTTTGGATTTCATACATTATTCAAAGTCCAGATGCACCCAGTCTTTATGTATTTCTTCCTGCTTGTAAAGTCTCTTCATTGCTTTTATTGCCACTGTAATAATAAAGTTAGCTTTTTAATATGCACAGTAGGAGCGCCAAAGCTGTATGTATTAAGCAAACATTTTGGATCAAGTCAGTTTGGCGTAAAACAGATACTGACAATTCCAAATGGAAATGTCTCTCCTGCAGGAGCTCCCAGGAGTTAGGAAATGAGAAGTAAATGCTGCCATGTTGCATAACACAGAGGAGCCTTGTAACCTTGGGAAAACGCTTCTGTGGTGTTGTTCCTATTGATGTTGCAACAAGTAATTTAAAATGGTGGTTTGCGAACTGTCAGGATCTGTATATACACAGCACAGAGCTACGTGATTTTTTTCCCCTCTGCTTGGCTGCTCTATTGGATCAAGGCTCTATGGCAAATACAAGAAATTATTATCCTTCCTATGTAAGGATATAATGCGTTTATGCATATGTTTATATATATACACACACATGCACATATTTCAGTTAGTGTTCAGTGCCAAGAATTAACATTTCTAAGCTGTGAGGGGCTCCTTCAGCTGGTCACAAGTTTGAGGGTATCTTCCTGCTCATGAGCACACTGCAGTCACCAAAATATCCTTAACCGTTGGAACAGAAAATTCAGAAGCATCCAGCATGGAAATGAGAGAGATTTGTAAACCCATCTGCCCTCTGCATCCTCCAAAAGTGGGACATATCCTTTGGGTTTCTCTCACTGCAGCCAGTTTTGGTGCCTTTGGGGTTGGATGAGATCTCGCACTTTGGGAAGGGTCCTGCAGGTGGGTGATTGCTGCAGCCTGTGCAGCTGCGCTCAGGGGTGTCCCCACCTTTGTCCTCAGCTGCATCTCAGCCCCTCGTTGGCTCTGACCACCTCCCATACCCACAGCTTCCTCTGCCCCAGCACATATTGCTGCTCTCACAGAGAAGCAGTTTTCTTCACTCTGACCAAGGCAGAACGTACAGCTTTTGTCTTTCCAGTTAGTCCCGTCCTTCTATGGGAGCACAATTCGCAGTGCCCAGTCTGACGCTGGCAAAGCAGTTCAGAGGTAAGACGGCCGTGCAGGGGTGCTGGGATGGGAGGTGGCATGAGGGGCTGGCTTTTCTCCTTTCTTGATGTTAATGGCTGTGTTTTGGTCCATTTTTCACATGCCCTTGCATTCCTCATGCTGCTGCTTTAATGTTATGTTCCTTCTGGAGTGATGTAGTCCCAAAGCTTTTGAAAGCTTGAGCCTGAACTATCAATATCTGTGCTATATGTAACCAGAAAAAGAAGGAGAAAGATGGGAAGAGCAGTTATGCTGGCTCTCAGACACGGTTTTGTGAACTCAGGCTTTTGGTGGAGTTTCTCTGTGTTTATACTGGTGTGACTAAGGTGGTCTGTTATGGTAAGCAGGCTAGGAAGACATGACCCTTTAAAAGAGGCCTCTGAATTCCTACTGTGCAATTTCAGCTGTGTTTTATTCGTTTGCTGTTATCTTGCAATGAGTCTTTTTTGTGTTTCCTTTGTTTTGTCCCTGCAGCTTGTTTATTTGCCAACACTTGGGAATTTTGCTTTTATAAGGTGTTTACAGTGTTTACTTTAAGGCACATATTTAAGTATCTAAAACGTTTTTGGGTTTTAGTGTTTGAGGTAAACATAGTATTACTCTGCTGTGTACAACATGTAAATATCTATGATATTAAACATTTTAAAGTACTCAGAGCTGAAGTCCCATTTCCCCAGACGTGTGCTGTTTTCAGTACAGGTAGATTAGGATTAAGTATTAAATGGTTGTGTAAATGAACACGGGGAAGTAAAAATTCCCTTCTCCCAAGGTAGCAGCTTAAATCTGTCCAGATTGCATTAATGCCCAGGTGGGCTGTGTTCCGTGCCCTGCTGCTGAGCTGCGGGGGGTATTTGCTGGGTATGGTGTGAGCGAGAGGCTCAGGAGACTCAGACTGAATTCTTCGCTCTGCTACGATCTGCTTTAGTTCTCTGTGTGCCTCTGTTCAGCCGGAAGGACTTCGCCATTCCTGATGAAAGTTGAGAGAAATGCAATGGCAACTGTGAAAGTCTGCAATAGGAGGTAGCAGGGCTGTGTCGGCAGAGGTGTATTCTGTTCTGCTAATCGTTTGCTGCTGAAGTCTGCAGGGAGGAGGGAGGCTTTATGCTGAGCGAGCATGACAGGGTCACGCAGGACTTCATGCACCTCAGGGACAAAGTTTCTGAAAAGAGTTCCAGGTTTTTTATCACCAGTCTCTGCAGCTGAAATTCAAGCAGAATTGTTTAAAGGGCTCCAACAGTGCCATAGAGATGACTGTCTTGGGGGAGCGGGATGGTTGTTAGACCATCACCAGTGTAAGCTTATTGACCACAAAGTTGTGTAGACAATAAGCACAGAAAATGTAAGCGTGAAACTGAAAAACCTTTGCAAAATGTCTTTGTGAGCATGTAGGTTCTCGGAGGATGTTTCCCACCTCTCTATTGATCTGTTGATGTAAGTCACAATGACCATCCTGCTCAGAAGAAAAGGATTGCTTCCCTCAGAATGTGTATTTGATAAAGATTGTAATAATTGCTTCCTAATAACAGCAAAATCCATCCTCAACTTCACTGCATGTAGCAAATATGAAAGCCTTGTATGGAAAGATTTGTCCTTAGTTAATTCTTGCTACCTGGCTTATTAAGGTATTATCTATACATCAAGCTCCGCTTCACTTAAGGGTGTCAGTTTGCCTTTTAGGCAGAATTTGATGTATCCAGGAACAGAGGGTCCTCAACATCTCAGAGGAAAAGGCAGCTTCCAAAGAGGCACTCTGTGTGGTGGGAGATGCTGAACCACAGCCCACACTTCTCGTACCGCTCCTTACCAGGCCGCTGCTGTATTTATAGCAGCAGTCTATGCTGTGTGGTTGTTGCATTCTGCTGTGAATTATTTTGGCGGAGGAATGAGCTTCTACCTCTGACTGGCACTAGTTCCCTCTTCCCGCTTGTGTCAAGGCTCCAGGAGGGTGAGAACCCAATTGCAAAACCATCCCGGCTTCATTATTTATTAAAGCTGGGAAAAACAAGTTACCCAAGCCATAAATACCTGGGTAACATCGGTTCGTTCTGCAAAGGCAGCACTCTTATCACAAAAAGTACAAGCACAAATAAATTGTTTCTGGGACCAAGAACACATTTACAAATGTGACGGAAGCTACTGGCAGCGTTATGATGAAGACGCAATAGGGTTTAGATTAAGAAAAGAGTGATGCTGGGGAAAGCCCTGAAATATTATTATTAGTGCTAAATATGCTTAACAGAAGTAGTGTGACACGGATTTAACACAATGGTGCAAATGAAAACCAGAACAAAATGTACGTTGCTTGGTAGTGACATATCACACGTAATGAGTTGAAAACATCTTTTGCACTGCAGTTGTGCAACTCCTTGACTCGTTTGGGGACTTGTTTTCTCATATCCTATTTGGAAATGATTGACCTTCTTGAAATTGGGAGTTTCTATTCCCTGCTGTAGATCCTTGCACTGAACTAAGTCCGGTTTGCTTCTGTGCAGACATATCATTAAGATCATTGGTATAAGAGTGGAGATTAAGATTACTCAAAACCAGGATTGTGGTCTTCTAAAGTTAATGTGCTGCCCTTCTAATGACTGTATGCAGTGGGCATGTGTTAGTACATCACCTTCCTGTTACATGCCCTGTAATCACCACTTGATGGATTATTGCCTGTCTACGATATGCTGCAAAACAGTGAGAAACACAAGTTTGTATAAATTTGAGTTTAATTGCTTCTCATGCTGGTGGGCTTACTCTATTTTATTTCTAAGGGATGAGGGTCTGGAAAGGGTCTAGTAGGCAGGTTTCAAGCCATTTTGGAAAAAAAAAAAACACTAATCTGAATCTCTTATTTTAGATCATACTCTAATCCCCTTGACTGTTATGATTACAGCAGACTTCAGAAGGTTTTCCCCCAATTATAGTCTTATTTCTGGATGTCATCGGTAGAGCTTAGAAGGGTGGTTTCTTTGTCTTTCTCTCTCCCCACAATAAAGCAGCTGCACAGAAAACAGATGGTGCAGAGTCAATCCGGTTGGAATTAATGGAGTTGGGCTACCCACACAAATCTCTGCAAAGAAAAGTTACGTACAAGATATATATGGTTTGTAAAGGAATTTAGTTCACGTAAGGGATGAAAAGCTGTAAGCAGTGAAGAGGAGAGCCTGCTTTTTAAATCAAAACTCAAATACAGGAGCAATTACTGTCTCAGTGAAAGCCTCCATGTTTGTAGTTGAAGGATGGAGTAATATTTCTATTCTGGCAAATTTCTGCTTAAACCATAACTGTGTGTGCAATGATACAACACAGCCAAGTTTTACATGCAGATTAGTAACAAACTTGACTAGACTCATTTGAACCCATGTGTGGCAAGGACCACATAAATGTCTAACAATGTAAGTAGCCCTGAAAGGGATCAGAATTGTGTGACTGCATGAATAGGCATTAGTACTTTGATGGAAACAGGCTGTGTCCATAAAAATCTGGTTGCACAGGGGAGCAGATTTACAAAGGTCTTTTGATGTCTACCGGGAGTTTCAAAAAACACTTAAGCAATTAGGCTCTGAATACCTTTACAACTGGTACAAATTAGGTGACTAACTTATGCAGGTGCTTTTGTGAATCCCCCAAGGCTCATATATGCATAAATAGGTGCCTAAACAATGTTTATATGTTTGCTCCGTGGCCCTTAAACCTTTTGGTGACATATTTTGTTCCTTCCTCTGAGTAATAGAATTGTCTTCTTGCTGTGAGTAATCCACTTGTCAGGAGATAACGCCGCGTCTTGCAGCTGCTCCGTGCAGGTGGGGTCATGGCTGGTGTGGAGCCAAGTGAGCTAATTCTCCTTCTTCTGTTGCTGCTGCTTGGAACAAGTCCAAGAGTGTGTTGCACGTACAGAGGGAACAAGCACATTTGCTGGAGCACACCTGCATTTAGCACCAGGGAATAGTAGCCCGGGTTTCTAGGAATGGTTCATTAAATCCATGACCGTAGAGCGTGGTAGATGTGTACTTGCCAGCTTGGTTAACACAGGGCTGTGTCAGGAAAAGTGCTGGGTGGATGTGTTAGAGACTTCTTACTGAAAGCATGTGTCACAGTCTCGATGTATTAAATATATCTGTGTTGGGGCTGGAGTCTTACACTGTTGTGATCAGACAAAATGACAAGTATACTCTAAGCAACAATCTTAGATCTTTTCAACAGAAATGTAAAAGCATTTTTTCCTCCTCACAATAATCAGGGAGCTAGAAGAAGAAATGGCAGATATAGTATAATGAGGGTGAAAAAGCATTGCAAGAGGAGTATCAGAAGATACTGATTAGCCATGAAATGTGGCAGGTTGTGTACAAACAGAAAAATCTGCCTCAGGATTGCAGCAGTATCCCGTTGCCAAAGGTGTAAGGTCTTTACAAACAAAGCATCGGGAAACCTAACGCAGCCCTCGCTCCTGGAGTGACAGAGAGAAGCACTGGAGGCCACTGGGCAGCAATCAGGGAATCATATTTTCTGTCTCTTTGACACGAGTGGCATTACATGGTGCGTGGCCTTTATTTGCGTTACATTCGGGCTTATGCGCTGACATTATTTGTTTCTGCAAAAGGCACATCTAGTTAAATATTGCCATTTCACGTGTGAGTGTTGGCTGGAGAGGAGGGAAAAAAGAAAAACTTTCTAAAAGTGAGCCTGTTAGCCTAAAAAATGAAAAATACTACCAGCTGATATTTAGGGTGAAGTTTTACTATTGTCAGCCAAACCATCAGGTGTTTTACCCATATACTTTCCTGCTTGAAACTTTTTATTCTCTTCTACTTCAAGACTCAAACAGCCTCCAGGGATTTATAGCATTTACTTAAAAACAGCAAACATTTTCAATTATTTCCACACTGTTCAGGGACCATAATTTACTTAATGCTATGAACAATCGCATTTCTCAGGGACTGCTGTGAAATGTCACCTCTGAAGGATGGCTCCCTTGTTGGTAGCAGTGAAAGCCCCGTTTGTAGTTTTCATTTTTTATTTTGATTTAATTTGCAGACAATTCAACTTTTACACCATGCAGGAGTGACTAAATTCATTTTACTTGTCAGAAGAGAAAAATTTTCATAATTAAAATCTAAAATAAGGGTGGCCTTTTACTTGCTGACCACCTGCTTCACATGTGCTTTATTTTGTTCTGCTGTGGTTGCCTTTTGAGGTTGGGTTTTGGGTTGTTTTCTCCTCAAGATATTATCAATGAGCAACCTTCAATAATTTATCTGAGCTTTGGGAGCACTTCAATGAAAGGGCCAGATGAGCTGTGGGTGAAGATCCTCTCTGTCTACATGGAGACAATCCACTCCTGGTTTTCAGACCAGTGCAATACAAGTTGATACCACACGTAACAGAGCTTTGTACATACAGGAATCCCCTTAGGAACACCCTGGTGTGAAAAGCTGTGTGAATATGCTTGCTGCTCCATATAAAACCAGATATGTTCAAGCACGTTTGTCCTACCGCACTTACCTCATCCCTCTTTGGTTGCTCTCCTGTGGTTATGAGTGACCAACAGTTGTGCAGGTCTCTCTGTGTTGTGCTGGGAGGTGGCTATTGCATGGAAATAACTCGAATTTCTTTCCTGTGATGTGAACAGTCACTGGGCAGAGAAGCCAAAGGTGAAGAGTCCCATTCCCACCAATCCGATAGCGATCAAAGACTAACTTAGTTTGAACTGGCCTTAGATCCAAGACCAGTGCAAGGCAGTAGGCAGTCTGATAGTAACATGGTCATGGCTTCACTACCTGCTTTTCTGCCATGGGAAGCTGGGTTGGCTGCCTTCCTACATGGTCCAGGCATGCAGGCAAACTTCTGGCTTTTGGGGAGATTCTGTCATCTCAAAATATACCTGGGAAAAGTGCACTGAGATTTTCTCTCAAAAGTTGGGCTTGTTTTCATTCAGAATCGATGCGCTAGTCTTTAAATGTACTTGCCACTAAAACGTTATGCAAATAATTATTACAGCTAAGCCATGGTCATAATTTCCATTTCACTGAGGTCAGTTCCGTTACATTTTGAGGATTAGTTGCTGGTGGTATAAATGGCTTATGTTCTTCTTTGAGGGTGCTGGTTTTAAATTAAATATAGAGCTGAGATATGTGCATCTCCTCTAGGCTTGCAAGCCGCTAATGTTCTCTCTTTAATCAAAATCCATTACCCTTCATGAGATGCAAAGGATTAACCCTTAAGTGACTCTAGGGACACTGTTCAGTTATAGTTGCACTGATAAAGTCAGTGCTACACAGTATTTATGCTCTCCTGTTGAGATAAATGGTCCCAGGGAAGTGCTGAACTAGGCAAGCCAACAAGCGTAGAATTTCAGATGTTAATTATATTCAGAGTCTTTTCCAAACATGGCTTTAATTATTTCTCCATTCTTTTTTTTTTTAAGCTTGTTAAAACTTTTCTAAATGTTATACATATTCTTCATACAACCTGGTAATGTTTTCCCTGCTGCTGGGAACATGCCTTTTAAAGATATGGAAACACAGATGCACATGTCAAAAATTACTCAAAAGTTTCTCCTTCAGTTAGCTAAGGTAGAAACAAAATGAGAGAACTGGAGGTTTCAGTTGCTACAAAAAGTGAAGGAGAAATGAGATTTAAGCTGTACAGCATGCATACTGGAAATGAATTGTACTTTTAATTAAGTTTGTCAGCATGTTATGTATGGCTGAAGCTTAAGGAAACATGGAAGTGTGGAAATGTAGGGCTAGCGAAAGCAGTATTTTATCTGGGCTGTTCTTGAGGGGAAACATGGTACATGTGAAAGATCAACCACTCTGCAATGAATCTGAGTTATTGAAATAATGCTCTAATTAAAAAGGGATTTTCCCACCAGCCTTTCCTCACTAACATCTATTGGCATATGAAGAGGGTGGAGGGAAGGGGAGAGGCTGCTATATTAAAACCAAAGCTTTCTTGATGCAAAAGATGTATTATTTATTGAGCAAAAGCACAGCTGCAAATTTACTAACAAACTTACAAATTTAAGCAACATAATGGATTTACCCCAGCTAGTAGTAACCTAAATATTTGTGTACTAGGAAAAACCCGCTTTTGTGTCTTCCTCAGTCTAGAAGTTCCAACCCATGTCTCCCAAGAAAGCTCCCAGTACAGCAGGGTACCAGCTAGCCTGGGCCAAGGGCAGCTGCTACCCTGCTTTCAGAGCTGAGTGGCTGCTTGTCCTTCCTGGCCCAAAAAGGTCGCATTTTTACTGAGCTCTAATTTAAGGAGGCTTATTTACATGTTCTGAACTTGAGCATGTTACTTCACTTTTATGCATGAACAAATGGAAGTGTCTGTGTTGATCCTGGTAAATCTACTTAAGCATTAATTCTTCTCCATCAAAAGGAATTGAGGCAATTTATTGTCCTTACACGTATCTCTTAACCAATCGTTCTTAATATTTGAGGAAGAGGGTAATCTTTCTTTAATCACCATGTTTTTTCCTATCCTCCACAGAAAGTGGCAAATGGAGTCCTGTGTGTCTCCCCACTCCATATCATCTCTCCCAAGTAATCCTCTGAGGTTGGGGTGGGTGGAAGGGTTCTTTGGACCACCTTCAGGGCACAAGTATTGGGTGACTTTAGTCCTGTTGGAGTGGGACAGGAGATGTGGAGCTTGGGAGGTCTTGTTGCTCCTCCTTGCTGAGAGAGGGCTTCTGTGTCAGAGCTTTGCTTTGGCAATGCTGGTTCCTTTGAAAAATGCACAGATGTCCAATCTGAAAAAGTGTGGAATTCTGGTGCTCGTGCAGCCAAATGAGGTTTGCTGTAGTTTCTCCTCAGGAGTAAGATTTCATTTGAGATTTTTTTTTCTGTCACAAGAGCTGACAGAATCCTGAAGTCTCAATTTACTTGATGTGAGTCAGCTTGCGAAGTCTTATTTGCCATGCAGCATCCTCAATATGCCACAGGAATCATTAACCTACGTAAATTAAGTGCATCCTCAAAATGTATAAACAAGCTAATTTTAAGCATCCTCTAGATCTGAGCAAAACATTTTGTGTGCTAAAACATTGAAAATTAGAATACATGATGGTGAGAACAATAGTGTTTAACACTCTGCTTTTAATCTTCAAAGAGCTTAGCAAACATTAGTTGATTAATAATTTAAGTGATGTATATTAAAGTGTAAATAGTGCAAACATGAGCTTAACTTTATATTTTTATTTGGCTTCCATGACTAAGGATTTTTTCCAAATAACTTTGGTGTAAAATTAAGCAGCTAAGTGAGCTTGGGCATTACTTATCTTTTAAACTTGGAGTTTCGAAAGTTATTGCAGTAATACAAGATCTTAAAGTATTCCAAATAAAGAATTGTATTTACTTTCTTTTCAATTTCTGGATTGGATGGTCAATAAAAAAGTTGGCTGAGAAGTAAACAATTGTTAGAAAACTCCTGTGCTGGACTGTTAGATTAGCTGTCATGCTAAACTGCATTTCCAAATGACACATCTTCCATTTGATACTTACGGAACAAATTAGGCAGAAAAGCACCTCATATTCCTAAATACTTCTAGCCAGTGGGCTTTTCAAGGTTAAATAGACAACATACATGATCTTTGAAGTAGCAAATGGTGCTACTAAAAATCCATTAATATGCACATTAGCAGAAATGCGACAGGCCCTCATGGCAGTGGTTGGAGACAACTAAAAAGGGATGTTCCACAAAACTTCCATGAAGTTCACTTTGTTAGTTATTTGTTACTCTGAGTGCAGGAATAAAAGCATGCTAATACCCTATAGAAGCCTTTTTTCCCTGTGGCTTAATTAAGGACAAACTCCTCATTTGGGCAAGACAGTTACAAGGGCATGCCTTCAAAAAGTTTCTATTAACTTCCTTTTCTTTTCACTGTGTTTCTGATTCTCCTATAATATTACTGGGGAAGGAGCAATCTACTCAGTCTTTTAGGCGGATAGAGTTATCTATAAAATTAGTAAATATTATCTGTTTGCAACAGCCAGCAAAAATACAACAGTATGGTGAGAATCCTAAATGGATCTTCATCTGCTACAAGTTTTCACAGGACCAGTGGCCTCCTTGGCCATTGTACCAGCAACAGATTTGCTCACTGACTGTGTGGACTGGGCACGCAGTGAGTGCTCCTGCATCATCATCCTTTTCAAAAATCTAGCTATTTACATAGAGCTCTTGTGATTGACGGTTTTAGCTTAAGGAAACACCTGAGCTGATATGTTGTGGCTTCTGTGTAAGCAGACTGGATGCTTGCTAAGGTTGAAGCTTTCTGTAAGCCCTGCTTGGGTTCAGCAAAAGCGCTTCAGCATATGCTCAGCTTTAAGCCTGAGGATAATGAAATCCCTGTCCAGAAAAGCACTCAAACAAATGCTTAAATTTCAGGGTAACAACAGCTTGGCATAAAGTAGATGCTTGCCTTTAAAGAGACAAGCTAATATTCTGCTTTGTCAATATTTCCTTAGCCACTAGCTGTAGATCACCCAACTCCTCCCTCACTTCCCTTGCAAGCAGGATCAGTACTGTTTCAACCTTTTGCAAGATTCACAGAAATTTGTACTATTCCTGTCCTTCCCATGGTATTTCCTTTTAAAAAAAAAAAATTAGAGGTGGCTCTCCATGTGGGTCTGGAGTTGAACATGAGGATTGAGCAGATGTGAAGCAAAAGGCTTCTATTTCCAGTGTGTGTTTCAGACTCGCAGTTTTACCAGTCCCAAAGCGGTGCGTAATGGTTCACAATGGATCATCTACTTCTGAGCTGTTTCCTCAATCAGGTTGATGCTCAGGACATGTGGAAGTATTTTTCCCATTTCTCCAGTTCTTTGTACAACACCTCTATGGACCCTCAAGCACCCCCAGATGAATATTTTTAGTATGCACAAGAAAATTTCAATCAGTGAGATCCTCGAGGTGTTTTGAAGGCTCTCAAAGTTAGCTTTCACAGCGTCAGAAGTGTTTGTGCTGCTCTAGCTCCATACCCACCGCAGCTGTTGAAAAGCCCTGCCACTGCCCACTTCTCAGAGGTGCTCTCCCACCTCACTGTCTTCTCAAGGAGCTGTCAAAAGTGCTTTGTTGCATTTACTCTGCAGCACAGATCTTGAATTATGTACTTGACCATCACATTGCTTGTGAGGGTGGGAACAGGCTTCTTATTCTATGCATCTCTCACAAGGCTTTCTGGGGTATAGCGTTACTTCCCCTTTTTCTTATCAGCTCAGCCTCCGCTCTTCTCTCGTTAAACACTGCATTAGCACGTCTTCACTTAAGAACATAATAGCTCTTTTAAGCTGTTCTGTTTCTCTCCCCTTCAAAATTACACAGTTAAATCCATTTGGCTTCTTGTCAGTTTACTCTCCCTGAATACTGAATTATTTTTTTTTCCTTTAGATAGTCACTATGGAGCATCATTAAGAATTTCAACATTGCTTAAGCCTAAAAAAATAAAGAAAAAAAAAGAAGAGCAAAGTGATTCACGATTGTGCTCCGGCACAACAGGCCACAATGTTCTATGTAATCAAGCTCTTTCAAAATGTAAGAAAAAATCTATTTCCATTCTGTCTTAAAAATAGCACCTTGTTGAACCATATTGAGACAGTAAAATTATTATAAATGGAAAGATGGCATTAAATGTATGGAAACCACCATCAGAGGCTGTTCAGGTACCACGGAGAGAAAAATAAGAGGAACAATAGAGTATTGATGAGGAAATTATTACTAACAGCTTGAAAATATAACAGTCCCCAGTTAGAGCTTGCCTTCAAATAGAGAACTGTTGATACCTGGCTCAGATGTGATTTGAGTGTGGATCAGCTGGGCACAGAGGACAAGAAGTGTTGGGTTTGTGCCAACTTCTGCCAGCAACCAGCTGTCTGAGTCTAGCAGACCTTTGCCTCCTTTTTCCCTGGTGCAAGGAGATGAGATGCAGAACCCTGGGTTCACAGGGATGATGCTTAATCAATTTGAACTGATATCTGCAAATATGCAGCTTGGTTGCTTAGTATAGTGTGCAAAAACCTTGCATCAAAAAATATCTTCAACAGAACAAGGAACCATCACATGTCCTGGTGTTATACCATCCCGCCTGCCAGTGTGTGCTGTTTTAGCAAAGGAAAAGGATTCTGGGGAGGAAAGTCTGCATTTGCTGAAAATGGTAGACTGGTTGTTTGAGCCATTCCTTGCCCCTACCCGTGTAATCAGAGCTGGATTCCTTCTCTCTTTGAAGCTGACTAATGTAGTTTATCATATAAAACCCATTTACTCAGGCTATATGCGGGAGGAAGAAGGGTGAACTTCCCCGTAATGCTCATGAAACACTTTGATATCTTAGCCTGGAAGGCACCATAGAAGTGCAATGGATTATTATTAATGAATTAACTAAATGATTAATTTAGTTAAAAGCTAAATTATTTAATTATTCATTAAATTAGCCCCAAATGTGACAGCAGCAATGAGACAAGCACTCAGTCTGGAAAGCAGTAACACAACTTGCATTAAAAAGTTGTTTTCTCCATTATTTAATGAATTAAAGCTTTAGTTATAAACAAGTCATCCAACAGCCTTTTCAGTCGTGGTACGACTGATGCCTCTCTGGTGTGTCGTTACAGATGATAGCAGTGTGAGATTGGAGACAAGATGAGGTCGTTCCTAATGAAGAAGAACTTAACCTTTTTGATAGTGGGATGTCTAAATCTAATTAATCCTATTCTTAGAAACTCTGAGGTGAATAAAGATATGTCGTTTAACAGAAACTTCCCTCAGGAGAACAATTGGGGGTTTACCAAAAATGAAGAGGTTGTCCAGAACTTAAGCAAATTTTCTAAGTAAGGCTACGTGTGTGAGAGAGAGAAACTGAAGCCAGATTCATTTCTGATATGTGGCCTCACTGAAATCAAACACACAAAAAGGAATTTTGATTTGCTAAGTTTTCAACTGCACAATTAAGCCAGCCTTTTAGCATGTCCCTCTTCCTCCAAACAAAAGTATTTGAAGCAAAAATGGGCATAGGATATTTTTTGTTCTAGTTTACCTTCTCTATGATAAGAAAACATTTTTAAATAATCACTAGCCAAACAAAGGTCTTGAGGACACGTGTTTTCGAAGTGCACAGCAGATCCAGCAGTGACTGGTGAGGCTGTAGCACATTCAGAGCTGGGTGACACCCTGTACAGCCAGTAAAGAGGAACCTCCTTGGAGAAGATCATAATCGGAATACGGAGGGCAGACCTCTCCAGAGGAAAAATGGCCTCTGCAGGAGTTGTTGAACATAAATTGAATGGCAGGTGTTTGGGTAACAGCTGTATGTGCAGTGGATGTGGTGAGAAATAATTTCTCTGGCCCATCGAGGGTTTATGGATTAATTCATTAGTGGAACTACTGTAGCATATTCCTGAGGTTTTACCCAAAATAAGAGCTGAGAGTGTGAGTATAGAAGGAGCATTACTGTGATGTTAAGCACTCATCCAGGATGTGGGAGATCAGAGTTGAAGCCAGGCTCCAGCTGAGCTACTGTGTGCTCGTGCAGCTGCCTCTCCACACAGAGCAGAGAGGCTAGAGAAGCTCTGCTCTGGGGCAGTGGCAGGGAAATGCCTCTGGGATGTGGGAGAACAGCTTTCTGTTTCCAAGATCATAGAAGTGTGTATTTCCTGGTGCTTAGGTGAGTGGTCCAATTAGCTGTTTGCCTCTTTCTCTCAAGATACATCATCTTGAAGGTTAGAAACCTTCCCCAACAAATATTTTGATTAATTTTTCTGTAAAAGGTGTTTTCTTTTCTGGCATACTAATGCTTCTGAACAGAAAGATGGTCCATCAAAAGTCCTGAGCCAGCTTTAGTGAGCACTTAATGGAGCCGATCTACATCGTTAAACTTCCAGAGCACCTCTGGTCTGTCCTTACTCACTGCCCTTTCTTCATGGAAACTGCCCAGGCAGATGTCTCAGTTTGACCTGTGCAGTCAGAGATTTTGAGGCAGGCAGTCCTGGTAGGGAAATGGATCCTCAGTGTCTTTGCAGTCTCTTTACAGTGAATTTTCTTCTCTGCTCAGCCCTTTGTTCCTTTTCCTTTCCAATTCTCTTTTGCAGACACATGAATGCTAACTGACACTGCCATTATCATCTTGTGAGGCAGAAGTCAGGCTGCATTTGGGAAGAGCTGTTTAGCCAGTTCCATGAACTCTCACAACCTAAATCATCTATCAACCACTGGAGTCTAGTCCTTGATTCTGCAACATCCCAGACATACAATTAAATATATCAACCTAACTTGTCTTATTCAAGCCTGCTGGCAGGCACAAGGCTTAAGTTATGTATGTCCTTGAAAGATTAGACCCCTTATTCTTCTCTAGCACTTCAAATAGAATAGTTGGAAGCCAATTTCTTGTAAAGTTCACTATCTCCACCTGCAGAGCAGCTGTGGGCAAAGGGCCCTGTGTTTTATAACTACTAATAATTCTTTCCTCTGCTACAAAAATAGGAGAAACTTCAGCATTTTTTTCAGCTCAGTACTTGAATTCCAGAATTAGACTTTGAGACATCTAGTTTCACACATACTGCAGAGGCGGAGAATGGAGACGAGTTGTCATGCATGAATGAAGATGCTGGGAATTGGATGAAAGAGACTTTCCCACCTCCTAATAAGTCAAAAATTACTCATCTGAAATAGAGGAGATTAACAGTGGCCAATAATTTGAATACAGCTTTGCTAATGCTTGATGTTGAGTATTCTTTGGAAAATATGACCTAAGAACAATCTTAGGTCAGAGACTTGAGGGTTTCATGTGAGAGCCATTTTTAGGCCAACATTTCAAAACGGAATTCTCTCTGCTCTTTTCTTCCTCAAATGCACAGTTCCTTAAATCTGAAAAACCTTTTAGAAGGATTTTTTGGTCTGTTCCTAAAACAAGAGTTGAAAGCTTTCAGAATGTCTATTTTGGAAAATAAGAAAGAAAAGTGATCTCAGGTTAGTGGCCATTAACATGTCAGCTAGATAAATTGGATATCTCCTACCCTGGATCTTAATAATGATAATAAAAAAGTCCACTTGGGGCAATAAAAAGTAGGAAAATAATCACCAGTAGACCTTTATTTCTCCCAGGTTCTGGGGGGAAACTATGAAAATGTTAATTCAGAGGCACTTAGAAGTATTCCTTAAATTTATCTATATCATGAATTCTGGCTGACAAAAAGCTAAACTAATTTATACTATCCATCATGAAGTATCTCTTCAAATGAAAAAAATTTAGATTTTAACATAGGGCTGTAAACTCCCAAGGACTTTGGGACAGTGAACAGTTCAACCATCCTCTTGAGAAGCTGGCATGATCTACAGCCTCGGGACGTTCTGTATCTCCCTGTTTATTGCTGAAGGAAGATCTTTCAAGACTTGTATGTTTAACAACATACAGATCTCAAACACTGGCTAGGGTTTGGCCTGGATTCTTACTGCCTGTAATTTCTACCTGTGCAACCAGGTAGGAGGGATAATCTGATGTAATCCTTGCAAACAGGAATTTGGTTTGGTAGTAACAGGAGTTGACTTGTGACAGACAGAGTCTGCAAAGGTTTTATTAGTGTTCTGGAATGATCTGTTTCTTTTCGAGAGGGAAGAGGCCATAAGGTTGACGATTTTTGAGAGTGCAGCATGGTAGGTTTCCAGGCTTATTCAGGTACAATTGTCACTGAAACTCCAGTGAAGGAAGCGATGAGTGTAGAAATAAATATTGCCAAAACCAGTGTCTTTCTGTAGATCAGGAAGAGAGCACCAGTGGCAGTGGGATCTCTTTCCTCCACCTGCATGAATACAAATTATGTGTTGAAGAATTCCTGTTCTGAAGCCTCTTAAATAGGCTTTCTGCAAAAGAGCTGCAGAACGTTTTCCCTGTGAATCGCCATTCAGCTCATCTGACAATTGAGCTGCTTTACAAATGGGGAAAGAAATCCCCCAGCTTCGTTTCAAGTTAGGGATTTTCAGACATCTAGGCTTTAGTCTCTGTAATGGGAGAGAGCTAAGAGAGATGGCATAATCATATATTAGCGACACAATAAGCTACTTATTGTCCTCTCTGACACTGGAACTTGGCTCTGGGGAGGTAGTCAAAGCCGTGTCTGTTTGAAGGACCAAAGGTGAGGCATCGCACTGGTGTTTTTATGAATATTTCATAGCTTAAAGCAGTAACCTGTCTATTCCCCTTACGGATGCCTCCTTATTCTTTAAACAAAACAGAGTGTAGCTATAAGTAGATGTACTTTTGTTTAAATTTTCTTTTATACATCAGTAAGTTGACTGTAGTTGCACAGGCCGCGTGTGAAACATTGTACAGTGTAGAGGAAGAAGGGAGGAAAAGAGACCTCAAGGGTTTAACAGTAATGTTGCTGTACTCCTCTCAAAAAAGAGAAAAGCATGTAGTCAAAAAACTGATAACAAAGCTCATTGGCTGCCTGTGCCTTGCACCTGGGGCAAGCTCCCTGTGGCAGTGGGGCTGGTCCTGCAACATCCCGCTGCAGGATGCACTGCTGCCAGCTGATGCTGGAGGAGAAGAGCTGTCCTCATATGCTGTTTATCATATGCAAACAAGCGCCTTTGATTCCACCGTGTCAAAGGCAATGGTAACATGTATGCCTTTAACTATGATTGCCCTTTCCATGGCTCTTGTTTACTCAGCAGTTTCAAGGCCAGGCTGTTTCTTTGGAAGATATTACTAGAATGAAAAAAAAAACAAACCAAACCCCAAAGTCTTTCTCAGTAGTATTTTGTCTCGTATACTGCTGTTAACCTCTAGCAGAGTTCCCAGGAATTATCATTGATGGTGGTCTATGGAACTACTTTGGATTTTGTTTCCTGGCATTTTCTGGACTTTTTCACAGTGTAAAGTGCTGGTGGTTGCGCAGTAAAGTGAAAATGGCATGTTGTTCTTTGGTATTAAGGTAATAACAACTTTCAGCAATTTTTTTTTTACTTCACACACTTTCACAGCTAACAACCTTCAAAAGTAACAATATCCTGGTGTATTTTTCTATGTACTTGTACTGTAAGAGAGAAGTAGCTCAGAGGATGGCATCTAAATGTCACGTGTAGTAGTAATTTGACACACAACTGCCATTAACAATAATGGGAATTGTGTGTCTGATGATCCGTCATGCAGAGCAAAGAAAATTCAACCCTGGGGGTTTACTGTGCAGTGTTCAAAAGTACAAGGCAAAATATGGAGACAAGCAAAGACTAAGAAGCTTGTTTCTCCTTTTGGGCCCCTAAAGAGATGCAAAGAACAGCATTTTTAAGTCTCATGAATAATCTACATCCCTGTTTTGTTGTTTGGGTTTTTTAATTGATACTGTAAAATGAAGAGCTTCTAAGCCTGTCTGCGCTGTTTAAGTTCAGACTTTGAACCCAGCTGCTTGTAAGCAAGTGATTAAGAACTCAACTTGTTCTCAACCTCAAGGCTAGGTGCTTACAGGGTCAAGAGCCTTGCTTGCTGGCTTGCTTCCCTCTTGAAATAAGCAGGCTAAACTGTGTAAATGGCATGAAGGCCCAGAAAAACCTTGCCTGTGCTCTTCTCCCTGCTGTTATTTCATGAGCTACCACAGTATTGGAGCTGATTTTAAAAGGAAAACAAAAACACAGTTTTCATCTGAATTCTTCCAGCTACTTTTAAATTATTCATTTCTTGAAATCACAAACATAAAAAATTCTGGAATAATTCTGATGTTTGTTTAGTCTATTTTCATGGATCTTTTTTTCCAAAAGAAATACTCAGTTTCCTAACCAAATCTAGTTGAGATCCAGCTTGCAAAATTTGTCCCACACATCTGAAGGAGAAGGCAATGAGTTCCCCATAAGAGGTGATCTCACTGGGGAAACAAGACACTGCCTTGTGCACAAGGACAAAATCTGGGTCAAAGCAATTCATTACATTTCTAAAACCAAATGGACCACTGGATCAACTTCTCTGACTTCCCATATGGCATAGCAAGTTCAACCAATTCTCTTTTACTGACCTAAAAGGCCACTGCACAGTGAAAATTTTTTTCTCATTGATATTCTTTTCTAAAGCACTGTCTTCCTCTGTAAAGTTAAACTCTTCTCAGCAAAAAGCGAACATTTCTTTGCTCTCTGGGCTCTGTCTTTGCAGGTCAGCAACAAAGTGTTTGGGTTTTTTTTTTTTCCTTCTTAATGCTTAATCAGTGATGGAAACAAAGCATGAGTACAGGACAGGAGTTGGACCTTGGCTTTTGCATGCATACTCTCTTGTACACACGAGCACAAATAAGTTGCATTTGTAGTCCACTAAAAATGGTGCATCGGTGATTGGGGAGCCCATTTTACTTTAAATTCCTTTATTTTTTGTGAGTAAGTGTGAAAAGAGAAAAGAAAAAAGCAATGTTGGCTTCAGATCTGAAGTGGCGTCTGACAATCTAGCAGATAAAGATGCTTTTGAGTTGGAAACAGGGCACATCTGATATGGAGGTTTGAGAGAATTAATATTGGTCACCTGTGTGCCCCTTCTATCTTCATGTCTTCTATTAAGTTGGAGTTCACCTTCACTGAAGCTTTTTTCCATTCAAGATTTCAGTTCTTGTCTTGCATTTCCTGGAAAAATAAGCTATGTGGAAGATGAGCTGAGGGACTGGTCTTGGCTACAAGACTTTTTTTTTTAAGTTGTGGTTCCTCACTGTGCCCCTTTGAAGGCATCTCTGTAGTGTGGCTTTACAAAAAGAATAGAAGAGCAGCCATGGGATGATTGCAGGAGAAGTGATTTGGTTTAAGTTCCTTCTGTGGGTACTTTACTCTCCAGAAAAAAAATAAAATATAGAATTGTGTCCTAAAGTGGGAAAATCTCCATCATTTGGAACATCTAAGAACAGCAAGGAAAGTATTAAAAATTAATTATCTGGCTTAGCACTAGGGGGTTTTGTTGGGTTAGAGGCAGAGTATGGACAAAGTGGCCTAATAGCTTTTTTCAGCAGTCGCATTCATGGTCCTAAAATATACTTCACTTTAATAATTCACTGCCCTGTGCTTCCACTAAGCTCCCACCTGTCCCTTTCACAGCACGCACTTGTACTGTATTAATAAGCGGCATTACATTTAAGGCATTTTACCACCAACTGTCTCGTCTATATTTTTGTGGTTTATGTGGCCTGAGAAGTCCTTTGGAAAAAATCATGCTTAATCTTTGTTACACATGTCCTGGTGTAACAGCCACACCAAGCAATGGAAGGACTGGTATTTTTTTAGCAGTATAAATGCAGAATCATGGCACTTGGTGACAGATGTAATTTTATCATGGAATGTTGGGAACTGCACGCAAATGACGCAATTACAGCTTATGCAATTAAGTTGTCATTTGTCCATACAAGACCCTCACTTGAATGCACAGTGGTACATGTGAGAGATGACACATAGTTGTTTATGCTCTGGCTAGAACAAATGGAGTTTAGATGGTAATATTTGAGATCTGCATTTATTTCTTTTACCTTTTTTATTGCCACTTTCTGATTGACAGCTATTCAGAAGAGTGTTTCTCTGGGCTATGTTTGTTTGTATTTTCCAGGTAGAAGTGTGTGCTGTATCTATTAAGACCTTGTGTTGTCTGTCACTTTCATTTTATTCAATCATGTACCTGTCATTTTTGCTAAAACATGACTCCCATTTTTATGTGGGCTGTTTGCTGGTTTTCCTTTCTTTGAATATCCCTTAGAAAGTTAGCTTTTCTGAAATCACAGACCGCATCTTCAGAAGCAGCCCTTAAATCTGCTCCAGCAATCAGCTGCAGGTGCAATTTTGTGAGTACAACCAATTGCAGGAGGAAATTATAGAACTTAAAGATCAAGCATCTCCCTGATTTGTAAGCACAAATAGCAAGTATAAATGAAGAAGTTGATGGGAACTGTAAGTGCTCATCGCTGCTCAGTGTAAGGCTGTTGCTTGCACCCACAAATTAGATAAGAAATCAAACCCTACTATTTGGTGTCAGCTGATTGCAGGATTGATGTGGGAGCCTGAAAGGAAGTCCCTCTAAAAATGTGACCCTTGAAGCTTACTTGTGCTTTTCCAATAAACATGGGATTTGTCACGTACTACTGGCTAATCTGATTTTAGCATCTTCAGCAGTGGATGGGATCCATTGCTTCCAATTTTAAAAAATAAATTTTAAAAATAGGGAAGCAAAAGGTAAGGCGGTAGGGATGCACCGAGGTTGCTAGCAGGAAGCTAAGGGGTGATTTTATAGGATTCAGCCCCATGTGTGTTGTTGCCCTACAGCAAATATCAGCTATGAGACTTAGCTCACAGGTTCTGGGACAGGAACTGGGTGAGAAACTCACTCTGTCCCATTCCCTTTCCTTTCCTTAGCATGCTTGGGTCTCTGGATTACACATTCATCAAGCAAAGGCCTCCCACTACATCTCTATACACTTCTGGCCCCCATCTCAGTGTGGCCAGGTGGTGACAGAAATTGCAGCAGATAAGTCACTGTGTAATCTCTGTGCCTTCTTTCATGTTTCTTTAGAAAAAAGTCTAAAATGTTTTATGTAGTCTTACTGTTGGGTTACAGGTTAAACTCAAATCCAGCCATATTTTTGTATCATTAGAGCCTCCTGCACTTTAGACTAAAAGGTAATCATTTACTACTGGCTATCCAGAATTTTATATCTATATATATCTCGGGGGTTCCCTAATATACACTTAGTAGTTTGAACTTGACCATAATTATACCCTTATTATCTTCATAAGCTTTACTTATCTCATTATCAACTCCTTCCTATGTTGGAGGTCAGTAGTGTATCCCTTTTATTAGCCATTTAATCCTTTTACCCAGTAGCTCTCTTCTCATTGATTCACTTACTATATTTCTCTGCAACTAATATTTCTGACATTTCAGACCAACCTCTCCCCTTGCCTTTTACTCTGTCCAAAGTAATCTCTACCCCTATAGATCCTGAGTTCATTACCGCCTGTTTTAGTACTGGAGGTCGCCATTAAAATCTTTGATTTTGCCTTTAGTGGTGCAGTGTCATGTCACTGCAGTTTGCTGGGGCTGCCTGCCCTTGGCACAGGATGTAACTGGGGGAGATTGTTGTAATGCATATTATTTGCAAAGAGATAGGTAAAGACTGCTGCGGTGATGACAAAAAATGAAAGGAACCCATTCCCCTAACAGTAGCAAAACTACTCTGAAATTATCATTCTTATAACACAGTATTTTTGCTCATTTATTTTATATCAGATATCTTTGCTGCTGGGTGCTATTTCTTTTTTAGAAATAGTATTTATTGATTTTACTCTCCCTTTGAGATATAATTAACTTTTTGGAGGCTTTTTCTTATTCCCTTTCCATCATATTGTCATTCACACGGGATCCTTTTCAATGTGAATTCTTGTTTATATTTCTGACCAGGGTTGTCTCTGCAGACAGGAGCTTCTTGGAGTGGGGCAGAAATTTTCCAACTGCTTTCCCAAAGTAATTATTTCCTGCATACTACCTTGAAGTATCATTAATTTCTGAATTTTATTTCTTTTAAAATGGTGTTCCTTTTTTTTGGTTTTGCTTTTTTGATTTTACGAAAGTGGTAGTTAGGCATTCTGAGTGTGCTTCAGCTCTTGGCAGTCTTAAGCGTACAGCTGAACGCATGCTAAGTCTAGCAAGGATAAGTACGCCAGCTGTGACCTTTTTGAACACATATTTGGTCCAAAGCAGTTTTCAGTCACTTCTGATTGACTTAGAGCTTACTTGAATTTGCTTTTTGTAAACTTCAAATATTACCTTCCTGGTGCCATGGTTGAACTTGGTAGTACGTGTGCATGTCATGAGAGGTTTTATCATTTGATATTTATTCCTCTTTATGATGTCTGAAGGCTTTGGGGAAGTTTGATAGCAGATTGGGCTGCATGTCCATTGCTGCTTTGGGCTCAGGTGGCTGTAACAGGTTGTGAAAGGTGTCAGGTGTCCTCAGAGGTGGCAACTGGGTTCCTGCCCTTGGGCCAAGGAGGGATGGAGTCAATTCATGGTGCTCTGGGAGTTCAGCAACTCCTGTTCTAATGCTGTGTGCCATATGACTCAGCTCTTGGGAGAATAAATGGAAGATGAAAATGAATAGAAATGACAAATTACTGGCTTGGCCATTGGAAAGTTCTCTCTTTTTGTTTAAATCAGGACATTACTGGTGTTGCTGAGAGTCTTCTTGGATCCAGAGTGGAGTTTTGGATCTACTTAAGGATTTTTTACAGCTGTTTAGCTCAGGTTTATTAATAAAGGACAGCTGCTTAATTAAGGTGGCTTTGTTCAAGAACAAATGTCCTGCGATGTATTTAACAGAATTTTTACTTCTGTTTTAGAGATATACCCCTGGATGGTAGGGTCAGTTAATGCAGCATTTCTGTTTTTATTGAATCTGATGTGTGAGAGATTGGGGCAAACTTACCAGAAAGTGCATGAGAACATTTTTTCATTGTTTAAGTACCTCATTTTTATAACCTGTGTTCTCATAAGAGAGATATAGTTATATTTCATTATTTTCACCTTTAGAGCTCCTTCCAACTTTTTTTGGCTTCTGTGCTACAGAGCAGGCAGAGTTGGCAGCATTCATTTACTGGACTTGGTTGCTTTCCACCAAACAATTTCACTGTTGACCAAACAACATTCTTGTTTATATCAGAAGGATGCTCTTACTGTGAAATCTATGTAACTGTCACAATGGAGACGTACAAACTGAGGCTGCTGAAAAGATGATCCTGGGCTTCCAAGGGCTTTGTAGCCTCCCAGTAGCCCTTCTAGAAAGCTATGGTTGAGCCCATCCCATGGCTTCCATCACTGTTGCTCATGTGTTGAATAGGGCTGGGTTTTGGGGGAGTGTGTTTCTTCCAAAGAAGGCGAGCAAGCATAATCCCGTTGAGTAAACTATACCCAAGAGGATTAAAGAGGTGATACTTGTATCCTCCCTCTGATCATTCACTTCTAGTTATGACTACAGAGCAGTCTATATTACTCTGAATGTACCAGGTTTATGTCATATCTGACTGAGATTAGGCAAGTGAGATGCTTGCCTTCAGAAGTCCATTTTGGGGATATCTGTGACTAACAGATGTTTACAAGAGTCCATCTGGATGGCTTGGTCACATCAGGAAACAGTGCAGCCCAAATGAAGCAGACTTACAGAGCAAAGCAGTTGCTGCTGAGGACCTGCCATCCACTCCGTACTAATTTCAAGGGATGTTGATCCTAGGTATCTCTAATCTAGCCCTGTTGACTTCATGCCTCTTAGAGCTGGGAGTACACTCTGTGCCTTTTGGAGCGCATCTTCCAGGGTTGTTTCATCATAACATTTACATCTTTGGGGACTGCTCTGTGATGTGAACACAATCAGTGGGGATGATTGAGAGGTGTAGTCCAACCACTGCACTGCTGCTCTGCAGTAGGACACTAACACAGGCTCCCTCCATATATTGCAGCAGGAACAAAGCTTAGAAAGTGCTTTTAAAACAACCCAGTTTATACATATCTGTCTCACCTAAAACCTTCTATATGTCTCAGATAACTCACTTGTGTTCAGATCCAGCTCATCTAATACCAGGGCCACCTGTCTCCTGTTAAGCCTTGCTGATATTTTTTGTCTTTGAGTTCCCTTGGTGTGTTTGGCTAGAGCTAGTTCTGCCTCTCGGAACAGGCTTAAGGTGGAGTCTATGATCTGATTACCCAGGGCTTGTCTCTGAACAGCCCTTAAGTGGTTGCTGAAGGATGGTTCATCTTAAATCATTCTTTCTGTCAGCTTTTCTGCTCTACACCAGACTCTTGTTTGTTTAAACCAATATAGTCACATAAAAAACACTGACAGCACATGCTCAATGTACTGGTAATAAAGAGGGCATCCTTTCAACAGCTTGTCCTCTTCAGCAATCCTTTTTCTTGTGTATTGCTGTTTCCCCTGTCATCTTGCAGGTAGGGATTTTGCTCACAGGGAGACATCGGGCTGAACATTCCTGTAAATCCCACCCCAACTATGCATTTGGCATAGTCGTGTTGTTTTTAAAGATGGTAAAAGCAAATAGATGAGAAATAATGTCCCATTAGGCAATAATGCATGCTCCACCGAGCTGGATTTGTTTTCCATGAAGGTTATGTAGAGTTCTACAGATATTGTGGCCAAATTCTTCCCTGGTCCTACCACTTTAACACAGAGATGGACTCTGGTGGGTCCCATATGTGGAAGTGGGGCATGAGGACATAGCAATGCCCAGAAGATGTGTCAACCCCACAGCAGCCACTCTGCTATAGGCCATTTGGCCCAGCAATGCCACACATAAAATAGTAGTATGGTAAAGGCTCCAAGTAAAACTGCTTCTCGCATTTGGGCGAAACAAATGCCCAGCATGAAGCACATTACTTCAGGAACACGGATGAAGACAGGTTTGCACTCAAGAGACTGCAGTACAAAGGCTAAATGCTGCATAGATTTAGAGGACCTGGAAATAAAGGAGAGTAGGTTTTTTTGTCATCTTTGGTATTCTTTTTTCCTTTTTAGTAGTATTTTAAGCATCCATAATGAGTGTGACCCAATGGGTGATGTGTTTCAGCATCCCCATCTGACCCATCTTCCACAGGGAAGATACAGAGAAGAAAGCCCAAAAACTTCAGCACTGGCTTCCTCATACAACAGTTTATAAGTTTCAACAGTGTTTTAAAGTAAGCTATACATTTCCTACTACATAATCAGACCCATACAGTCTCTGCTCTGGGACTGTCACAAGGTGAGCACCAGGAGCAGCATTGCCTTGCACCCAGACAATGTGGTGGAAGCTCGAGAGTTTCTTAGACGTTAGTGTTATGAGATGTAATATCCTTAAAGTCTTTCTCGTGAATACATCTTCAGATATGTTCCCAAGAGATTGGTTTTTTTCCCCTTCGGAGAGAATCCAGGGCTCATTCTTTTAGGCTATAAATCCTTCAGTGCAAGGATTTTTGTTTTCTTTTATGCCTCAAATGCACCTCGTGCCACTATACGCTCACTTCAAGCCAAGTAATATATTACCATATGAAAACACCATTTACATTCAATCAAGGTTCCTCTTATTCTTTCAGAAAACTCAGACATCTGAAAACCAGATAGTCAGTGTTGTGCAATTTACTCCTCTCCTAAGGCCACTAGCCATAGACTACCTGAAACTCAGTGCTCTGTTCCATGACATCCCACCCACCTACAGCTTGTGATCCTTCAGTGGTACAAAGGTGCTATGGAGTTGGCCTGTATCAGAGTTTAGCTGGGAGATACGGCCCCATGTGAAAAATCAAGGCAAAACCACACAGAACCTCCAGTGAGGAAAAAATATATAGTATGGAAATTTCTAAGGTGCAAGTCCTGATGATCTTGTAAATTCCTGTAGTCTGCATAGTATTAAGTATCATTAAAATGAAAATACTCTGCCATTACAGCCAGGAAAGGAATCTATACCACTTATATGATAATACTATGAAGCTATGTAGAGGTTCATGAAATATGGATGTGCTTATATGCGACATACTCTAACTTAAATTTGTAATGCTAAGCAACTACCTGCAAAATGCACATTCCTTCAAAAACATTCAAGTGGTGAAGGCTTGATTTGATTTACCATAGGTTAGGGCTTTACTTCCTTGTTATGGTGGCATTTTGTTGTGCTTGTTACACAAATTCCAGCACTAGGTCTTCTAACGTTTATATTGATGACTGGAAGGTCATGAGGTTCAGCTCTGGGTCATTTTCTGCTTCTCCCTTTTTTTGACAGGTATCTTTGGGTTATATTCCTGTTTGAATCTTGGATTTTCTTACTTTAGAAATGGCCACTAAGTGACACATGCGTGTTCTATATTTGAACACGCATCACACATGCAGGTTATGGGGGATTATTACCATTGGATAATTACATTTTTACTGTTTAAAAATTTGTACATGCTCATGGATGTCAACAGCCACATAGACAAGTGTCCAAATACACAGAAAATTAATTTCTGTTGCAAAGAGTTTACAAACTAAGGCTACACACGTTTAGCTTTGCACACCGTAAACATCAGTGCAACTGCTTCCAGCATGTGAAGGTTAGCGTGGGTATAAACCTTTGTGGCTATGCAGCCAAGAGACTAAATGCACTAAATGAAAGGAGGTGATCGTAATGAGAGAATAAAAAATACATCCTGAACTCGCGGAGGGTTAGGGCAAAGAGTAAGAGACGCTGAATTTATCATTTATTATGAGTTTATATGGCTGAATTATGGCTTCAGGTTGCAACTGTTGAGAATTGTCAAGTAAGCGTACAAATTCGCTGAAACAACCCAGAGTAAAATGTATTTTATTAGAAAATGAACTGTAGAAGATTTAATAAAAATATTGGTGCCTTAGCTATAAAGGATTTTTCTGTTGTTTGTTGTGTTATGTAATTGCTTTAAAGGGTCATGCTTTAGGAAAGGGAAGGAATACTAGCTAAATGATCATGAGAGGATGGGACTGATCCTGCTGGGGTGGTGGACCTGGCCCAAGGTACACCAGGCACTGCCACTGGCATCTCCAGCCTTTGGTTCGCTGCCTTCAGCACAGGAGCTGCAGCTCTAGGATGGATTTGTGATCCAGCCCCTGCATAGTTAAACAGGCCCACATTGCAAATGTTCAACACAAAATGCTGCTTGTCCACCTGAACATCCTGAGTGCGGGGTCTTACACAGGCTGAAGGATCATTCTTGTGGGGGCCCAGTGCGTTTTTAGGAAGTAAACTTCACCACTGTTTCAAGGTTCTTTCCTCAGCAGGGCTCTCTAGCACAGCTTGCAGTCGTTGGGCTGCCCCATGGATTTGGGGATGCTTAAAGTTACGATGAAGCCTCTGGCTCTTCCAGTTGCCCAGGGAATTTGGTACATGGCAAGTTAGTAATTCATGGATCCCATGGGATGCGCAGCCTTGGTTTAGATGGTGCTTCTTTTCATTGCCAATAGGTGACACAATAAAGCTTTCAGATATTGTATCTCATTCTCAGTGTGGAGGTTTTGTTGGGGGTGTTTGTGGGAGGACTAAAATCTTCTGTCGCTCCCCCAGGATCCTGGGGTCAAGCCTTGTCCTAGCAGAGGGTGGTGTGTAATTGCACAGACAAGAACCGACAAGGACAAATCCAAGATAAACTCTGTTCCTGCGGTTTCATACATTTATAAACACTTTTTTCTGTTCTCGCAGCAGTTTGGACAAGTGTCTAACACTATTTTTCCATGGGTTTATTTCTTGAAGTCTGTTTCTCCCCAGGAAGTTGAACGGATGAGCAAGAGTTTGATATTATCTGCCCCTTGCTGTGGAAAATGTCAAAGGCATGCCATGACAAATGCCACTGCTCTCCTGTTTCATAGGCAAGAGCATCAGTTGCCAGTCACACACAAACTGGTGGTGTGTATTACCAGGGAAGTAAAGCTGGCTTTTACCCAAATCCGCATTTGTGGAAGAAAAAATGCCTGTGCATTCCTTTGTGGCAGAAATGAAAACCAAGATCAATGACTTACTCTTTTTAAGTCTTATGTGCAAGGTAAAACTACTCTTTCACTCTGTGATAATGTCAAGTGGAGAGAAATATATACCTAGTGAGGTCATGGTCAGTTCAGGAAAAATATGTTAAAGAATAAATGGCCTGCCTTTTCTCAGTGTGTGTGGTGGCAGGGGGTGGGGTTTTGGTAAAGAAAAGGAAACTAAATGGATGATTACTGTATCTGGATTAAATATAATGAAAAAGAAAAAAAAAAAGGGAGATTTTACCTAATTTTTAATCAATCTGATATTTCTACTCTTTGCTTCCTGCCTCTTCCAGCTCTTTGGTGAAGTCAAACTGCTTCTGGCTGGCTCGACACATTGAGTTAAATGTCAGGTGCATTTTGCAGCACAGCCCCACAGGTTTCATAGTATTTACAGCAGTCTGAGAGGGAGATATTCATGAAGCCACTATGGAGAAACTGGAAACCAGGGGACACCATGCTCTGGAGGGTAGGAGGGGTACTTCCTGGCTCAGATATCTGCCAGGAGATGAGTGCAGTTGCCCACAGGTAATTTCTTATCAGGAAAACCAAGAAGCTGTCCTGAACTGGGTGAGAACCAGATCCACAGCCAGGTCTTCCAGAGCTTTACCACAGCAAAGAGCTGGAGGCAAACCACAAGGTGCAGGTCCTTGCTCCAGAGTCAAGGCCAGGGAATAGTCAGCCACTGCCTTTGCCCCTTAACAGATTACCATGGCTCAGGGTAATGGGGCTGCCTTGGGCAGCATTTGCCACCTTGGATTGCCGCGTCAGTAAAGGTGGGTGATAGTGAGGATGTTGCTGGACGCTGCTGAATCCATACACACAGAGCAGTATGTGCAGCTTGAGGTGGCAGCTATCCCAGAAGTTCCCTAAAGTCTGACTTCCCCACCTCTGGCTGTTATTTTTAGTTCATGAAGAATGGAGAAATGTGAGGAAAAAAATGAGGAAGTAGTGTTTTGAACAACTAGAAAACAGTAACCAGTAATCCTGAACCTTCAGTCCCTGGGGAAGTAACGTAAGAAATATTGATACAATAAAATCTGTAAGTACCTTGAAACCCACTTGAAGGGTAGAAGACCTGAACTCTTATATTTAGGATAGCTCTTGCGTGCCTCAGATTCAGAGCCTGAATTTCTAATTTTTGTCACCTCTTGGCTCGGCTCCCTGGTAGGGTGATGGCAAAACTCATGACACAGACTCCAGAGGTGCCAGCTGTCTTTCTGATGTTCTGTAATAACGCTTTGTGGACAGTTCTGTGCTGAGCACCTTTTTGTTTAAATTGAGCTTTTTCCAGAGTGAACTAAAAGTCAGAAGCTAATTCAGGGGAAAAAAATCAAAATTTGAAACATCTGCAGCTGAGAATTTGCTCAGGAACAGCTTTTCTGCTTTGACTTCACATCCATAATCTGTATTTACTGTCCCATGTAAATGAGCAGTGCTTCTTAATAAGAGTTTCTATATGAAGTAATATTGTGTGGTAATTCCAAGTTATTTTTCCTTTATTGATAAACCCTGATCCTGCCTTTAGTTTGCATATCCCCGTATTTAATTTAGACTTTTAAGCGACTTGTTAAAATTACCTTTGGGCAAGATCTCCCTTCTTGGTCCTAGCACGTAGCATGATATTCCAGTTTGGGGATCCTAACTGCTGCTATGAAATAAATAATAGGTGATAGATGGCTGAAATGAACACTCTGCTTTCCGCGTGTAGATCTGTTCTTCCAGCCTTGTGCACCCCAGGTTGACATTTGGATCCCTCAGAGAGGAGGTTTGCCAAGCTATTGCTAGCTTGATTGCCTCTTTATTAAAATTACAGAACTGGTCATTAGAGGAAATGCAGTACCTATAATTCATCTACATGTTAAACAGGCTGACTCCAGAGCCTCACAAAATCCTACTTGGAAAAGAAGCACAAAGGAAGCTGGCTGTGAGCATGATCACATGGAGTCCATGTGGGCTGAAGGATGAACAGTGGTGTATCAGTTTGGAGAGAAATCGTCATTAGGGGTGCTTTGAGGATTGGTGTTAAGCCTTGTTTTATTTAATGAACTGAAAGATGAGGTAAACAGCAGATTAATGTAAGGTTTTTCTAAGTTGTGAAGGGTTGTATCATCTGGGGAAAAAGAATAAATGGGGGGCGTGGGGGAAAAGGAGAGGAGGGAGAAGCCTGGGCAACATAGTAAAACTCAGGTTGTCATAATAAGCAGTTAAAACAACTGCAATAGAAATAGTCTAAGAGGTAGATAATCAGCTGGAGGAGCAAAAGGGATTTAGGAAGCAGTAATAGCTTCAGGCAATTGTGGAGAACAAAATGAGAATAATGTTGCCATGCAGAGCAGGAGCACAGAAAAGGCACCCTGATTTAGTGCTCTCTAAGTGTCACAGGTAGATGTCTCTTTAATGCCACAGAGGAGGGCACCATTAAAATATTGAGGACATTTTGTCCTGAAGCCTGGAATCTTCATAAATGTTCCGTATTTGCTGAAATCTGCCTCCAGTGAGGATCCCAGGAGTTTTGCCATTGATTTCAAGGGGAGTAGATTTGGGCCACTGCTGAGACCTTTCTAAAATGAACCCTTAAAATTCAAAAGATGCTGACAAGTTCATTTGGACTCAGAGGCAGGCAGCCATAATGATTAGAGCAATTCATTTAAAAGACAATGTTAAAATAATTGACTACATGTTGGCTGCACGGCTGTTTGGCTAGGTAATCACCTAAGCATCAGTTATCTGTGAGTAGCACCAAAAACTGCGGTGCTAAAAACGGATCGGAAGGTCTAAGGGGGGAACATCTGGAGTGAAAAACCACTAGGCAAAACAAAGGTTGAAATTCAAAATCCTTTCCCAGGATGAAGGTTGGTTAAGGACTATAATTCCAAATAGTGCTAAAATACAGTGAACAAAGCACATAATATTATAATAAAGTAGTGTCTAAGTGGACTTTCTAGTCTCAATTATTCCATAGAAATTAATTGGATATATATTTGTGAACAGGAGTTAGAACATATTTTTGACAGCAAACATTTCTCATCCCAGATGCAAAGCAATAATTACACTTTTTCTTGCGTATTTGTGTTTACACTTCTAAATTGCTGTTGTTCTTCTGCCATGGCAGTGGCTTAAAAAGACATTAGAGGCTCAGTTTCTTTTACTAAGTGCTGACATCTGGAGACAGGAATGTACAAAGCCAACCCCAAGTCTGTGAAGAGCACTCGGTTGCTCCATGTTACCATTTGCATGTGGAGCATATTGGCCTGATCTCTCTGACAGATTTTTCTCTAAAGAGATAATATCCTTCATGGAAAATAACTAGGTATGACTTGTCAGTACAGCTGGAAACACTGTTTAGGAGAATCTGAATGCACATGTTTAATTTAGCTTTCATCTGGGGTCTGCTCATGGACACATTGTTTAAATGTAGCATTTTACCTTTCACTGCAAACTGCACCATGCTGCTGAAAACTTTTCGAGGCTAATTGTCGTTAAGACTGCCTGGTATGAAAGGGCTCTGCAGAACACGATGCTCTTCTGACATGAGATGAATGGTGTAAAGCTATGTCAGATATTGCTTCCACCAAACCCATCACATAGAGGTTATCTGAGGACATCAGGGGGTGAATTCCTGGGTGTCATAAAGAACCAAACTAGGGTGGTATGCTACTGAAACACTGAAAATTGTTAAACCCAAGTCAAGGGGAGTTTCAGATGTCTTGTTCCTCAGCTACTTTTGGTTTATTATATATCCTTATTTGATGTTACATATTTCATATCCTCACCCCAACCCAAATATAGTCCAATTTGCAATGCAAAAGAGGTCACTGTGTTACTACAAATGAAAAAATCGCTATTGCATTTGTTAGCCTTAATCTATGATCTTGTCTGCAAAATATTTTATTCATAAATGCGTATCTGCAAATCTAAAGGTAGCATCCATGTAAAGTATAATAAAAAACAGCTATACAGAAATATTGGAGGATAAAGAGGTGAAATAAATCTTTTCACTGATATTCTGAATTAGAAAAACATTTTTCAGTAGGCTGTTATAAATAAATGTCTTGACAGTGAGCTGAGCAACAGGTTTAATAGGCTCAATGCATTTCAATGGACATGTGGCAAGCTTGGGTATGAGGAAGGAGGTATCTGACTGATTCAGTATTGCCATCCTCAAGCACTCAAAGATTTTTTTTTATTTCACTCTTAAACATATCTTTGTAACTTAACATCTTTTAAAAAATAATAAAAAGATGTAGGCAGTGTCATTTACATAACGGATTTTGACACTTCAGGGTTATTTTCAACACCACCTATCATTTTTCTGTGATATTAAACACATGCTGATTTCTTTTCCTAATTTCTATGTTCCTTCCTAATTTTTCTCAGTATCAGGGAGTGGAGAGGAAACAAGCTCAAATATTGTCAGATGTATGCTATTGCCAGAAAGCTAACAAAATGGAAGACTGGTAGGAAAACATGAAAACTGCAATTAGGGAAAAATCTCTCACAAACCATGAAAGACAGAGCAAGGGCAAAGCATTGGCCATGGAGATACTTGACATAGGGACTGGTTTGTGCTGTTTGGGAAGGGAGGGATTTATGTGCTCTGGGTGAAGTTCCTACTGCATCTGGGCCATAGAGGACTCAAGCTATGGAGCCAATGCTGCGTCACCACCATGCGTTGGCCTAGAAGGTGAATGGCAAATGCACGATGATTTTACAGGCATTTTGGCACAGCACTACAGCAATAAATACTTTTTCTGGTAAGAATTGGTGTCTAAATTCCACAATAGACTTCCATTCTTTGCAGTCTTTGAGGAATGTTTCACACCGACTTGTATGTGCAAAGGTTACACTCCATTGGAAGTCCTAAGCATTTGTAAAGCAGTTAAACATAATATAGAGTATATTTTAAAATTAGAACTTTAAAAATTAATATAACTCTAAACCATTTTCTTTAAACTACTAAAAATGATGCATTCCTGTGCAGTCGTAAAACCATATGACAAGATTAAGCTATCCCATGTTTCCAAAAGCGTAGACTTCATAAAAGCTTCAACAATCACAAGGCTTGAAATAAAGTCCCAAAAGCTGAACAAAGAGATTGGGCAACACTAGTTAAAGGTAATAATATTTTCAATTAAGCTCACTCTAATTTGTTTGGTTTTTTTGAAAAAAAAAAACCTGTGATCCCAAGTAAATTTGCAAGCAGTAGGAATATCCCTCAGTGCACACAAGCTCAGTTCTCCGTGCTCCAGGATGACTACAAGTTAGGAGACAGCATTATCCTAGGGCCAACCCAAGGGAATAATAACTATATTGGGACAAAATATGGATTTATACTCATGGAATTACACAACTTGTATTGGAGATGTCTTATGCTGTGTGCTCAAAGCAGAACTCTACTCTGTTCTTGCAATGTTCCATGTATGTACATACAGGTATAGATAAATACACATATGATAGTGGAATCCATATGAACAGTTGGTGAAATTTTTAAAGTAACAGCTTAAATATTTCTCAAAAATATTTTTGAGAAGTCCCTATGCTGATGTACAAGAGGCAGTTCTCCCATCTCCTCTTCTACCCCTTTCCTGCCAGAAACCTTTAAAATGCAATGTGTTTATTCCAAAATCCAATTTACAGCTTGCTAAATTTGTGTGTGTGTGTGTTCTGAATGCACCCGGAGAAAGAATTTATCAGAAATAATTAATGTTTTTATAGCTGACTCTGCTGCAGCATCGCACTTCAGCACTGGTGTATATAATTGCAAACCATTTCCTAGAGGTGTCATACAAAAGCAGAAGATGCCTTTTGGAGTAGTGTAGTACCCATGGAATATAAGATTAATGCTTGTATAGTACAAGAATACAAGTAACAACCCACTGTCTTTTTTTTTTTCCCTTCTAACCTTGTTGATGTCATGAATATCAATTTACTTTTTTTTGAGATAATTTAACACTCCATTTAGTCATCCTTGGTAATGCAAATCATATCAATTCTGCTGCCAGACTACAAGGTGATCTCCATTGTATCCCTTGGAAGTGAGAGAACCATTTTTCTTCATTTATTTTTATTAAAAGAAAAATCTTCCTTTTTAAGCTTTTTGATAAGGAACAATGGAGAATTCCAGGAATTTCAATCAGGGAGCAAAGTTATAACAATCCAAAAGTATTACCCTTTACTCCTCAGCTTTTCTGCATGCCTCCTCTCCCTTCTTCCCTCTCAGCTTATTTGCATAATGTGATTAGGAGAGCAGTAATAATTACAGAAGCACAGCACCCAAGGAATGTACAGAGAGTATTGCAGAATCCTTGTAGTAGCAATGCTGCCCTGTGCCTTTTCAAAACATGTGAAAACATCTGGTGTCTTGGCTAACTCCCGGGTCTACCTGAAATGTGCTAGTCTCCTCTTCATGGTCCTGGGGGTCACCCATGGGCAGCCCTCTCCTGGCCTCCATGCAGCTGCCTGGTCTCTCAGGTCATCACCAAAACACTGACAAAGGCATTGATCTCCTCCAAGGCAACGTGGTCCCCTCAGCACTTCAATCTTCTGAACTACAGTTCGTGTTAATACAAAGCCATACCATATTAAATGCTCAAAGAGGAACATTTTTTTTTTTCAAACAGAAATCAATGGGGAAAGGTTAAGAAGCTGTGCAGAGTGTTTGTTCTTTTAGTTTGGGTGTTTCTATAATTTTTTTATGGTATGCTTTTTCATACCTCCGATTCTTGCTGACAAAATTAGTTACAGATATTTTGTGTGCTGCCATTAAAGGCTACAGAGGCCGATAATATCCTACAATGAGGCAATTCAATATGGAATTGCGATATTGTGTTACATCTCTGTTAATCAGGATCAGTTAATTCAATAATCACTATTGCTCAACGCCCCTCAGGTCCTTTCTAGCCTCCCTGAAATGGGAGGTGTCAGGGCAGGAGTTGCTAATCAAAGCACCAGAACAAAGTCCTCCTGTCCTGCAGAGCTGCAGTGAGGAAGCAGCACATGTTGGCTAGTGCCTTCCCAGCCTTCTGAATGTACACCTGTTCATATTAAAGGTGCAAAAATATATTCTGGGTTTATTTTCATTGCTGAATACATGCTGTAAATGAGGAAAGACCACAAGGACCTTTGTAGTGTACACCTGATAAACGCTATATCTGATATATGTTTCAGAGAGGCAATGAAACCATATCTGTGAAAGAGTAAGGTTTCTTCCTATTGTGTGTGTCCAGGTGCCAAAAGAACCACAAACCAAGCCAAATATAGATGATGGGGTCTTTTTTTCTTCTAGAAAAGATTATCTATTTTGGTTCATTTGGGCTGGGCTGGCACCCAGATACAGGTTAAGGACTGGCACACACTGTACCTGATAACATAATGATGTTTCTGCCTGGCGCACAATGCAGGTTGCTGCAAAACCGAGGTGCTGCTTATGAAAATAAACAGATAAAATCCAGAAGGAAAGCACATCAACAAACTGCAAGCAAAAAAATTCTTCCCCGGCTTCAGCAGGAAGGCCTGGAGGAGATGGGCTTCTGAGGACCATCCAAAAACTCTTCCATCCTGCAGTGCCTGACCATGCTGCTGAGGCAAGCTGGGGTTGTCCAGGCTGCATGGACCTCCCATCACTCCCTGAGCGATGCACCAGGGCTGCAGGGAAGAGGAAAGCAAGGCCAAAGACCTAGAGCATAATGGTTTCTTGGCTGCTTATGGTGAATTCTGGGTGGGGGGGTAAAGCAAATAAGGCAATGAATTTTTTTTTCCATTTCCTTTTTGATAGGGTTTCTTTTTTTATTCTTTAGTGAGTCACTGGTTGAGCACTATTGCATAAAGAAAGGTGAGTTCAGTCTGCTGAATGAAATGCTTACAAAGGAAAATTGGCTTTCCTGCAGAATGAATACCCTTTGGTTCCTGTGCGAGTATCTTACTGAGAAATTCATCATGAACAGCTCTACATCCAATTGTTTCTCTTTTGAAGTGACTGAAGTTTTATGGGGGCTTTGACCTGGAAGCACATGTATGTGTAAGAAATGGAGTGTGCAGAGAGAGGGGGCAGCTGCCATGTCCCACTTCTGCCAGGCAATATTGTCTGTATGTAAAGGAGAATGCCTTGCCGGGGCTGCCATGAAAGCAGTATGTGGAAAAACATCCATCTATTAATTAAAAAAAAAAAAGCCTAATTGTGTACTGAGATTAGCAGAAATCACATTCTGGGTGTTTAATCTGGGGACATCTTTGTTGCAAATCTCCCATGGAAAGCTTTTGCTTTTATAAAGTAATGGCACTGGTGAATTCTGATTTCACTGAGGAGGAAATGGCTGAGAAATTTTCATTCTAGAGGAAAATATACCCCAAAAGATTCTTTTAAAAGTCTTCTTTCCGTGGTTTAAAAGCTGTAATTATTTTAAATGCTTAATGGTAGCTCAGTATCTATATTGGTGACTGTTCACTTCTGTTTGCCCTGTAAACTTATCCTATTAGTATTTGTGTGTGAGTGTGTGCATTTATGTATGTTTAAAATACATATGGTACGGAAAAAAATGTATATTTATCCATTAGAAGTTACTTGTTCTTCTGCCTTTTCAAATGTCTTACTGCCAGCTGCCTGTATCAAAGGAAGTGAACAGCTGAAACATTACAGCAGTCTAATTTTATGTCTGTTTATCAGGCGCTGCTGCTTTGCTGTATGCTTTCTAAAAGACTTTATTGTCCACTAGGGCTCTTTTAAAGGGAGGCTTGGTTACTGGGGACCTTGGAACTGATGAAACTTAAATTCAAATCCATATACCTTTTTTTCCATGCAGTATATTCTACTACCTGCACTCTGAAATGCATAAGATAACTGCTATGGTTCCCTATTTTTTTAATCCAATGTTGACTCTCTTGTGCTAACTTTCTTTTATTTACTGTTTCTAAATAAGATGCAAATCGCAGGATGCAAGAATCTCTTGAAGGCAGTTGTTTGTTCCAGGTAGAGTAGGATTTAATGTGCTTGGTCAGTGCTGTGCTGGTAATTTTACTTTCATTTCATCTTTGCTAGAGGGCCTATTCCTGAATAATGGTGATGTCCCTGGATTTGAAAACAGAGCTATGGGAGAGGAGGTGCTGACAGGAAAAAGCAAAGATGGGTGTGAAATACTAAGGTGGGAAAAATATTTCTTCTTCAGACCAGCAGAGTAACAAATGTGTTTCTAGTCTCTTTTCACTGTTCATGACTAATCTCTGCAATTAAAAACAAACACTGCATCCTCAAGAAAAGATTCAGTCCTTGATTCAGAAATGCTTCTAACAGTCTGTGCTTAGCCCCAAGCTTGCCCTCGCTGCTGCTGGGATCATGGCAAGCCACCTTCTGAAGTGTTTTGACTGTTGGCAGAAATAATCATTCTGTAATGCTCAGTTTTGTTGGAAAAAAGTCCTACCTGTCTGAGGGATTTTACATAATTGATTCCTAGAGCTATCTTTTCAGTTCTTACAACGTTAATTAGGAATAAGCACATCAATAGCAGAACTTAGCTGTGCTCATGGTGCTCCGTGGGGCCATTTGCATAGAAGGTGGTCTTCAGGGTCAGGCAAGATGAGCAGGTAGACAGCAACATCTGCTTAGCTTTTTTTAGGTGTTTTGCAAATGGCTTTCCATCTTATGCATCACCTCCATGGTGCTTTTAATAAAGGGCTTCATCACAGGCAACCTTTTTGTGAGGTCATGAGAATGTGCTGAGGCAAGCAAAACACTGTATATGTACCCAAAGCGCCTTTCTTTTCATATCAGGTAGCTGCAAGTGTAGAGTTGATGCTTCATAAAATTCTGACATCCTGGAAAGGGAGTTCTAGATCTGTTTTATACGCTGTAGTAAAGGTGATCTTTGGAAATTGTTTGTTGAATAACTCCACAGTCTGCTGTTCATCATTTTTATTGATGATAAAGATGTCATCAGCGTGGTTTGCCTTGGAGAGGAAGGTGGCAAGACATTGAGTTGGCTGAAAACATTATATTCTGTGTTAAATACTTCAATGGCTATTGTGGAAAGAAAACATTTCTGCTGGTACTCCTGGGTGTATTGACTAAAGTTTATCAACGTTCCCCCAGCGCTGTATTTTTTTGTGGCACATAACTTTGCAGCTTCCAGGAGATCCTTCGCTCTTGTACTAGGGCTTCTTATTTTTCAGTGCCATTTGGTGGTAGTTTGCTGTGAATTACTGACTTCTGTTAGCAGTCCAGCCATGGGGATGGACATGTGCAGGTCTTTAACCTTCAAGATCAGAACTGAGGCCCTGCCTGCTAAATACAGTTAGGATGTTTTTATGATAGCTGCAAATTGTAGACTATTAGGGGAGAGTGATTGGTTTTTATGAGCTGAGCAGGATCTCTCTCATCTACTGTATGTGCTGGGTCATAAAGGGGTCACCTATCTCGTGTGGGATTTACATGGGCAACTGCCCATTTTGCTGCTGAGTGTAGAAAACCATTACAGGATATTATGAGAAGCAGTTTACAGATTAAATTGTAAACTATATATGGCTACTAACCAAGAGTACTTTGTGAATTGCCTCTCTCCTAAATCAGTCTGTGTCCATTGAAATCGCACAAAACAATTAAAGATCAATCATTGTCAAGCCAAATCCCTTCTTTCCCCTTCGGATGGGTCTTTAAACCTCTTTATAGAGGTTTTGTTTTGTTGTTTTGGTTTTTTTTTTTTTTCCTGGAGTTTTCCACCCTCAGAAGAGTATTCTTTTAGCCCTGGGCATAAGGGATATACACATACCAGATTTATCGTGTTTCTATAGATCTCTGGGGTTACAACCTTAGTGCCAGGACTTGAACACATCTGTTTTATGCTTGTGAAAGGAATCATAAGACAAGATCATCTGCAAGTAGGAAAATAAGGACTCCACAGACCATCACTCTGTATTATTTACCACTTGGGCTCATAACTGCAATTCCTGTCTATCCCAGATGGTCTTGTACGTTCTGTTCTTTTAAACCCTATAAATTTTCTCCCTTTAGATATTATGTGATAGAGGCATCCCTGAGACTGGAGCCTTTTAGAAGCTCCTGTTAGAGGGCAGCTGCCATAACCTCACTTCTAACACTTCTCAGCTATTTTCATCTTTTCCTTTGGGTAACTTTGGAAAGAGAGCATACTTGAATCTTGAGAGACCACAGCATTTGTCATACCTGCATTTCGTTTAATACCTTGTACTTTCTCGAGACATTTGCTTTCAGAGGCGTTTTCCTCCTGTTTGTAGTTTTGATGGATTTTCAGCTTTTCCCATCCATTACTGAAAGTGGGAATTAACCTTGAGTTTGAAGATTCATAGTCTGGTCATTACAATATCCACAGCTGAGAGATCAGTCTTGTGTGAGCAGGTGAATGCAGCTGCTTGCATCCCAGTTCATGAGCATCCCAATTCATGGCAGTGTTTTACCGTACCTGTTGCCACTGGCTGCCAAAAAATGGATTGATTGACATGTGCCCTATATGCCTTTTCCTTCCAATATATGGACTGAATTGAGGGTAATTTTCATGCAATTTGGGTTTTCTTAGTGCCATCTGTTTTGTGACACTGGCTGATCTTCCAGTCTTTCCTTGGATGTTGGCTGTACAATGGCCGCGAGTAAATAGTGAACCATGGTTAGACCACAGAGTACCCTTCAAGATCTCTCCACAGAGTGAGCTGCAGCACTGTACAAAAACACATCCTCCAACTTTTCTTCTTAAATTCCTGCTCAAAGAAACCTAGTGTTTCTTCCTGCTCACACCCTGGCTGCTGGTGCCCACTGCATTAGAAAAGCAGAGAGGATTGGTGGAAGCTTCTGCTGTCAGCATTCAAAACTTCCAAAATCTGGACCAGTGGCAACTACCACTCAGGTGGGACACTGGGGGTTTCTTGAGATCCAGCACATGAGAGCCCCAGCTAGACAGCAGTCTCCAGAAATTGGAGCTATTCCCCATGATGGGAAGAGAGGGTTCCCCATGTCAGTGTAGAAGGAGCCTTCTCCAAGCTGCTGATGGACCTGCTGCTTTTGAAAGGACACAGACTGGGTAGAGATGCCACAGAAGGCTGCTCACTGCTGTCAGCAGTGATTAAAAAAATTAAAAAGGTTCAAACTTATGGCAGCGCTTAGTAAGTCCCAGGTTACTTTTTTGGTGTGTTAAGAGACCTGCGTGTCAGATTTTATATCGGTGTGTGCACCAGAAGCATATTTAATGTGCCGCACACAAAGCGATGATATTCTGTGTTTAACAAATGTGTATGCGTGTGAGTACTGATGTATAGAACTCGGTGGTGCGAGGAGCAGCCTTTTTTTTTTGCAAATGAGGCCACCTGTTTCTCCTTCCCTGATCTGACAGGTTTTAGTCTCTTCGCTGCAAGTGGGCGGACAGTTGGATTTGATTTACTGGATATTCTCCTCTAGTGTGATTGCAGCATAATTATATCGATAATCGGCTTCGTTTGTGGTCAAAATCTTCTCAGGCATATACACACACACACACATAGCCTAGATCGTAACACGTTTAGAAAGTGTGTCTCGCTTTTTGTTCAGGATGGTCAGGTTACGTGATAAATATAGATTGATTTTTAAGAGCTCATAGCTGTTACTCAATCGACCAAGTGTGTGTGGTACACAATAAAATTTACTGTTATGCTTTGTGGGTATTTCATCAGGTAAGACTGGTCCTTGTTAGAGAAGTGCAAGAAATCGGATAATTGATTTTTTTTTTTCTTATTTTGATTTGCATTTTCACCTGTAAAGTGAGAAGGAGACAAACTATGGAGGGGAGGGTCATGCTGCAAAGGCAAAGAGACTGATCAAAAATTGTTTTGGGGAACATACAGTTTTTTACTCATCTGAGAACAAAAATTGTTCTATTTGAGACTTTGGCTGGTTTTGTTATTTTTGAGCTTAAAGTGTAAAGGCAGATATAATTAGAAACACAATTTCATTTTTAATAAGTATCACTGAACATTTTTAATTTGTTTTTTTAGATAGGGTTGGTTTTTTGCTTTATTTTTGAACAGTTGCTATATTTGATGCACACTCATGGATTATCAACTGACCAAGTATTTTACCGTGGGAAAAAATTGTTCCAAGCACTTAGCTTGGACAAGCTTTAAAACACACATAGTGGTTTAAACTGTTAATATAAGCAAGAAAACAGACACGCATGTGTGCTGGGACCCAAAGCTGAGCAGCTGGTGAGGCATGGAGAGTGACCCCACAGCCAGTGGCAACATGAACTAGCATTTAGCATTTTTTCTGCACTTCTTTCCATGATGTTTCAGCTGGTCCAAAAGAATAGCTTCTTGATGAAGGTGAGGATAAGTGGTGGCTCCTATAGAAGCCTCTAGGCAGGGACAACCTGGCCTGGTCCCCAGCAGAGGCACCTCTTCCCATCCTGAAGACCTGCCAGCTGTCAGCATATCCTACCTTCTCTGTGTGCTCAGCCTTGGGCTAACACCTTTGAACCTTCAGCAGCACTCATAAAACTCTTTTGTTGATTTTTTTTTTTTTTTGAGGGAAAAAAAAGCTGTTCTTGTTGAATGTTTGAATACTTAAAGCAGGGCATCTTGCTCAGAAGTGATCTTAAATATGACATGTCATTAACAAAACAAAACTCCATTTTTTAATTGATTTTCTGGCAGTTGTCTATTCTAAATAGGTCCAGCAAAAATTATAAATTGTTTTGTGAACAGAAAGGCTGAAAAAAAAATATCATTTCAGCTCAGAAAAAATCCACAAAAGAGTTTTTCCCCATCCACAAGGAAAATTCCTCAAGATCTTAAAAGCATCTTTAAGTAAAATACATTGTGAAAGAAGGCACTTCAAATAAGCTCAACTCTTTTTGCATGTAAAAAGCTAGAAACCATTTGCAGAGACATTTGTCTGACTTGAAGTCACATTCTTGGTGGTATGGGGACAAATTTCACCAGTCTAGCTACAAGTCAAGTCTTCAATTAGTGTTTTGTTTCCTAAAAATAATGGAAAACTCTAGGAAGACTAGGAAGTATTCAGCGTGCATGCATGTGTGTGTATTTATGTGGGTATTTAATAGGGGTAGGTCTTTAAAATTCCTATTTAGGTAGAGATTTAACTAGACCTTTAGCTTCTTCATGCTGTGAAAAAGGAGTGTGTTAGCATTTTATTGTTAAAACGTGTGCATTCAAAGCAGAGCATGGCATTTAAAATCCCTTGGGAACCTTGTTAGATCATTTTCTCCCTGATAATGTTTGTGTTGCTCTTGTGTGGCTCTCTTGTTGCTATTTCCTTACTTTGACTGTGATTTTATCTACGCGCCAAACAAATTGTTTTATCCATTTTCATGAACCTGTGCCAGACAATTTATTTACTAAGATAATTGGTCCAGAGAAAGGAAGAGCAGAAGATTTCCCCTCTAGACAATTGAACTTTAGTTAAATGGAACAGGCTTCTTTCCCTTTCTTCTTCTGTGTGACCTGGAGGTGGGCATCAGTTCTGGTCCTCTCCAGCCTTTCTTCTGCATGTGTTACCCTCCCTTGTGCCACTCAACTGATGCACTGCAGAGTACAGCTCTGGGAAGAAGTGTCTGCAATGGGTGGAAGTGGATGGACCCTGGGGATGGTTAAACTACAAAGGTAGAACAGATCCATGGTTCATGTTGTTTCATTTGATTGTAGCAGCAATAAATGACTAAAAATGTTCACTTCTCAAAAGGAAGGATAACTATAGTCCATCCACCTCTACCTACAGAGGTTCATCCATCCATGGATGACTTCTCCTGGATATGACTGATTGTATCCGAGATTCAAGTTGTATGGGCTTGGAGAGTTGCAGGTTTTTAAAATAAGGGCAGATTCTTCCAGTTTTTCCTACACTGTCCCACTTAGAATCACTATTTCTGAGGCTCTCTTACATTGATGTCCACCTAATACAGTCCAGCCTGATACAAGAACTCAAGGCAAAGCCCTACTTCTAGCTTCAATACTCAGCTTTGATCTGTAACATACAGCTAGAAACACCTTTCATTACAACCTTCCCCTTCTCCTTCCTGGTAGCTATTGTGGTTGTTATGATCCTCTCGAAGATGAGTGTCTCTCACATGGGGTACCTCATGAGTTTAATATCTAACCATAATAGGATAAGTTAAGAAAAGAGCTGCAGAACTTAAATGTTTTCCTGTCGCTTGTTTTAGTGTTATATTGTTACTGTTGTGTGTAAAGCAAATAGGAAGAACAGATGGTGGGAAACTTTTTCTTAGTAGTATTCTTCCAGCTGTAGCCCAGCGAACAAATTGCCAAAAGCAATATCTATGCTCTGAGCTTCATATTAAAGAGGGGGTTATTTTTAGGAGTTTTACCCAGGAAGAGCAAACTTTAGCACCACAGGGATGCACTAGTGACTTGACTGTGTACTTTGGAAAGCCCTTCTTGTGGTGAGTGCAGATGAATGTGTCCTTGCTGAACCTCTGTGCCCAGCCAAACCCTCTGCAGCTGGCGTCAGGCAGCAATGAACAGCTCTGTTCTGCTTACAAAGTCTGAACGGTGTTAAGAAAACTGTGGACTTTTCTGAAGAAAGCATGTGGGGATGCCATCCTGTCCGGTGATTATGCTAATTTCTCCATTTGCCTTGTTTTTTGACTCAGTGTTCACCAGCATTCCCCAAGCAGCGGTGCCAGGCACTGGCACAGGGCTGCCCCAGGGACTGTGACATGGATGGTGACACGATGCTTCTCTCGGCACAGCTCAGATGGAGCACCTTGAATTTTTCCCAAGGCGTGGACAGCGCAACACACCACAGCAGCAGTGTGGGGCCACAGCACCTCCATGTGTGCTTAGCTCAGGTTATACTCAGAAGTCCATATATAAATGGTACAAACAAACACTTTCCGTCCTGCAACTGGGATGCAGTGAGGGAAGGGAAGTTGGGATTTTTGGGAAGGCAACAGCAAGCAGGAGGCAGCAAAGATAGGAGTATGGTTCATGGGTTTCCGTAACACCCATCAGCACAACAGCCAGCAAACTGATAAGTAGCTCAGGAGAAAAACAAGAAACAGAGTGTGTGTCCATACAGGATCTATTTCTTCCCACTGTAGCAGCTGGACTAATAGAAACTGATACCTCGGCTTCCACTTTTGTCTCTGCAGCAAGAAAACGTGGGTGTTAGCTGTGCTGAAATGCTGTGTCCTCATCTCGCTTCGGTGGCAGCCGCTGTTGTGTGACGTTGGCCTTTGCAGGCTGAATGCAGGTGAAAACCAGTCTGGCATTTAGCAGATGTTCAGTCCAAAAACTCTAGGAACTGCTGACTACTTCAGAATTTAAGTTTGTCCTCACAGCCACATTGATGGAGCCAGCGCCGACCTAGCAATCTTCGCTAGCAAGAAAGAGATTGTACAAAAGTTCTTTACTGATAAATTAACCCACGTTTCCAAATGATTTTGGCAAAAGCTATATGACAATTTTTTGTACATTGGGGTACATCAGTTAGAGGGTGTGATTATTTTTTTTTTAATTGTTTTTCCTTCATGTTCCTATGTGTCAGAGGTGGGCTAGCAAAAGTTCAAATATAGGCGAAGCTTAAGAATGCAAGTTGTATTTTACTGTTACTCCTCAGACTGGCAGTATGGCACGTACAAGAGCACTTCAGTTCCACAAGTAGCAGATGAAATGAAACAGCCATTTACTTTTCATGCACAGAAATGGTAATAGAGGCTGCAGAAAGGAGATGACAATTTATTTTGAACACCAGTCATTGCAGCATGGTTATAGCAGAGTTAGGACTGGTTCACAGCTGTGCTGCAGCCCGTGGGTTTTAGAGTGGCAATTTTGCCTCTCTGCTTGCCTAGGGATTGTCTGTAAGTTTTGGAAATGCATCTGTATAAAAAATACTATCTTGGGGCTGTTTCTGGGATGGGTCCTCAAGCCTGCAATACCTTCCCTCCAAACCAGTCGTGTTCCCATCCGGAGCTGCAGGTTACACAAGCTGTGCTCTCCCGTTTGCTAACTGGAACCAGTTCAGTGTTAAATTGCTCATCCTGACCACCCATCAGGTTTTGTCTGCTTTGATTTTACAGGTCCTGATTTAACAAGATATTAGCATATAATTGAATTCAACTGTGTGACTATTTCCACTGAAATAATAATAATAATAAAATTTTAAAAGCCTTTTTCAGGGCTAAAAATGAAGCTTATGCTTTATTGCCATATCTGATCCCAGCCTTGAATGCTGGTGTCGGAGGCATATAGCCAAAAGCTTTAATGGAGCAATAAGCTTAATCTTAACTGTTTAGCACTCTTAATGAGTCAGATCTTGAGTTTCTTGCTTAGTCTTGAGTCAGTCTCCCTGAGCTCTGCTGGAGCTTTGTCAAAACTTCAGAATCTCGCTTTTCTCTGTTTCCCCTGCCCACTGTAACACACTGTCCTGGTGTGCTCACCATCCAGCCTGTCTCCACAATCCCTTCTCAGCTCACATTGCTGCTGGGAAGCTCATCAGCTTTGACCCCACCCCTTCAGAGAGAGAAAGGAGAAAAGAGAGAGCAAAGGCAAAGGAGACAAGGCAGAGACGTATATCAAATTATCTTTGGCAGCCCTGGGCTATTCTGCCTCTGGTTTGAGATGCTTGTCTCCTTGTGCTGAAGGCGCTTTGGTCAGAGATCCAGTCTCTCTCCCCAGCCCATCCCACCAGGCATGCTCACAGCAAGGAGCAATGCAAATTCCAGATGGCATCCTGTCTCTAGAGGGACTTCCAAGGCCTTTTGGTTTGTTGCTAAATGAGCTGCAGCCTTAACCCTTAGCAAAGGGCCTCATTCCAGACTGGGAGAAGACTAGGAGCAATCCAGCTAGAAACAGCTATGCTACTAAAGGAGCCACTCCGTGCATCAGTTCAAGTAATGTGCACTTTAAAAATGCATCAAATAGGTGAAAAATAGACTTCAGTGACTTCATGTTCTTGTTTAAGGAAGGCTAGAGAAAATTAAATTTTAAAAGGCAAAACCAAATTCAACTTACAAAGATATAAACCAGTCGAGGGGTAATGGAGCAGAGATCCTGGACAGAGACTGTTCAAAACTCGCAGGAATCTGAGCAGCAGGTGAGGTCCCCAGGCTGGGGCGGAGTTGTGGATGACCTTGGCCAAGTCTCTTTGCTTTTGCTGGGCTTGTGGGCTGTCTTACGTATTCAGGCTGCAACCTCTTCTCAGCTGGGACTGTCACTGTTGATTCACACAGTGCCCAGCAGGAAAGGTCCTGAGTGGTTCTGCATTTCTGGGCATTTGCTAGGAAATAATTAATAAGGTCTGGGGTTAACACATGATGATCAGGTATTGAAGTTGATGTGAAAAAAGAATACAGTCTGCACTGAATATTTCTATCCAGTAGTCCTATTTATTTATTTTTTTACATCTACAAGGAGCCCTAACAACTGAAAAATTCACTTCTGTGGAAAAAAAAGAAATAGCTATTTTTACAACACGCAGTTGTTTTGGACAGGATATGAAGAATATTATATCTGATTGAAAGTATGACAGTAGCAGAGGTGGGCAGGATATAATTACGCAAATTGTAGTTTGGCCAGGACACCAAAAATATCTAGTATAAAATGTCAGCAGGTTGTCGATTTTTTTTTTTTTTTTTTTTAAGCACCCAGGACATGTATCTAACAGCTCATCCAGAGATGGCAACCCCTTCCAGGACAGCTAATTCCCCATCGAAGGACAAGTATAATCAACCCAATTACTCAGCTCGTTTTGTGCAATTCTTTGTTTTGCTTAACAGCCTCCTTTCCCAAAGCTGTCTAAACCTAAACTTATTAGCTTGCAAAAGCTGCCCAAAATATTGTGGCTGCAGGGATCCATGACATCGTTAAACTTGGGTAACAGCTATGGTGTTTAAATCCTCACTTGTTCTATGGAATGGAAACATGCTTCTTGGATGGATTAGCCGAAGAGGTGAGTGGTAGTGATGTGTGGGCATTAATTTTAAGAAGTGCCTCACAGGCAGCTTTCCTTTCCCCCCAGTCATCCTGGAACAGAGTAACTCATCTGTTTGAAGGTTTCTTAGGAGATCTTGCATCATCCAAAGAACCAGTCCTGAAGCCATGAACTGCAATCAGAGCAGGATGAGTGAAGGAAACCACCAAGAAAAAAAAAGAGGAAGGTAGTAAATGTCAGGTTTTTACAGCCATTGCACATTCCTTTCATGATACAGAACCTGCCAGTGCAACATATGGGAGGTCCAAAGCCCTTCTCATCTCTTGCTTGCTCACAGGGCCATTCCACTTCCTTTTGCCCCTTAGAGAATGGAAGGACTTCTACAGCAAGAAATTATTCCTTGAACTTTGTAGACTGATTTTCATGCATATACTCTTTAGCTCATTCTCACTGATTTCTGCTTCTGGTGGGTACTATTCACGTAAACACTCACTTTAAGAGAGTAAGGGCTTGCAAGAGTAAGCTGACAAACCCTTTCACGGGGGAAAAAGAAAAATTCTTTTTTCTTTTTTTCCTCATAAAGTAATTTGTAGTTCTATATTTGAAAGCTGCTTTTTACTGAATATAAAATTACCGTAATCCCAAAAAGGTCTCCAAAGTGCCACAAAGTTGTATTTAAAATGTATGTTAATCTTTACATCACATATGCCCTTCTTGTTTCCTGCTTTTAGGATTCCTTTCACTTCTAAGAATTGTTTTTATTTACATCTCTGTGAAAACAGAATTGATTCCCCCATACTCACTATTGCATATTCTTTTGAGAGAATATATCGATTGAAAAACCTTCTACCAGTCTTATTAATCTCAAGCAGTATTGACTATGTACAGTTGTATGTACCAGTTATACATGTGGAAAGCTCACAAAATAACAATATCAATAACGTTCTGCAACAGAAACAATCATTTTATAAATAATGAATGTGCCGTATTGAATTCTATGGGTATTTGGGGCACTTTTTTACTTTTACAGGCCCTGTACCCAACTTCGTTGACACCAATATAAATAAAAAAGGAATCTGTTGCATTCAATGCAGTTACACTCATGTGAGAGCCAATGTAAGAGTCTTAGAGCAGTCATTTGTCAAACAAGAAAGTAGGACATGGCTTAAGTACCATCTGTGGAGAGTGATTCATAAGACAAGAACGCAGCATAATCAGTTAAATAAATACTACCCTTGTGTTTTGTAGTGTAACTCCAGCACAAATCATAATGCAAGGTCAAAGCAATTGCAGGGACACATGGAATTTATTATTCTGATTCTTAAAACTATGAGGAATTAACTCCACTTTAAACTGGAGAAAAGCCAAAGACCTGCAACGACTCTTTCCCACATAGAGCAGGATCTTAATTTCTGCTTGGAGGGACACTACACAAGAAGCTGCAGCAAGTCTTAACAAATAATCTGACCTGAAGCTGTGAGTGTTTGAGAGAAGAGGCCTGGCAGCTATTGCCAATCTATATCTTGGCCATGACAGGTCACCGCAGGGTCTGGGTGAGCAAACAACTGGCATGGAGAGGAGGGCTCTTTTTGTATGGCTAAATGGATGATTCCCCATGACATCAGATGAACAGTAGTGGGATATAAATGTTTCTGCTAAGAGTAGCTTAAACCCAGCCTGAGCTTTCAGAGTATAGGCAGGTTTGTTAGATGCATGGATTTTATGATGCTTGGGAAGCTGCAGGAGTGTCTGAGGTCTTGGGGGTAGAGATGAGGGGACTCCAGCAGCCAAGCTGCAGAAGAAAGGCACCTCTCAGGCTGTTTTTTCACCTGCTGGGGAGGATGTGACTGCAGCATATGGGTTCAGTCAAGGAGGTGAGAGGTGGGCAAACACAAAAGCAGTGCTCAGATGTCATCTAGCAAATGAAGAGGGTGACTTGTGGGCAAAAATATTTCACCCATGTCCCCTTTTTCTCCCAAACTTAGATTTTGCAAGGAGTTTGCTTTTTGTTTCCTCAGTTTTGGAGGAGTTGCCTGTGTTTTTCATAATTTTGACTCCATCAGAGTGTCATGATATCCTTCAAAGCCAGAACAAAACCTAACATAATTCAGCAATGCGTAAGCCATTGAAACAGTTACTTTAAAAGGTAGAAGATTATGTTGAAAGGCACCACATATATTTTATTTTTTCTTCACTGTACTATTATTTGAATCATCGTAAGTCCTAAAGGTTACTAGCAAGATTAGTATTCAATATCACCAAACTCTAGTGAAACAAAGACCCCACTCATAAGGGGTCTGAAATGTCAAGTGATGAGAATGAGAAAAGAATTAGAAGAAAAAAGGTGACATGACTTGTCCCAGGATTACACAGCAAGCAGGCAGCAGACCAAGGAATAGACCTCGGGTCCTGTGGCTGATAGGAGTGATTTTTCTTCCAGATTACATGACCTCGCAGTTATCTTTTCTACTCAGATCTGTTTCTTCACCCTTTAGCTATTGTTGTGCTCAAACCCAGCACTGTTTTGGACTGCGGTGAACTTGTGCCAGGAGGCAAGTGCCCTTTAGCTGTGATATGTCAGATGGGTAACTGAAGACTGGGTGTTCTGGTTTGGCACCCCTGAGCTTTAAATTCTTATTTCAGTGATACTTGGGCTTGGGTGTGCCACTTTGGACCAGCTCCCTCATCATTTTGATTTGGTTAATCAGAGCTAAAATGACTCGGGCACATACGTGAAAATAGGTCTGGGACCCAAGGAGTGTGTGTCTCCCTCTGAATATCTAGGACATCTTGTTCTTGCTTGTTCCAATAATAAAAAAGGAAAAGTCTTTCTTTGGTGACATTTTGGCATTTCTGCTGCGATGAATCATCAAGAGGTATGTAATAATGAGAGGAAACTTTTCAAAATTTACTGGCACTGTTTATTTTAATCCAGCTTGCTTACTTTTCCCCCTCTCTTTTACAATGCTGTAAAATAGGGAATACAAATTACTGACATAACCTTAAACATGCGAAGATGAGCTTTTAGAAACTGTATGGAATGTACAATTCTAAATCTCTATGAAAGTGCAAAACATTAAATTCAACCAAATTCTAGTATTTGGGCACTGTCTGAAGGACAAAGGATGCTAAAAACATTACAAATACACTAGCTTAATTTTTCAGTTTGTGATGGATTAGCTTTAACATGCATTTTAATTTGTAGTTGGATTTTATCAGCTGTAGACAAAGTTTGATAATCTCTTCTTGTTTAATTAACACAATCCTCTTAGGAGGGAGAAATGCACGGACAATAATAATTTACATTCTGTGACAATTTCATACTGACAACCAGAAAGATCTTTTTTTAAAACGTACTTACGTGTGGTTCTTTTAAACATCTCTGTTCTACCTTCTATGTTTGTAGTGCGTGCGTGTGTGTGTATATGTAAGGGGGGAAAAAAAGAGACGGAGCTTATACTATAAAATGTTTCCTTTGAGTAAAGAGCCAAGAGAACGTGTAAATAGACTGCATAAATAACAGCCGGCTCCTTAGAAACCAAGAGGCACACTCGTGTAGAGGCTCAGCTCCGTTATGCTGCTTGAAATGTGAATTGACTCATTAACATTGAAGCTTTACTCCAGCTCTTTTTGCACAGAACAGGTCTGAATCTGGCCCGTTGTTCCCACGTAGAACTAAGCATTTGTTGTTTTTCTGGAGACTTGAATCCTTTCTCAGGAATGGGGGAGGGCTTGTATTTTCTCCTGGTATAAAGCAGAGAAACTTTCTTGCCTCTGTTAAAGTTTCACCCAGTAGATCCACCCCTTTCACGCTGACACTGTTCTGGTTTGATGTGCTGTGGACAGGGCCCTTCGCAGGCAGGAATAAGGGGGCTTCTCACAGTGGTCCATGGAACTGCTTTCATCAGGACATGGGGGAGGTGAGCTAACACTCATCTGAACCAGTAACCTGTACATCTGTTTTGGAGGGAAGCCCACATCACCAGCCCATAAGGTTAGCACGGGACTCTAGAAACGTGGGCTGTTGTAGGGGAAGGGAACACACTGAACCATCCCCTGGTGCGCAACGCCTCTGCAGCTCAGATGCTCAGGCAGCCTGTGGTAGAGCTTCCCAAGATCCCCAGAGTGCATTGAAAAGCAGAGTAGGTGCCCTAAGCTCTTTTCTCCGTTCTTGCAAATTCTTGCTGAGGCAGGGGCAATGATCTGGTAGCTGTACCTGTCCCTTTCAGCTCACTGGCAGAGCTAACGCAGCCATCTTTTCTGAGCACCATCGGGCACTACCCTTCCACTGGGAAGACCTTGAGTTTTACAGTGTGTAAGGTCAGTAGGAGCAAGGTTGGGTTTGGTCTGTGATATATGTACACCCACATGAGACCACTGAAACCTGACAAATATTTCAGTGCATATTTTACACTGCAGGGTTTTTTTAGATCAGACGTTAAAAGGACTGAATATATTATTTTCACTTATGCCTACCTCTGACTCTGATTTTAAAAATCAAAACCTTTCCCTCTGATTCCAGCAAGCCCTACTGACAACTTAATGCTGTTGTAATAACTTGGGCTGTGCCTTTGGAAGGCAGCAGAATACACTTTTATTGCAGCCGTATCCAAAAAGGCCTCTGCAGTCCCCAGCCCTCTGTGAGGCTGTTTTCCCACCCTCGCCTGCCAGTTTCCAGGCTGGAATAGATGAGCATTGCTACGTAATCACTGATGGCTGGAACAGCAGTCAGAGGTATCATTTTCAGGCATGATTTCAGTGTGCTTGTTCTGACCTTTAGGGGAAACAACAGGGCCCTGACATTTCTGCTAGTTTATATATCCCCTGCAATCCCTTTCCAATTAAAACTCATATCTATAGGGCTCCCTCTGAACACCCCACAACCATTTATGACAATTCCTTGATGAACCGGTGCTGAATGGACTGGACTGTGCTTTCACCTGGCTTCTGGGCTGCCCTAAACATCCAGAATCTCCTTGATTTGACCCTCTTATGTCTTATTTTGGTCATGAAAATCCCAGGGCTGCCTTAAAAGCTGTGGTGTTCCAGACAGAGGCTATGTGGGAATACTCAAGGCTTCACTGATGCAAAGCAAGAGGGCTGCTATCCATGTTGGTGAGATGATGGTGTTCCCTGTGGGGAGCTTGGCTCTTAATGATGTGTAAGAGTGGCTGCTGGACTGGGGAGAAGCTTGAGAGCAGCCAGCCACGGAGATGACTCCATCCTCTGTCTTGCAGCGGGCTGACCTGTGTCATTGTGAGCTGCTAAACTGGAAATATTGTGAAGAAATGAACTTTATTAATTAGCTGTTAAAGCCTGGTTCCCCTCTATTGTTTGGTTTACACTGATGCTTCTACCTTCTGTTCCCCAGAGCTTTACCTTTGAAGTCTCTTCTTTGAAAGCTTATATTGTGTGCTTACGCTCAGTGGACTAGGATCACACTTCTTAAACTCTTCGCATCTCCTGATTATTCTTTTCAGAATAAATGTATGCAGATATTGTTGTATTTCCTTGCTTAATCTCAGCAGGCAACTTCACTTTAAAGTATCTTCAGGTAATTACTACCCAGCCCTTCCCGCAGCAGCTTTTCTTGACATAGGACACAGCTTTCCACATGACAACACACAGATCAAAGAGCACTCAAGTATTGTTTTATCTGTTGCACTAATGCTGCATCAGGCCAACGCGTGAAGGAAGATCTCACGCTGTGTTTGGAGATCTCAAAAGACAGCATAATTCAGCATTTGAGGCAGTGATTTATTACTGGCCAAGGGAAGAGTCTCCCAGTTGAAGTGTAAAAGGGAGGACTGCAGTAAAATATAAATGATAGCAAGTGCACTCATTTTTATTTGGAGCAGAATAGAGTTTATTTACTTCTTTGTATACACCAAAAATTTGTCTCCTTCCTTTTATTCATCTCTTTTCTGCTGCTTTCCTGGTTCATGCAAGGTATTTGCAATATGGACTTGTTAAGCCTCCCTGGGCTGGTTTTAGGCTGGTTTTAAGCTGGTTTTAGACAGGTTGCTGTAGGTATACCTGTTTTGCTGCTGGCCATAGTTGGCAAAAGAAGTGCTTTATTCATAGAGGCAGTGTGAACCTGTGTGCAAGAAAACACAAGAATTCTGCTTACAGTAAATCACATCCTGCCTTTGTCTATCAGTAAATGTTATTACTATTATTGTTGTTATTAAAATGTTAAGGCTATCAAGCGGTGTTTCACAATGCAAGCATTAGGCGGCACGGCTGAGCCTGTCGGACTTGATCCAGCAGAGGCAATGCATGCATACTAATTATTTCATTGCCTTTTTTGTCTCCCGATATGTTTTAAAAGGCAAATTCATGTTCTTTTACTTGGTCTTTAATGAATACCTTACATCGTGCATTAGGAACTCATTCACTTTCCTAAAATATTGCCAGCATCAGTCACAAGGAACAGTTAGAAATTTGCTGGTGCAGGAAATGGTAGTCTTCAGAGCCACAGATTACCTTGATAATGGGAATTCTTCCTTTTTCACACCTGTGCTTGCAGCTAAGATAGTGTTTATATCCAGCTGATGAGCTGGATTTGAAAGATTTCTGGAATAATTAAGATTTCAAACAAAAATCGTTGCACATCCCCCTTTTCTTTTTATCAACACATATATAGGAGGCTACGTCTGTTACTAGTGTAAACAAAGAAGAATGATTGATGTTCCTCTGACATTTAGGGGCTGTCTTAAATGTAGTACTACCATTTTTTCCATATAGTAATTTTTCAGAGACATTCTTTTATTTTACACAACAAAAATGTGAGGTTTTTGTTTTGCTTTGTGCACCCTGCCATCTCCACAGACACTGTAGCCACCTTCCTCCAGGAGTCACAGCCAGCTGCAGCTCTCAAAGCTCTGGTAGAGTACCCAACCTACATAGTTCTTAATAAAGATTTCTCTTTTTGTGCATGGTAACACGTAAGAAATCACTATGTGGGGACAGCTTGGGTGCTTATCAAACCTGCGCTGGCAGTGGCCATCACCAGCTGAAGCTTAGAGCCCTCCAGATGTGAGTTCCTGTAGCACATCTTCTCCAAGAAGCTGCTCTTTCTTGTCATTCTCAGGGTCTTGCCATAGTTATGATCCTCTTCAGCTGGTTCAAATGACCAGCGTGAGCTTTGCATCACACTGTGGTTGTCTGTATCTTGTGCCATGAAAGCTGAAATGCTGTAGGAAGGGGGTTAGCCTTCATGTCAGCTAGTAAATGCTGGATCACTTTACATGCACTGATGCACCCCTGGGCTGTCAAACCACAGCCATTGCCTAGATAAATACAGGATGTATGTTTTTAGCAGAGAAGTCTTGCCCTGTCTGTCTTCGCTTTCACATCCCCACTGAGAAAATGAAGATAAGGATCCTTGATTCCCTCCCAAGAGAAATGTGAAGGCTGTTTATTTATGTTGAGTACTAAGAAACACAGAATGGCAAATGTTCATTTTAATGTTGCTCTCAAAGGCAGACTTGAGGTGGTGACAAGAGGAAAGTCTGGCTAACGAATTACAAAGTCCAGGTCCCTGTCGGTCACTGCTGCACTGCAGCAACTTCTGTTGCTCTTGTATTTCATATTCCAGTAATCTGAGCATCACAAGCACAGAGTAAGAGATGATCCGTGTGAGAGAGATTTCCGTTTAATGGAGCAAGAGTGAAGAAGCCAAGGACAAAAAGAAGGCAGCAGCAGGCCCAGGTGGACCAGCATGCCTGCAGCATGAGGGTAAGGGGCAAAGCCCACATCTCCTGCGCTTTTCCTCACTGCTCTGTGCGTTGGATGAGGTTCTTCCCCCAGAAACACATTGTGCAAGTGCAGCAATGGCCAGGGACACAGGGTGTGGGATGGTCCTTGTCAATGCATTGAGGGTGATGCATAAAATGGAAAACTACATGCGACAAGGTTGAGCAAAACTCTACTGCAAGGCCTGGATTTTCATCTACGGACTTTTTCTGGGATTTCTGGTGGGAACGCAGCCCAAGCAGCACCTGCACAGGTGTGTGGTGTGGGAATGCTCTCCCACAGCCTCCTGGTCCAGCATCAACAAGGGGCTGATGTTGACATTGCTGTGCTACTGCATCATCTCAGCTGCTGAACCATTCTTAGGACTTGGGGTCACCAAAGCCCTTTGGTGCCAACAAGAGTTCTCACACAGATTTTAACTGGCACTATATCCAACCCTCACTAGATAATTTTTTTTTTTACTACTTTAATCATTTAACATTTTCAAATTAAGTATAAATTTTAAAAAGTGAAGGAGGAAAAAAATGGTTGGTTGTCGACTACCAATTTTAGAGTGTAATATTTCTGACAGTATGTGTAAGTTTCTCCATGGACAAAAGATCTTGTGATTTATCGAGCCATTTATTAATTAGAAGATTACAGCAAGACTGCTTCCCAAGTAGCAAAAAAAAAAAAATGGACTTAGAGTTAATTATAAATGCTGTAAAAGGGTATAAGAAGATTCATAATCCAGTTCATTCTTTCTTCTTGCTTCAAGTTATCCACAAAAACACTTAAAATACGTCAAACTTTAAACATACTAAATCCTCTTCAGCAAAAAGACCATCAAATTAGGTAGACGCTGTTATGCCCATTCTTAGCCAGGTCAGGTCTAAATGCATAAAATAAAATTTCAGCATGGAAAGCTGTTTGCATGTTGGTTGTTCTCCTTTGCTGGACCTGAGCTGTGTGCCTCGTCAATGCCTTTGCTTTCCAGTGTTTGCAGAATTTCTTCTGTCCATCCCCTATGATGTCTCCTCCATGATTTACATCTCTTTCTCTTTGCTCTTTAAGGATCAGCTCCCTGCCCTTAAAACACTGTTAGAGGGCTACACTTGTCCCTCCAACATCTTCGCTTTTGTGGAACAAGAAAATCTGATTCTTATCTTTTGCTAAGTTTTGTTCCTATTTCCCACAGGATTGGTTTTTTTGCCAGCTTGATAGCCACAAGCTCTGTCTTTGTGCTTGATAAACCCTTTGATCTTCTTCACTCATTGCTCAGCAGAGTGCTATAAGGATATTACTACCTTTAATCTTTTTTGCTATTGATCAGTAATATTCCTGCCTGCAGCTTCTCTGTGATCCCTTTGCTGAAATTGCCACTACATCCCCTCTGTGTTTTGGTGGAGGAAGTGTCATAATATAGGTAGTGCTTCAGGAGAAGGTCACAGTTGTTGGAATGAGAAAAGAGGTCAAGGAGAAAGGTTAGGACCAGTAACAGTAAATTTATCTGATGTTTTACATGTTTGTACTATAGTATTTTTTCTAGAGAAGGAAAGAAATTTGCATTTCATACCTATTTCTGGTCTTTTGAGCTATCTCTGCTGCCTTTCTCTTCAAGGCATGAAGAAATTCTATAGTCTATGAACTCCTATTTCTAGTGTCTCTCAATGGCTTGTGGATGGCATTATATCCTTTTTACAAGGCAAAAATGATATTTCCAAGAGCAAATTGTAACAAAATCAACTCGAGATCTGAGAACACCTAGCATTCCTTCTGCTTTTTGAAGCAGGTCATTGCAAAGAGCAGATTAGCCGATGGTGTCGCTGATGATAACAGGGGATGCTAACCTTCCTTCCACAATTATGCTGCCAAAGAGCAGTAGTAATAATTTAAAAAAAAAAAAAAAATGCTGTGAAAAAAGTGAGGCCAGCATGACTCAGAGTTTCACAAAGGTAGACACTGGATCAAGAAGGAATCTTTTGCATATGTTCATTATTCTGGATATAATTACACTGCACTGCAAATGTGCTTCACCTGCCACATTTTGTGTATAGTTTTTTAATCATTTAGCTTGTGAGGCGGGGGAGAAAGGAGACAGATCTGGTTTTGCCTATTATATGTATCAAGACTCTTTGCAAAACCGTAATTCAAATGTGAGTCAGAATTTTGAGTGCTCCAAGGAATGAACCACAATTACAGACTTTTATGAAACTAAGATGATAATGCATCAGTGGGGCAAATGACTTTAATCATTTTAAAAGGCAAGAGTTTGGGGTGGTAGATTCAGTGCTCTGCTCTGCCATGGGTAATAAGATGGGAAAAGGGGTCTCCAAGGCCCCAATTTTTTCTATACCCTCCTAGATGGAAGGTGTTGGTTGGGGGGAAATCAGATAAGCTTTGCTGGATATTTTTTCTGGTAGCGTCACCTGACCTGCTATGGTTGGAAGTATCTGACCTATTTGTATCTTTTTGTTGTTGTTTTTTTCTTAGATGGTTAAATAAATAAACAACTTTATGTTTGTTTGAATTCTAAGCAAGCAAGAGATGTTGCTGCTCCACTTACATGAGTGAAGGACTTGCATTCCCAGAGGAAGGAGTCTCTTCCTCACAGCCCTGTGTTCAGACCTATTTTATAATCAGAAGAGAAGCTGAGTTCCTCTACTAGACCAGAGGCTGCTGGTGTTGACGTGTTGGGGTTTGTGATGTATAGCAGAGTGTCACCTGTACAGAGAGAAATTCTCTTCTCCACTCCCTCTGTATTTATCCTTTGCATCTATGAATTATTGCATATTTTCCTGGCCAAGGTCTTCACTGCCTGAGAAAAGAGTAATAGGTATAAGGGAAAATTCCTATCTACCTTCACCCTGGAATCTGGAAGGTGGCTATTTCAAAACACGCACCCAAGCTGTGCACTAAAAAACTGATATATAGGGCTTAATTCGCTACATAAATTCACCTCTTAATCCCACATGGTGCAATTCCAGGCAGCCACCTTACTCTTTCAATCTCTCCCCAGTGTAATTACCACTGTTGTCATTTTTGTCATCATCGGACCTAAGAGCTCCTCCTGACATGGGGGGAGCTCCATAGTGCAGACACCACTCATGGGCTATCACGTCCTGAAGAATTCTAGATGATTCACCAAGGTTGCACAACTCAATAGTGGCAAAGCTTGCAAACTGCTGACAGCCAGTGTAGCATCCTTACTGCTGGTTACTGTAATAGTTCTGTATTTTCACATAATGTGGCAAAATATCAAATGCCCGCTTGTGTAAAATGTGAGAAGGTAGATGTGAGCTGGTTATAGGCACCTGCAAGGTGGTGTTTGCTATGAAGCAAACATTGGTGGAGCAGAACCAGAAGTGATTGGGAGGAACCAGAAAATGAAAGGGGAACAACATCCTTCCATCCTGCTGTTATGTTTAATGTTTTCTGATCTCACAGCTCATCTTCATTGGCCTGGAGCACTGCTGGGAGTTACGACTGATGGTATTTTAGGGACCGTGTATCCGAGGACTTATCAGGAAGGGGCTAGAGGCAAAGGTAGTGCAGGAGCAAATCTGGATTTCTAGGTGTTCCTCAATTTGGGGAAAATTGTGGGCTTCAAGGCAGTTGGAGAGCCTGTTTGGGACCCAAAGACTACAAGCACATATTTATGGGCTGAACCTAGGCTGTAAGAGGGACTGGCAGTCCTATTTGATCGCTGTCCTGTGAGGACCAGCTGTGCTCCCCAGCTCCTGCTACCCATGCTGGCAGGCATCGCCACTGCAGACGAGAGCATGATGAGCTGTTTCACAATGCTGGAGGGTTCACTTCTAGCATCATTTGCTGTTTCTTGAATTATTTATTGCAATTATGCTGCTGATCCACAGAAGCATTGCTGCTGTGCATCATATCCAGATGTCTGCAAACGCACTCCCAGGGCCAGATCCTAATTTTAGCTGCCTCCGCAAAATATTATCCTCTGGACTGAGGCTCTATTTCTGTTCCTGTTGAGCTCTACAGCTAAGCAGACTGCCGGCTTGTGGAGTGAAGTATTGTTCCTCTGAAAGAAAGGGGTGAGTGAAGAGCCCAGATTTTACCTGTGCATGATAATAACACATGTTTCCTCAGCATCACTTAAAAGTACAGGTAGAAGCTTGGAGACCCCTTGCATGGTCAAGAAGCAGAGAGCTGGAGCTAGGGCACAGTAAGGGTGAAGATTATTTGCATTAAGGGCATTACAACTGTGCAGCTCTACTGTATCCTTCCCCTGTGAATGGCAAAGCCCCGAGACTGCAAATCCTGATCAAGCCTTTGGTAGCACATGGGAGCTGTAAACAGGGTTCTGGAGCTTTGGTAAAATCAAAGCAGTGGTATTCATGCAAACTAAACTGTCATCAGGAGATACTGCAATCCAACCTGCGGTTCCTCATCTAAATGAATTACGAAGTGTACGTAATAAGATGCATCTATTTAGGGACAATTATAAGTTGTTTATCATGAACTTGGTGTCAGGATTGGTTTTGCTTTGTTCAATGATATACCAGGCCAGCCTGGGAGATGGAGCTGTCTCCTATTACCTGAAAGCAACTCCCCAGGGAAAATGGCCACCCAACATATGCCAGAGTTAGGGTTTTATTCGTTTGGGCAGTTCTGAGTTGTTCATATACTGGTTTTGATAAGATTTTTAGGCTGAAGTTTATTTCTCTGTTCTTCTGATCAACTGGCTTGCATACCAGTTTGAACAGCGGGTAGGAAAGCAGTAAATATCAGAAAATCCACAAAATGTGTGAGGTGGGAAACCAGTCCTGCTTCTTCTCACTTTCCTCTTTGCTAACCAAATTAAGCAACTGATGTGTTACGAAGCTGTGCATGTAGAAGCACACTAGGTTGTCCCAGCATGAGGGAGATTTTGCAGTGGAGTCATATCTCTATTTATTGCTGGCATTATTATTGACACCGGTAGTAATTTAATGTATACAACATCTCCTGGCTGAGCATTTGGGGCACAGTGCAACTTGTTTTCAGCGCAATGCAGGAGGCTTAACAACAAGGATTCATATCCATGCTGCTTGTAAAAGGTATAATTATTGTATGGTGTGTTTATTAATAATAAAAGTCATGGTGGGTAGCTTTCAGGCTGAACTGCTGTGAGAAACGGGATGCTTCCACCATCTCTCAGTGGGCCTTCCCATCCCAGACAGCAATACTCTAATTAACTTTTGTCAAGTGGTTCACTGAATCTAGCAAAATGGAGTGATCCGGAGGTGCCTACAGATCTGTCAGCTGCTACCTGAAAAATGACTTTCTGTTCTCCACAAGGAAAGGGGCGGAAAAAACATGTTCTAATGATGAGTTCTCTAAATGTGGTGTGTCCTGGGACAACAGATACACATGAACTGAAGGGACATCTTGGAGGAACGGAAGAAAAACCAAAACTGTCAGGATTCATAAATGAAAGAATCACAGGAGAGAAAGGAAAAAAAGGAAAATCTTCCCCAGATTGCATGGCTCAGTAAGGAACATTTATGCAAAAGGTGGTAATAACATTTCTCTTAAGATGGAGAATAATGAACTACTGGGACTGAAATGTTTAGTGTTCATTTGAGGAAGAGTTAAAAAGCAGCAGTACAGCTTTACACATGCATGCATGTGTAAAATCAGAAGCCTGAATTGTAAATTCTTATCTCACTCGTCTTTTCTCTCTCCCAAATTCATAGATTTTAATACAAGTAGAGAGTTATAATCATTTTTTCTGACGTGGAGCAGTAGCTGAAGGGAGCTTATTTCCATACAAGGGTCTTGCTGTGCCTTTCCCATCCCTACAGTTTGCTCCCCACACTTGGATTTCACATTTTTTTGGGGTCTCGCAGCACCCCACGCCCTCTGATGGCACTGCTCTGTTCCCATTGTCGTCTGCCTGTGTACATAAAATTGCAAGATGGGCACCTTTGATTGCAAGCTTGTCAGGATGGGAAGCATGTCTTCTGTTCCATGAACTGCCTAGCACGGTTTTAGCACAGTAATGATAATAATCACACTTCTGAAACATGTTCTTCAGGCATAAAATTACTTTGGTGCCTAAAGTAGGTCTTGGCTGCTTCAATCCACACTTTAGATCTTGAAGGCCCAACAATAAGCCCTGGGGGGGTTAGTTTTTAACCTCAAAGGTGCTGGAAATACTCAACACTTATACAACACCAAACCCCTACCAGGAGCCAGAAACCTGGCATTTCTCTGCTGAGACTCAAGCCAGTAAATGTTCTCAGAGCCTCCATCTTTGGGTCCAAACACACCCTAGTATCTGTTATTGATTCCCTTCACCCGGTTTCTACCAGCTTTTCTAAAATACAAAACCTCCTCCTGTATGAAAGAGGAAAGAACCCCAAATCTTCTATTTTCCAGGGAAGATCAAGGTCTCCATCTGCCCTGTTTATATGCAATGGAAGCCTTCTACATCACTGCACACAAATACATTTTTGGTATTTGTAGCCTTCCTGCTGTTTATACATGTATACAGATGTGTGTACCTGTTGAAAAAAATCGTAGGATCATAGAGTGCTTGGGGTTGGAAGGAACCTTTAACGGTCATCTAGTCTAATTCCCATCCACAAAATCTGCATTTCTTTGTATCTGTGTATGAAATAGGAACTGTAGATTCCTTTCAACCTCAGTCTTGTTATTAGTTCCACAAAATACGCCCCTTATAGCATACGTGAAACTGCATAATTCTACAGTGCTGGATAGTTTTGCCTTCAAGCAGGGAATCTGGGCTACAGTGTGGAAGTTCATGACATCATAAAATCTGACTTCTAAAATCATGCCAGACAATGAAACTACCAACTACTCCCTTCATACATGCAAGTATTATAATTATGGTGATTGTAAGGTAAATTTGAACATAAATGCTTGCTTACATTTTAAATGTAAAGACATATAAACATTAATTACATGATCTTTGAAGACAATCATTTCCCAACTTCCAGCTCAAGGCGTAGATATGGAAAGTCCCACTTTTGAGGCTGCCTAACAAATTCAGCTGCTGTTGACATAATGCTACATATTGTATTTTCTGGTGATAACATAATAGGCATAAATTTGATCCACTGTAAATGTATGACTGAAGATAAGATCTCAACGTGGCCGTTCAGGAGGCTGCACATAGTATTTTATTTTTGGACATTATTTCACATAAAGCTTAGAACAAGTCTTTTGTACTGTAGATGCTTTTCTGTTTAATTTAAGTCTTCGAACAGTATTTCAAGAATCATTGTCGACTTTTGAACTATATTGCCTTGTGGAATAATAATATTAATTTATACAAACTGTAAAACTGTGTCATTTCCAAATTTGCAATTCACTATTCAGCTCTGCTTGAATAAGTCATACAGGTTTTTAAAGGTAAAAATGCTTTTTGCTGTCTATGCTCCATTGCAACATCTTGTTTAACCTGGTTCTTTCTCAGGGTGAATTTTTTCCTCTGCCATAAATTTTTCTAATTGAGTGTGATTAGCTGCTGCTCTGTTTTGCACAGGAGCGGCTGCCCATCAGTACAACTTTGAAATTTTTCATTGATGCTGTGTACTATGAGGCTGCGTTGACACATCAGGGCAGCAGAGGCATGAGGATTTGTGCTCCTGAGTCATTCGGTAACACAAATGTGATCCTGCTCAGATGCGTGAAGGTGGCTGTCCCACCTGGTCTTCAACACTGTTGGAGTGAGACTCACAAGCCCATCCCTTGCTAGGAAAGCTGTTACCTTTCAAAGCCGCAAGTTCCCTGCTGTTCTTTGTGCATATTTCATGTATTTGTGGGAGTCAACCAGAGTTTGTTGCTAAAAATGAAAGTCTTCCTATTTCAGATAGCCTTTCTTCAGAAGATCTCAGAGCAATTTAGATGCCTCAAAGTGCAGCTCCCCCTCCCTGCACAGGCACTGTTGGCGTCAGCTCTAAGTTGAGCCAAATCACACTTGTCTAATGCCACAAGTATGAGTCTGAGAAGAAGAAACAAAGGCTCTGAAGGTGCTTTATCAGGGCCCTGCTCATCCGCATGGGCGGGCAATGCAGCACTGCGTGCAGCTCCTGTGGATAAGCTGCTGCTCTGCTCTGCTGGGTGCTGGCTCTGTTATATCCATGGTACAAAGCCGGGATCAGCGGAGGAAAATGAAGTACTAATGCCGCATTATTAAAGCAAACTGCTGGGTTTGCTCTTCCTCCTGTAGAACTGGAATTCTTCACAAAGAGAAGACTCAGCATTTCCAGCAGGGCTTTCGGAGGTGTCCCGTGGGCTGTTTGATCTCTTGGGATGTCACCTCTGCCAGCCTGGCTGGAGAGCCATGGACTGCTGAGCTCCCCACCAGCACTGCTGGAGCAGGGAGGTTTGAAGCGCTCAGCTTTCCAGATTTGCCCTTCTTTCATCCTTTGCTTTGTGGGATGTTCTCATGCTAATATTTTGGAGAGCTGGAGCATTATCCCTGTGCTGCCAGCAGCCTCTGTGCCCGCGGTATGTAAATTTGTCGTCTCCAGAACTGTTTCTACACAGTGAAGTTGTGGCTCAGGCCTATTATCATTATTTAATGTCACTTTTGCAGCAGCATAATAGTAAAGCTTTTTATAAAATATATTATCGTTCTGAACTTTGTTGTTAGCAAGACAAAGCAGAAATAACAGTATACTGGGTTCAGCCATCAATATAGAGGGGATATCATCAATCAAATCCATAAAGCTTTTAAGCTGTCTTGTTTTAAATTAAGGTTTACAATGCATTACAATAGGATATTTAAATCTGTGTACACGTTTTATCAGCTCCTCGTGACTCTGTAAATGCTTTCTGATTAGTAGGTCTAAACACAGCAGACTTGATTCAAAGCTGACTGTTACAATTAATTCCATTTCTTTTGCAGTATGGTACCTCTGTTGCGTGGGGGGGACTGAGGGCTCTGTTTTCATTTCCCTTCAAAGGCAAAATTAAATTGGAACCAACTTTGACATTCACTGAAATCTGGCGAGACTTGGTAAAACTCTTGAATTAAAAGTTTGCCATTACATGAAGACTTTGGGCAGGATGTGGATTTGTGGTAGTGAAAGGGAAATATGTAAAAATGGCAATATTTAGAGCTGAATGCGTGTCTAGTGCGTATGTCATCCATTGCAATACTGCTTACGTGTTGTAGTGTTATAGCAGCACAGTGTTAAATGCCATTTGGGTAGAGCAAGGAGGTATTAGTGTGCTGTAAAGATCTCACAGTCATATAGACAACACAGGAAAGGATGGACAGGGAAATGCACGAAGCAACTGGTCTGCAGTCAGCCATTCAGCAGCAGAACTGTGATTACAACCACATCTCCCCATTTACAGTCGGGTGCTCTGAATTCAACCAGCCAAAATCCCTGTTCTTTTCCTTATCATTCCTGCGCACCCTGGCCGACAGCTGTGTAAGAGAAGCCCTGCTTAGTTTTAAGAGTAGATGCATCATTGTCAGTGGCAGGAGGGGCTTCATCTGCAGCAGGAGAAGATCCCACCTAACCTTGCTCCCACACTCCTAAGCATCTGTTCTGGAGGGAGGTGTTTAACATGAGACGAGGTAGGTTGGATATGTAAGAATAGTTCAGTTTCCAGCCCTACGCTTCTCCAGTAAACATGCCAAGAAGGCAGTCTACCTACAAAGCTTGGTGATCCATGCAAAGACAAAGAATGGAGAGATCAGTTGGGATATAGAGGCTGTGGATGCAAATACAGGTGGCACAGAAATTCAATTTGGTGCTTGAAAATGGCTTGCTTCTTCTTTTTTCCTTTTAGAAATTTACACCCCATTGGCAAGCTTCTTCGAGGTTCAGCAGAAGGGCTGTGGAAAAACAGAAGTGGAGGAGTACAGAGGAATACACAGCGGGGTGAGGATGGAAGAAGTGCTCGATGTGGAAAAGCAGAGTGTGCACAGACAGGTGAGGTGAGCAGAGTCCTCATGAGAATGGAGTAGATCAGCAGTTCCAGGTTGAATCACAGGTATATTGCCAAGTGTGGCTGCTCTCTGAAATCTTGGTTGGCACTATTAGACTAAAAAGAAGCAGCTTCTAAGTTTCAAATTCAACCCACATTATATTACTGGTTATTTGAGTCATGCGCAATGGCAGGAGAAATCTGAGACATAGATCAAAAGCTCAGATCAAACCTAAATATTCTCTTCACAATCTTAATAAAGGGTGCGGTCAAGGCAGGAGCTGGCTTTTAACTGTAACTATGCAAGACTGACAACTAAATGAACGGGAAATGAAAAGCCAGTTTAATTGTTGCCTGTTGTTATTGTCAAAATGACCGGCTAATTAAATATTTATTGTTTACTGGTTTCAAGCATACATTTGGCATGTTGGGATACTGTGTAATCAGTAGATCATACATTTCCCTAGAACAAAATAGTAGCCTCACAAAAGCCTGTTGTGAGGATTAGCTGGCTAATGGGCTTGACTCACCCCCCTGAGCACTGAGGGTGCAATTTGCAATTGTGGTTCCGAGCTCCCAGCTGGAAGTGCTTCATGCTCCCATTGCATCTCCCAGTGGGGGGTGCAGCTCTGTGCCTCCAGCCTGGGCTCTCTCGGAGCCATGCCAGCAAAAGCTGCCCATGAGAAGCAGTGATTTAGTACAGCTGGCTCCATCGTCCTCTCCCTTTCCTGCCTTCACCTCCTGTCTGGCCATGTCCAACTCCTGTGCTTGATGGCTTATCGACTGCCCTGAGGAATGAGGTTGTACTCTGTTCCCCTTCCTAAAGGGAAGCTTTCCAGCAAGCAGGGACATCTGAGACTCCAGAAATCGGGATGTTTTCTGCTTGGGCTACAAACTATTGGCTTTTTCCATCGGCAGCAAAACAAGAGATCCTACAGGATTTCACACTCCTGCCAAGTCTTGGATGGTGGTCCTTCAGGGTACAATGGTGTCATGTAAGAAATTAGGATAATGCAAAGACCTGCAAAGATGTGCAGAGTCTTAAGATCTTCCTTGTGCTCCCAGCTGCAACTGGTATTTCAGGGTGGGGGAGAAAGAGCACCTGCACCACACCATGGCCCAAATGATGGCAGTGGCTGGATGTTGAATGTGAGAGATGCTCCTGTGAGCCCCTCAATGGATGCAGTCCTGCCAGCTGTTCTGGGGAGGGGGAAAACACACTCACAGATTGCACAGCAAAAAAACACTTCATGCTGAGGCTCTCAACAGAGCCTTTCCCTCTGATTTCCACCCCAAGGTGACAAGGCTGTGTCTCAGCAGACTGTCAGCCTCACTTGCACCTGTCTAACAGCAAGGAGGGAAGGGGCAGCAGGGCAAAAGGAGAGCCAGGCCACCCGCTCTCAGGTGGCAGATATTGCAGGGGAAGATTGCCAAGCTGTGAGCGAGCAAGGCTCAGGAATGCTCATGGGCCTACAGACATCTTTATTAGGAAGGAGGAGGAGAACCCTGGCAAGCAGAGCCAGAAGGAAGGAGGGAAAGTTTGCAAAAATGAGAGTGGGTTCATTGCAGAGAGCTTCCCTCAGAGCTATCCCCATTAACAATTGGGCCTTTTTAGTAACAAAATTTAAATAATAAAAAAAAAAAAGGCAAAAGCTGGCAGTTGCAATTTCTCAATTAAAATGTAATTTACACCCTGTGCTGTCTCTCAAACAAAAGCATGCTTTGCTCACCCGAGTGTGAAACAATATTTACAGAAACATTTTGTGGCTTTCTATGTGGCTTTCTTTCTATGCTGCTTCCTATGATTTTGTGCCTGCTCTGATGTTACAGCCATCTGCGTGCCTATGGACACAGAACCAGCTCTAGTGGCCAAAGGCAGTTCCCCTCCCACGGCCCCAGGCTGGTATCTGGGGACCATTAGGAGTGGAATTTCTCCAGAGCTGAGCTGCTTAGTGCTCCCTTTATGGCCAAAGAATAAAAACGTACTGCTATAAAGTGCAATGTATCAAAGCCTGTACTAGCTGCGTTGGCTGAGACCTTCCCAAAGAGCCATCCCTTCCTACAGCAGCTTCTGGGCTTTGGCAGAGGGTATTTACCCCTGCCAGTACCTGATTTCAGCGTTTTTTTTTCTAAGTGCACAGGGAGCCTTCAGGATGAAATGGAGTTTTACTGGGCTGGTAGGATGGAACAGGGGTGGAAGCAGGGATGGTCTTGTAAAGGCCTGCATTAAGGAGGAGCTGGAATGCTGAAGGATGCCTTCCTCTCCTACAACTACTCAAAGATAAGAGAAGATGTGCAGAAAAGGGATTGCACTTTGCTACATAATTTCTGTTCCCTTTGACTTGCTTGTGAAGGTGATCACCTTCCACCTCTGTAAATCCCAGATTGCTCTGAAGAGCCTTTGGCACAAATAGGATTGGAACAGCTTTCTGATATTTACCTTTTTTGGTATGAGGTCTTGGCATGAGGCCTTTCAATGCAAGGATTTAATTTCCTGTACGGAATCATATACTCCTTACATTAGCTTCATTAGAAGATTCTGGTTATCAGCCCTCTTTTTTTTTCCTCAAGTTACCTAGATGTATTCAAGGGTAATGAATATGTAGTTTGTATTTAGGAAAAAAATCTGCATGAAAGTTAATGGAAATCTTATAACAAGCACCCCACTTTCATTAATTGATTCCCTAATCCAGTGAAGCATTAGTCATATAATTAATTTTAAGCATTCGATCTGTACAATCAAAATTGCTGGCTCTGATCCGAAGCCAATCAAACCATCAGCAGCCTTGCCATTGATTTCCATGGATGAGATCCAAAGGAGCTGTGCACATGTTAAAATTAAACACATCCTTAATTGACTTGCTGGGGGCCATATTTAGATCTTAAATCAACTGTGCCGAACAAGGCCCTACAAATAACTTAAAACAAAAGCGAGAACAAAAATGTAACAATCTCCCCCAAAATGCTGCCTGCCTCTGAAGCTACAAACTTACCCAATGCTTCATTGTGTCTTCCTGGGGTTTGCCTCAGGTCCCTAATCCACCTGCTAAATTACAAAACTCTAGCTACCGTGACATAGCCTGCCTCAGACCAAGAAATATTTGGGACCAAAACCTCCCCTTAGCACCTGACCTGGTCACAGAGGTCCATCACCTCTCCTTAGCACAGTGCCACTGTGACTGCATGGCAGTGAGTGTCTGTAAAATCAACTACAGAAGAGTGTCACTACAGTTGATGGGCTATCTGGAGGGATTGGGGGGGTCTTTTTGTACAGCAGAGCTTGCTGGCATAACGCTTCTGTCCTAAATTTGTTATCAGAATTCAGAGCACAACTCTAGGTTGAACCCATCTCTTACCTTTAAGGCATTCGCCTGGAATTACTCTAAGACCTTTGCTAAGAGTACGTGCACTCCTCTTAGTCTGGGTCCAGGGGATAGCAGAGCTTCCTCAGGACCTGCAGCAGGGAATTCAGTCTTGACCCAGGATGCCTCCACATCCTCAAGAGCCTAGTGTTCCAACAGCTGCCTAAAAACTGTTGCGGACTAGGAAAACCTCAAATTAGGCAATTAAAGTGGCAAAATACCTCCAGTTGTGAAGAAATCTAGTAATTCCTGGGTTGGGGGCTTCTTGTGCTTTTTTCCCCTACCTTTTTTTTTTAATTATTAGTAGTATTATTATTATTTGGATGGATTAGCTCTACACAGTCTTATCTTATTTGCAAGCCAAAGAATTATAGATAGTAATTGGATAATCGCTCAATTATCCCCAGTGACTTAATTATCATCATTAAGTGTATTTATTTTACTAAGTTGGTAGATTTCTTTTGGGGGTTTCATTCTCCAGGCCTATTAGTTTGACTGATAATGGGGCATGCTGGCAATAGCAAGGCAGAATTACACAATTATTTAAAAAACGATGGGTCGTATCTTACAAAACAGAAGGAAAAAGAAAACCCCATTCTATTTCAAGGATTTCTGTCTAAAATCACAACTGTCAGCTCAGAACTCGATTACGTAAATTGTGAAATTGCATCTCTATTGCACTGAGTTCCTGAATATACAATGAAATTTGTTGTCTTATGCTATGACAAGAAATGGCTACTGTAAATTGAAAGTCAATGCAAACAGCAAACATAATACCTTAACGAGAGAGTGCCATGATCGGAAATTTCGGCAGTAATCCAACTTCTTTTTCTGACTGGTGCGCTTGTGTTTGAACGTAATTAAAAAGCCCTGGAAGTGAAACTAAGTCCTGCAGCTTTATGCGAGGAGATGGATCGCCCGACTAATAAGAAAGTTCTCATCCACATAGTCTCCATAGCAATGTCAAGTACAGGGGGACTTTGGGCCCCATCTTGCTGCTGTTGAATCACAGAGGATGGCTTGGGCTCGGTATCTAGCACTGTTGACTTTAATATTTTAGGAACATGCACAATAGCTGGTCCAGCACTGAGAAGCAATACATGATATTTCTTATTTCTTCCCACCCCAATTTTCTGTGTTGTGGCGGTTTTATAAGAGCCTGAAGCAGAAAAATATAACTGTTGGAAATTGCTTTACATTAGTTGATTATCTCTGGCTAAGTTGAGAGCATTTGGCCTTGCTTATTTGAAATAATTCAACACGAGAACCCCATGGAGGGTGGTAATTTACAGGGTATAGTCTCAATTGTGATATGTACATATTGCAAGGCAAAGGGCGGGGAAACTGCCAAACATATTTAGATAAATCTTTGAACTGCTGCTTATTATTCCAGGCCATATCTTGTTTCAGCAGACCAAATGCTGTTAAAATCACCAATGTGCTCATATTAGAAGCAAAATCATTTGATGCTCTTTGTCCGTTCAGAGCCATGAAACCTAAATTTTCAATGTAACCTGTAAGTTCATTTAAATGTGCTGTATACACACACGCATTTGCATCGTTTAGGTGAGGTGCTCTGCTGTAGGTGGAGGGTTGCTATTTTTTTTCTCCCCAAAGTCTTCAGGTGACTACCTCATGCTCTTTTAGGCTGCACTACCCTGTCAGTCATCACACTGTCACCTCCTGTCTCCAGCGGTCAGAGCTCTCTGTTACCTCTGGTTGCACTCCAGCAAAGCCAGAGCTTGTTACTAGCACTTACTACTGATGCAGCTTTTGATTACCTGAAGGATTAGCCTGAGGTTTTTTTGTTATTTTTTTAATTACAGTCAGTGAATTGCAATACTGTGTCAGTAACCAGATACTCATTTTCTACATAAACATTGGCGTTTTGGTCTGGCACAGCAGGAGCACACTCGCACCTCTGCCAGTACCTTCCTTGTATGTAAGTAATTGGTTTTCTCAAGGCTATTTATTCGGATGACTATTCGATATCAGATTGCAATTTTGTTGCCTTCAATACACATAAGACTAGTTTTTCTCTATTAATTGCCCTCTGAACTTTATTCTTTTGCTCACGCTAGAGTCAAAAGACCAAGGCCAGTCATAGATCAAATGCCAATATCTGGTGTAAATCCCTGTAAATCAAGGGATTATATGAGCAGAGAACCTGGGTCCATATATATTAGAGAAAGAGAAAAATAAATCTTACCTGCGCTGAGAGACTGCATTAGTTTATTGTGCTTGTAAGACTTTGAAAAACTTAATATAGATTTCTGTAGTAGATGAGGACAGGCAGCTTCAGCATTTCCTGTGTGCATTTGGCAAACCCAACCGCTAGAAAGTCAAGCTGTTTGTGCTTTTATTTTTGTGCCTAGTTAAGCTAGGCAGTGAGTTCACTCACATGGAAAAGTTAACTAGTTAAACCAGATTTCATCTCACAGCAAAGGGAGCTCAAGTGAAAGCAGCCCAAAATCTGGGGTGGTTTAGCCAGGGCACTTTAAAATCACATCTCTGTTTAACCTTTAACCTTTCCTGAGTGTCCCCCGAAGTTCGGCCAAGATTTGTTGTATTTTCACAGGGTATGGGAAATGAGGTGGAATTGAGTCTGGGGGCATTGGGAAGGTGCCCACCCATGCAGGATTTTGTCCCTTTGGCTCATTTCAGTGCTTCCAGAACAAATTTTTCCCCAAAGGCAGACCTGGAGATATCTCTGCTCAGTCTCCTGACACCCAGTTTCTCTCTCAGACCTGGAGCAATTTGATAAGGCGAGAAGCTCAGCTCTTAGTTAAGATACTTGGAGCTTTCCTCATTGCAGAGAAAAGCCTGAAGGCATGAAGTGGGGATATCTTGGAGGCTCAGAAGCTGGATAGCAAAATAAACCTCTTGCCTCGAATATTAACACTTCAAGCCTTTTCTCACGATCCTGAGGAATGAGGGCGGTGTCATAATTTTGGGGAGACCTGAGCACTTATGATTAGCCGTGTTTCTCATCCCTGGAGAAGGAGCTGCTGAGTCCCGTGAGGTTTAGTGGCCTTGGTGGGAAATCAGAGGTACAAATGAGCAGGAACAAGGACAGCATATTCTAGCCGTTTCCTTGCTGCTGCTGCTACATGGGGTTACAGCACCAAAGGATTGTATTTAAATCCCCCAAAAGGTTTTCAATTTTAAAAAAATAAAAATATTCAGGTTTTGTAAAGTTCACCCTTCAGTGTAATCTTCCAGTGATTTAGAAATGTAATTATAAAGCCAATTGACAGTGCCCTTTAAAATATGTCATGTAGGAAAATTAATTTTAGGATTTCTGATTTCTTTCCTTTTTTTTTTTTTTTTAAGCTTCACTGTCACGTCTTGGGCTAGAGAGAAGCATTTGAAGGTTCAGTGAACATTCCTCAGAGGGACAGGGAATAGTAGGACAATGATACACAATCCCATCACGTTCTTCTTTCTTGCACTTTATTTTAACATTTTTCTGTATCACAGACCAGATGTTCTTTCTTCTCAGGACTTTCAGCCAGTATTGAACATGGAGTGGGACTAATCTGCTTAATTTTTCAAAAACCTTAGGCATTATCTAGATGACAGTACACCAGCACTTTGGGATGAGAGTGCGCTCACAGTCGAGCCAGGGAGGTGGAGTGGGATGGAGCTAGCAGGGAAGCTCAGGTCTCCTACAATCACTTCCCTGCATGTGGAAGGGACCTCTTTAGCCTTGCCTGGTTTCCACTACCCAAGCACAGTCTGAATTAAGTTGCTGCAATGCAAGTTGCACAAATACAGACTAATATAATTTGTCACAATTAGGGCTTGACTGGATGTGTTCATTCAGGGTGATCCAGGGCAAACTGTTACAAATGACCTCTTAGCCTTAGAGCATAAAACAGATTTGCTAAATCGAGGGTGAGACTGGAGGAAGACGATGGGAGCAGCCATCTCTTGTGGCCATGCACCTCTGCTGCACAGCACCTGTGAGAGCATTGCAGCCGGGACGTGCAAACATTTGAAAGCAGGGAAACGATCCAGTGCATACCATTTAGGAACATTCCTAACTTAGGAGGAGTATTTTAATCTCTCAGTATTTCCATCTCTGTGGAAGCGTAATCCACGCACTTCGTGCTTGGCATTTTTTTTTCATTTGGCTGGAAAGATTGGAAGGGAGGGGAGATGGGAATTTTTTCTGCAGCATCCTCCAGGTCTGCAGAGAGGTCAGGGGCAGCAGCATGTGTGTGCCAGGCAGAGCGGGATCTTGCTGAAAGTGGGAATGGTCACTCACAGCCTGTGGGAAATGCCTGGTTTGGAGCTAGGAAGGAGAAAGGGGCTTTAGGCTGGGCTCCTCCAGCCTCTTCTGGGAAATCATTCCACTTTGCTACTATAAATACTAAAAAATGTTCACTGGCTCATGGGTGGGAATCATCAGCTCCACCCTGGTGAGTGCCCTAACTCATCCCTTTCCAACCTCCCACAGCAGGAGATAGAGCCCTGCCCTTTGTTGCCAGCTGGGAAGCTGGTGGAAAAGCTACCAGTTGCCAAAATATTTGTCCATGCTGCAAGCAGCATCTGAGGCCTTCAAAGCTCATTAGAGGACAGCGAGGAATTGGAGTTGGAGGCAGGGTGAGGTGCTACTGAATGTAAATAAAAGTTTGAAGCTGTCAGCTTGGCTTGCTTTTTCAGCAGCCAGGGCACAGAGCATCCGCTTCACCTTGGCTCTCTGCATCACTCACAAAACAAGTGCTGATAATGATGGGATGACCGCTCTGCTTTCCTCCACTTGCAAGCAGTTGGTGGTAATGATGTTCATTATGCATTCAATAGGCTATTTTACAATATGAAGTCATTTAGAAAAGGATAATTAGTCCACAGCTTGCTTTTCATTTTATTTAATTTTCTTTACTTCTGTTTGGAAAAAAAAAAAAAAGGAAAAAAACAAAATGTAGGATTTGTGTTATTTTTGCAGCATGCAAAATGGAGCTGTTTGATTATCCTCACTCACAAGAGAGATCGTGAAAATGGTGCCCTGGTTTTTGCTGAATGATTTCTTGCAACCAAGCATCCAAAAGAGCATTTTAATCTCAATGTATGATCTGCTATTGTATCAAATTAAGAAGAGCAGGCACGGGAGGCTGCTCAGTGAAGAATCCTCTTTTACATTAATTTGGATATGTTAAGTGCACTTAACTTAAGAAGGCAAAAATATTCTTGTAAAAACACGATTGCACAATGGGATTCTTTCTAGGGCTTTAGTTGTCTGCCAGTATTCATCATTGATAAAATTAAAGCCAGGGTGAAAGAGTAACAGGGGTGTATCACTTACCTGTTTGCTTTCATTGGGTCTGTTTGTTTGAGCCTATGGGGTAGGCATCCTCCTGACCTACCAGAGCAGGGGATTTGGGGCTCTGAATCCTTTCTTGCACCTCCAAATTCCTTCTGATTTTCTTACAACAGCCCAAATCCAAGCAGTCCCTGTTAAAAAGGCATTCAGGTACAAACCGACTTTTCAGCCTATGAACTGGCAATAGTTACACTTCAGAATGGCATAAATACTTTGATTTATATATTGGCAGCTGCAGTGCAATAAATTGATAGCTCAGGGAAGATGGTTCCCAATGGTTTGTGGAACCTGAGGAATAAGCTTGGTACTGGCACTCTCGTTGCTTCGAGCAGGGAAGCCTGTTGTCACATCCCTGGAGATGTCTCTGCTCCCTGCGTGGCTGGAGCCCCCATCCAGGGCCAAAGAGCCCCCCTGGACTGGATCCCACAGCCCGGCTAGTCTAAGGTGTAGTTAAGGGGAGCTTCCTCCCCTCATTTCTGTGTGATGCACTGCATAGCCAGGCAGCGCAGGCGACCGAAGTCAAAAGGTTTTCTGTTTCTGTCAAAAAGGCAAATGAAATTCATATGTTTGGGGGAAAATATCTGGAACTGCACTGGTGCATGGAAGCACTTTTAGGTGACTGACCTATTTATTGAGAGCTCAAGTACGATTTTAGGTAAGCAGTCCCTTGAGTCTCTGGCCAACTGCTATACTAGGAATTTCCTAAAGGTGATGTCTCCTGTTCAGTTAGAGTCAATAAGGCATGAAAGAAATAAGATCTGAAACAGTGTAATGTATGAAATATGAATTGCACAGCAGCCTTGGATTACAGCAAGTCCAACTGCAATGCCTAGTGCTCCCCTTTACTTTTATTTCTGTTAATATTCCTCAACCAACAGCAAAGATCAATTTGAAGTAGAGAGCACAGAGAGTCATGGGAGCTTCATTAGCATGCAAATCTGAGTGAATTCATTAGCCCTGCAACTGATGCTGATGCTCCTGGAAACTAGTAAAAGAGTAAAGTCTGCAGAAGTAAATCAGGCCGTGCTAATGAGCCTGTTAATAAAGCTTTTGTAAGCCTTTTCCAGAGCCAAAGTGACAAAGCACGCTGTCAACATTAAACCTCTGGTACCATGCCTTAGATGAGAAACTCATATTTATTTCTTCTTTTTTTTTTTTTTTTTGTTGGGAAAGAAAGCAAAGAACCATAGCAAAGGTGGAGAATGAGGCAAAGGCAGTTACAGTATTTCCTCATCAGAGATAAAAGTATTGTGTGGTTGCAGAAAAGAGACAGAATGACAAATGCAACTGTGCAAATAAGATCCATTTGACTGAACTTATATTTTAAAGAAAAACAGGAGACCAAATTTTTCATAATGGGGCTTTCACCTTCTGGCTGTACATTCTCATTTTCCCTTTGCCTTATTAAGCATAATTTCAGGATTGCATTTTGTCTCATCTCCTCCTAAACTTGCAGACGTGCTTACGGCACTGATGCGGTGCCTGGCTCGCTGAGGACCACTGCAGCACATGCACCTCCTCACTGCAGGGGATGGCTGGTGGTCAAGGGGAAAATGTGACTGGCCAGCGCTGGGCCTCTGACCCATTTATTACAGGGTTGGGGAAGACCTGTATCAGGGAAGTCTCTGGTTCTGGCCCCTCACCTGTGGGGTACACTAGTCTGGGGCAAATCTGGTGGGCTCTGACAGACCCAGCCCCCCCATATCAGAGGCTCTATGGTGCAGGGAAGGGTTCTGCTGGGGACAGTTTGGCCCAGCTGGGTCCATGGCTGCTGATGCAGAAGGGCAAGGGAGCTGATAGCACGTGTTAGGAGCAGCAAGTGGTCCTCAGATGGTGCTCCGATTTCTTCTCATAGATGCAATGCTGAGAAGAGCGTGTTGTATTTAAAAGATTGAAAACTGCTTTTCAGTCCATATCACCTTAAAGCGGACCCATTCTCTGCAGGCATATTGCCATTTTTGGACCCCCATGGTTACGGGTAGGAGACTGGGTACATAAGGGACTAGATGATGTTTAGCCTGAGGATCGAAGCTTCATTTTAGTGCATTTCCTCCTTTACCTTCCATTTGCCACCATTTCAGGTGTTGCAAAGTTAGAGATCTCCTTTCCCTGCTATCACACCAGGGTTTTAAGTTTTCCTGGTGGGGAAAAATATTACAGTGCCCAACCCACAAGCTCTGTCAAGATCAGCCAGGCACCGGCACTGACGAGCGTGATGCTGCTCATCCCCCTTGACCTTGTGTCTGCTTCACATGGCAGCAGCAGCCACAGCAACCAAAAAGGCTGTGGGTTCACTGGGCTCTGAGGCAGAGATAAGGGGGAGGCCAGTTAGAAATCTATTTGATTTCTTTTTGCAGCTACCTCTTTGTGTAAAAGAGCTTGATGCAGGGGGAAGCTGATTACTGCTTTCTCATCAAGTAGAAAAAGAAGTGCTTTATACACAAGCTGATGGAAAACTACTGGAATGCTTTTCACTTCCCCTCTCTAACCTTTAGTACTATTTGGTGCCTTAAAGGGAACAAAACACTGCCCTGGAAAAAAGGGGGAAAATATATCAAAATATATTTGGAGATAATGGCAAGTAATACAACAGACAATGCAGCTGGGCAATAAAAAGAGAGGCAAGGGGAAGGCAAAAAAAGTACTGTCAGAGTGGAAGGACAGAAAGAAGACATGGAGAAAAGGTAAAAGCAAGGAAATGAAGAAAAAAAGCTACTTGTATAGTGGGGTGGCAAAGGACAAAGAGGAGATGAAAGGAAAGCAGCGTGAGAAAAATGAAGAAGAGGCGCTTGGTGAATGATGGAGCAGAGTCATGAGCAGGGAGGAGAAATGGAGTGGAAATGAAGCGAAAGGAAGTGTGGAGAGGCAGTGATGCTGCTGACCTGTTTTTCTTTTAGCTGCAGAGTAATGGCAAGTAGTTGCATTAATAATGCTAATGCTTGGTTACCCGAGGGGAGAGGGAGCCATGGCTCACGGACACCGTTTGGTCAGTGCTATGGCTTGAGCTATGATGAGCCTTTTTCACAGCTTCCTTGGACTAGAAGGGGAGGGAAAGCCCTAAGAGGTAAATGATGCCAAGGCCTGGGCTAAGACTCATTGCTCTAACAACGCACCTATAGATTGAACTTTTTCTTTCGGTGCTGGTAACCTGCCCACCTGCCAGAGAACATTTGCCTCCCTGCCCTTCACCTCTGGATAGCTGAATTTAATTTGATATAAAATCAGAGGTCTTTCTGCCCTGTTTTCACACACAAGTTCAACAAGGTAGTTCATCCTGCCTATAATCTCACAAGCCCAGTGTCATAATGCTTGTGCTCAGCTGCATTTCTCGTAGCCTGCTGCATCTTCACATTGCGCAGCCATCACAGCACTCAACATGCCACACTTTAGGTGCAATCGCACTGGTGTCTTACACACCAACTGCACCATCTGTTTTGATTCCTCTTTCTTTTGTACTACAATGCAGCATCACATTTTCTTCTTCCTTTTTTTTTTCTGCAGCTGCAAAAGCTTCGGGTACATTCCTATAATAACTTCTATACAGCTTGGTTTAGCAGATATTTGGCCTCTTTCATTCTTAGCTGCCAAATTACATTTGGTTATCAACATGCATTATATCTGCTGTCAATTAGTTGTTATCTAACACCGTGAAATGACTTAACTCCTTCAGCCTGTTCAGAGATCTGTCCCCTCCCAGCACACCGCCCAGCTTGTATCAGCCTGCAGAGATCCAGGTAATTTTGTCACACTTATTTTTTCCCCAATGCTCATTACAGCTAAAGGTCAGTTGTGTTTCCACTGTAAACCTAGGGATAATGGTGTGATTCAGTAAACTCTTTCTTGTGTAAAGTTAACAAGACTATTTGCATTAAAATCCTTACTCTGGGAGTAATTTGCAGGATCCACCTTTAAAATCTTAGCCTTCGGGAGCAACGCAAAAGCTGGAACCTGGAACAGCAATCTTCCAAAGCCATATTTTATCAGAGAAAATGATCAAAATTTAATGAGGAGAAAAAGGTACTTAATGGCTGTAGATAGTGTAATTTCAGCCATAAGAATGGGATTATCTTGTAAGGCATCTTGCTGTGGCCTTTCAAATCAATAGTACTGCTGGTATCAGCCTCAGCGGTAGCAGGGTGAAGCCCTACCAGGTGTTGAGCAGAAGTCCTAACCCACTGCAAAAGGCACATGTGGGGTATGTAACTCTCAGCCAGATGGACAACTTGGATGAATTACTGGGGCTTTGTCCTCAATTAAATCTGCACTTTGCTGCAAAGTTCTTGCGTGACCACCTTTTTATAAGCAAGGGCAGTGAAACCCAGCTGCAAGGCATGATGGCCTTGCTATCATGGTCAAAGCTGCTTGCACCTCAGCATGGGTTTCAATGGGAGGGTTTTCATCTGCTCTCACAGCAAACATTTCAAGTGTTTCACCAGCTCAGTTATTTATAATACTGTATACTCCCTGAGGTTTAGAGCTAACCTTGAAAATCTGTTTACATTTTTAAATATATGCTAGAGTTTAAGCCCTGGGACAATTAAGTGAAGTTAGGTAGGCAAGGCAACCAAAGTAGAATCAAAAAAGGCCTTTAGTAAGCCTTGGGTGAATATCTGCATATTTTCTTCAACGGCCCACGTGACAAATGCTAGCCTTCATATCCTAGGTCGCATCTGAGAAAGGCAGCGGATGGCTTTGGCCATTGCTAAGCAAATATTAGTTCTGGACAAAGGCGATGTTTTTTTTTCCCACTGTACAAAAATTAGAGAACCTCCTAGTGCTAGATAATTTTGTTCTGCCTTACTGTGAAAATTCCCAGTGTTCAATAGCCCTCCACAAGTTTTCATTTTATGCCTGTAGTGCAGTGCTCCTGTGGCTATATGTCAGCTGCCGTAGCAGTAAACATATACACACTACTCATTTAAGAGCTTTTAAAAGACTTCTCACTGTGCCCAGAAATTACACCTGTGCTTTCTTACTTACCCATGCTGTTGTCTTTGTTTCTCCAGCTATATTAAGCCTTTTTTCCTCCCCTCTACGCCTTTGAAAGAGTTGGAAAGTGCAGACACTTTTAAGTCCTGGCTTTCTCTCTATCAGACAAGTTGTGCAGAGGGACAGAGACAGTTAAACTGAACAGAGGGAGAAAATACGGGTGCGTTGCAGTAGGGATGGCAGAAGATGCCTGCCCCTCCTGAAGACACTTGACTTTTCAGGAGCTCTGTGGTGTTAGCTGAAATCCCTGGCAGCTGCAGTGCTTGACTTCCCCAAGACGGGGACCTGGCATATTCTAACTGTTTTTTCTATATCTAGAAATGATCAAGGAAGACAGAGCACGTGGGACCCAGAGGAGCTGCGTCAGTGGCGGGGAAGGTGGATGCGAGGGTGCAATGAGGCATTGGCCGCTAATAAACTTTTCCATTGTAGGAGAATCTTTCAATATTAAAGAGGATTTGATAGGAACAAGACCAAGAGGAGATGTGGTAAGTAACGTAAAATACCATATGTAAAAGACTGTTTGATCTGTTTTCATTATACTGTCAAAAAAAAAAAAGAATTGAAATAGAGGTCCTGGTAATGTCAGTAGTCAAATTCTACACTGCTCTCGTTTGTCCAATATTTCATATGGAAACTTTCACTCAAAAAGACAAAAAGAACCAAAGAAACAAAAAAAGGCATTCACTTCAACTGCTCAAATATCTCTGATAACACAATGGTACTTTGGAGGGTGTGAAGTTTATCTGTGAAGCTCTCCCATGCAGGATACGACTAAGAAAATAACTCAAAGACATTTAAAGCAAAGGGCTGGTGTGGGACACGTTTGGTACCTCCTCTCTGATAATGATAGAAGTGCTAACGTGAACCTTCACTGAATTTATCTGATTCAGACCATCCCAGTGACTCTCTGGTAAGAGTCCCTGCATGTACACGGTGGTTGTGGCTGCTGTCAGGTCCAGATCCAAGTCTCAGCAGCACCCCCCTTCCATAGGTTTTTTATGTGTTTTTTAATGGGATCAGATCCAACTTTTTCTCCAACATATGCCCAGTTTGTAAAGCCAACATCGGGTTTTAGTGTTAAACATCTCCTGATGCACTTCTGCTGAGAACTTAGTCTTCATGTTTTATCCAATATAGTTAAAAATAGTAAAGTTCTTGCTCTGTATTTCACAAATGTTCGAACCAAGCCTCAAAGGCATCTGCATTAATTATGTTTAAATCTTAAGAAAGGCCTTCCAAACTCCCCCCTCCATTTACTGCAGCTCTTGAACCTCTGCCTGATCGTATCGAGAGTGATCAGCATGTCTCCTCTCGAGCTCAGATCCTGCCTCTCCATTCTGCAAGTGAAATTATCTCTGTATGTCTGCACCCATAAAGTGAAGTGCACTTGTGCTTCCAAGTTCCGCAGAGTACCAGACAGTTAGCTGTGCTAGGGCTCCCATTAACGCCTGCAATTAGCACTGACAAAAGTGCTGTTCCCCCCACCCCCCTAAACCGCACTTCCTTGATTGGTTTTTTAGAAAATCCCATTGCGGTATAATATCTCCCTGGTAGTCATGTTTCAAGAGAACAGCAAAGTTAGTGAGGCATGACAGTGCTCTTTTTTCTAAGCCTATACCGAACATCCTTAATCAAGCTTTGCTTTTTTAAAAATAATGGGTCTAATTCTCTTTTGGCATACAGTATATTCACGCTTGTGTAATTCCATCAGGCTGTATCCTCAGCTCCTGTAAACTGGCAGAGCTCTTTCAACTTCATTTAAACCCCGGGAAGATTGGTAATAGCTGAAGATTTGGGTTGCTGATTTCCAAGCTACTCCTGATATATGCCAGTTCAAAAGATAATGGGTCCAAGCTTTTTCTTTCTTCTTTTTTTTTTCTTTTCTTTTTTGGCATTAGATCCACACTCTTTACCTCATTTGTGTTAAGCAATACGTGAAGTACATCCAAGCAACTGCGTGTTTGCTGAGGTCTTGATCCCTCTCCGTTCCTGCTGATCCTGTTGCAAAGCTCATGCACCCAGCAGCTCCTGAAAACATCCACTAATCTCCCCAAAGGCCCTCAGTCCAAACCATCACGGAAAGTTGCCTTGTACCACTACATATCTTGCTTTTTTTTGTGTTCTCTAGATATTGGCTTCCTATATGCAGACATACAATGATGTATTGCCATGGCTAGGCTATGCTACCTCCAGAGATCTTCCAGGAGGAAAGCTCATGGATACTACAGCATGTATCTGCCACAACAGAGACAACATGTCCTCGGCCATTGCAGTTACTGGGTCCTGCAATGAAGTAGTTGTATTCTGTTCTTCTCTCTTTCCCCTTCTTTTATTCTTGTGTTCAACAGTAATATGTCTGCTGGCAATAGCCAGCATCCACAGCTCTGGGGATTGCAACAGGCAGGTAACAGAAGTGAAGAGGACAGAGTCAGCATGCTGCTTCTTGGTGGTGTCAAATTTGTCTTGGGTAAGATACTGGCCAATTTGAAATGCAAGAAAGATATGAACCAAGATAGAGCTGTGTTGAAGGGCTGCTGGTTGCAAGTCCATTCCCACGATCAGAGAGCACACATTTATACTGGCAGTACAGTGGCTTGTCTGATATTAGACTGACGTTTAAATTAGGTACAGACTCGACGATAACTATGATTGCACCTGGGACTTCTGAGTGCAGCACAGGGCAAATAAATAATGATGTCTGCAGCGGCAGATAGAGATGCTGTTACTAACTTTGATACAGCAATGTGAAACACTGGGTGAAACATCACACAGGCTGACAGATTAGAGATTTCACAGGCTTCAGGTGCAAGAATAAAGAAAATAAAACTTGAAATTAACTTTCTTTGATAAAAGTAGCTACAGAGGAAGCTTCCAAACACCTCTAAAACTACTATGTGCTTCCCACTGGTGACTGCATCCAGTATTTCAATGTAAAAACATGAACTGTGGAAACTGAGCTGTAGTTCTTCAATAAACATTTTATAAACTTGGGGTTTTGTGGACCTGGAACACTACAGAATATAGAGCATGAAAGCTTTTTCAGAGGGAAGGTGCCTAATTATTGGTTTCTCACTGACTCACTGCATTTAGAGATGTAATTTGTGATCTGTACTGTATACCATACTGGCCATAGTACATGCAAAAAGAGTAAAACTTGTTAATTCAACTCTGAATCATCAGCTGTTTAGTCTTTCCCCATCTCCCTTCCCAAGGAGTGCCTCTCTGCAAGGACAGAAGGGGCAGAGACACAGTGGGGCACGTACCAGAAAACTAGAATATTTGCATAAGCTTTCACGACATATGACACTATATAAAATACTAAGGTGCCTGGCAATACATATGTGGGACTTCCACATAATGATCTGCTATAGAGGCAATCACTTTGGCACTCTCAAAGTTGCAAAATCAGTTGCCCACAAAATGCCTCACTCCTCTCAGTTGTGCTTTGATGTTTTCGTTGTTCTGAGCCTCCAGCAACAGGACATGGCTCCCAGATTCAATTAAAATGCACTCAGCTTTCTGAAGCACTTCATTTCTTGTTTGTGTTTGGGGTCTGGCTGCACAAGTCAGAAGAATCTGGTATCATCTTTTTTGGAGGACAAACCCTGCCACTTCAAATTTTTCCCTTCCTGTAGGATTATTGTCATCATTTATCATCCTGTACATGCGGTACCTTTGATGGTATGAATCCTCGCTCCTGACCCCACCAATGACATTAATAGAGATAACACCACACTTTTTTGTAATTTTTTCCTCTCAACTGCTGCTCAGCTTTTGATAGTGATTCAGATGAGTAAATCAGGACTATTTTACGGAGTTCTGCCAGTTGTGACTCACTGATTTTTCCATCACTTCTGATGCCGATGTTCTTGTCCCCCAGCAAGAAGCCTTTCCCAGCATCACTCCAACCCCAGAGAGAGCAGCTGAGTCTCTGATGACACCCCAAGCAAGGCTCACCACCCTGCAGTGCCCACCACGGGGGGCCCTACGAGAGAGGTAAGGTGTGAGGGGAGGGCTCAAACCAACATCTATTAATAGTGCTAATTATGAAAATATCCTAATGCAATGTCCTCCTTCAACCTCTTCTCAAAGCTTTGGTTTCCCCATGATGTAAGAAACAGGATTTGATGTTGTTTTCAATTTTGATGTGGTTTCTAACCCGCTTAAGAGCAGGACTATATGCTCATGACCACTTTTTTTGTTAGCTTTAGCCCCATCAGATACCACATCTTGAGATGTAAATCAGAACTGAGATACAGTGGAATAAAACCAGTTTATGATAGAGGGGAAAAAACAGGCTCAGTTTGGTCTAAATTACCCTCCTGTTTGCTGAAGTGCCCATCAACACCTCTTTCCAGGAGGGCAGGGATTCCCCAGGGCATTAACTGTTTTCTGCTGTGGCTAAGATACATTTGCTGAAACTTGCTGCATGTTAGGAGGCCTCTTATGAGATGCTGGTTCATGAAACCAAGTGCAGGACAGTGCCCTCCCTCTCCTCACAGTGCATTATGGTTGAACTCATAAAAATAAAGCAGTTCTTGAAAAACACTTGGTGAATCTACATAATTAAAAATCTTTCCTGCTGGGGGTTAATGATTTGGGTAGATTAACTTGATAATGTAATGTAAAATGTTGAAATCAAGAGTGTGCATCCAGAAATACTGGTGCAGCTCTACAATGTAGGGAGACAATTTTAAGTAAATAACCAGAGAAAGTATTTTGCAATTAAATTAAAGATGTTTCCAAACTACTGTACTTTGCTATAAAAAAAAGTCATCTTGAAAAGTCAAGTTTCATTTATTTTAATTAGTGCTGTCATGAAGCATTCCGTTCAGCAAACACTTACTAACAAGCCCTTATCCAGACACCAGTTTGAAACGTGTGCATCAGAAAAATGATCACAGACCCTTCATGTGGTATCTTCTGGGCTCAATTCTCAGGTAGTTGAGATCAGCCTCACTCCACCAAAGTCAACGTGACAAACTGATTTACATCAGGTGAAAACAAAGGTTTTAATCTCCCTGATATGCCCTTCAGGAGGTGATGCAAAGTCTACCGACATCGGTCGGAAGACTCCTGTTGCCTTCAGAGAAATTCAGGTTCAAAGCTGTGTGCACCAGGATGAAACTCTGGTCCCTTTCACTGTTCTCGCACTCGAGTTATTTAACTGAAGAGGCATCAGTATCAAATTGATGGAAAGCCAAAGTGATCTTGATCCTCCTTTGAGACTTGCTGTTGAATTGCATTATATATAAGCAGAGAAGCTTTTTTATTATTAATGGGATAGAAAATCAGAACCATCAAGGAAAATTATATAAGTCCTATTAAGATGGATGAGTTGGAGTTAAGTCCATGTACGCATAACAAGATTGTTCTCTGTGACTCCTGTAAAAGTGTATTGTCCTCTCATGGAAAGACCTCACCAGGGTGGAAAATGCTGGGGAAAATGCCACAAACTTCTTCTGGGGCAGTTGCCCAGCCTGGAGGGCAATTGTGTAGGCAGTGGCTACACGTATGTGGGCATAACGGTGCTCTGGGGAATGGTCTGCTCTAGGGTGGTGAACCTGGGGCTACCAGTCCAGGAGCCAACCTTCCTTGAGATCTTTTGCTTAAACCCCTTTCTCTGTCATCCAGCTTGTTTCCACACCTGCAAAGTACTGCGGCTCCTTCTGCATGTCCAATGAGGGGATTATTTCACTGGCTTAAATCTCACTACTAAAAAAAGAAAGTTACATTAATAAATACTTGTTGTCTGTACAGGGAGGCTAGTGAGGAATAAACTGAAGTGAGTGTGAAGGGCACCATCAATTCTGTAGAAATACCTCTTTTTTCATATGGCTACCATCACATCCAGGGTGCTCAAAGCATGCTTTGTGCAGCACGAGGATTCCAGCAGGGAGCGAGGGAGGAGCAGCTATTCTGGGCTGCTTACCCTTATACAGGTAAACCCATGTATCTAAAATCTGAGTATTCCCTTTCAATTTCATCCTGTTGCTCGTAGCTAAAACCCCTTGTTCGGCCTTAATTTATCCCTTCTCTCTGTTAACACCCTTCAAATACTTACAAACTCTTCCCCCTTCCTTGCCATTTAGCCACACTTTAATCTTACCTCTTTATTCATTCATCATAAATCAATCTCTCCTGCCCCCTAATCAGTGCTGTGCAGCAGCTCTGCTGGGAGCTCCCTCCAGTTCCTGTGCCGCTAACGAGCAGGACCAAGTGCTGGGAGCCTCACGGGTGGCACAGCATCGTGCCAGGATGGATGCTTAACACCCGACCCCGGGGTGTCATATTTTCCATATGCTTCCTCCACCTGCCCCCCTGCCACATCCTAATGCAAAATCAAGGTATTTTTTGCTCGTCCTGGCAGCCCTATGTATCTCATCCTAATTACTATCATCTGGGGAGGAGCGGCTTTGTCCAGATAATAATAATTTTCATTTCCCCATTCAGAATTTCCTCTCTTCTTCTACCTATGCATAACTGATTGAGTGATGAGGACATTGCCTATTTCCTTCTTACTTTATAATAAGCACCAGCAAATCTCTGATGGTTTTGAATTCAGCACGTGTGCACTCTGCACCTTCAAGTGGATTCTAATCCAAACATTATATGGCTGAAAGCATTCAAGTGCTTAAAGGATCCACAGCTTTTCTCCCCACTCTCCAGGAGTAATACACACAAACCTACCTGGCAGCAGGTCCCTCCCTAAACCTTTACAGCAGCAGCAGCATGACTGCTGAGTAGTCCTCATGTGCACACACTCCCACATCTGATTTCCACTCCACTGTAAATCTGCAATCCTCATAAAAAATACTACTATTAGGTAATAATAGAGCAATAGACATTATTCCCATGCTGAATGCTTCTAACATTCTCAGCAACTTTCATCTCGGTACCTCAGCAACTTTCATCTCAGAGTCAGCTCTGTAGCCCCTTTACTTTGAATTATACAGATCTATGAAATCTTCCCTTGAAGAATATCTTTATCTTTGTAGTGTTTGCATTCAGTCCAGGTGACAGGCGAGCTGCTCCCTGGCTGGTGTGTCTTTGGGCACTCAGGAGCAAGCCAAGTGCTAGATCTGGAGCCAAGAGGAAAGTTTCCTCCCAGACCAGGGTAGCAGGCTTTGTTCTGTTTTATTTTCTGGCTTACTTCTTAGGAAAATGGTGCAATCTCTTTCAGATGTCGCATGGTTGTAGCATCCACACAAGTGATCTTTCCTTCCCTGTCTGAGGTACTTTACGGTTGTGTCTTTTCATCTTTCACAGCAAATCTGCATTTATTACATGGTAAGAGGGGCTCACAGCTGGAGATATAGGGTATATGTTGCATGGACTCCCCTGAATCGAACATTGAGCTCACGATCATCTGCAGGGTTGGCAAGCTGGATTGAATGATTTCTCTGATGTCTCCTACTCTTGTATTTCTACCCTTTCTCAGTTTGATTCACTATCACCCAGCTATTCTGAACATCTTTTCTCCTGTGTGTGGTTCCCATTAATGATGTTTTCCGTTATTCCATTATTTTCTCTGTATGGTGGGACTTGGCCTTTCACTTGAGTATCTCCTGCTAGTTACCATGATTACCTGTTTCTTCTTCTTCTCATCATGATGCAGCTTCCAGTGATTTACAAACACAGTTCTCCATCTTGTCTTAATCTGTTGGGAAGCTTTGACATGCTTCTTACCATGTATGCCTGCTCTTTTACCAGGAAACCACTCCTTCCTCTTGGCTTTCCTAGTGTGACCACCCACTCCTCTGACCCCATGGAACATGGAGCTTTGCCTGCTCCCTGCCTGGTGCCTCCCAAGCAAACTGCTCTGCTTTCCCACCTCATCTCTGTTTTCAAGGCAACCCAGCCAGTGCAATCAACTCAGCTCACTCCCCAGTTCATCTTGCATTCCGTTTGGTTTAATGGAGTGAAATTCAGCTGAAGTCAGAAGCAATTACTGCAGCTGATGTCTCCCCAGTTTCTCACAGAAATCTGGAAAACGTACTGGAGCAGATACTTGTACCCTACACTAAAATGAGCCATTTCTCCGTAGGTTAGTAATACTGCTGCTTTCAATGCCTGAATAGCATAAGATGATCTTCTTTTTTTTCTTCAGCATGATGAACTGAACTATTCATGGCAATGTCAGAGATCAGAGGGAGAAGAAGAAGGCTGAAATGACTAGGAGAGCAGAGCCAGGGCTGTGGGAAGGAGGCCTGGAGATAAAAGAAATTGGTGAGATGACAGCAAGATGAGATGCGATCTAAGCCCTCCTCATACCCTGTGTTTTTACACATACACTCAAAACATATTTCAGGGCTTGAGAGTGTTTTCTCCCTTCTGGAGATCTATTTTGTCGTTACTTCAGCTGACAGCTGTGGGGGAGAATGAAATACTTCGGTTAGCCTCAAACATCTTGCTAAGTTCTCCTCAGGTTGAAGCACAGAGATGTTTTATTACAGCTGACACCAATCAAGGAAAATAGACAAAAGTGAAAATTTTTATTTGGGATCCATGAAACAAAGGGAATAAGTGAAGCAAATTTGAACCCACTGTTCAAAGGAAGGGGTAAGTAAGCCCCGGGAAAAGGTTTATCTTACCAATACTTTGTGCTTTGGGAGGCATGGGCTGGTTTACAAGTGATGCTGCAGCCTCTGCAAAGCTGTTCTGGCAGGATAGGTGCTTGGTACCATCTCTGCTCCTGGCATTTCTTGATGCAGCCACAGTCATGGGAAACTGGTGTTAGGGGAAGAAAAGAAAAAGAAACCATGACCTTGGCCATCATAAAAGATTGAGCATTTATGAGTCTGGTGCCAAAAGGATTAAATTATTGCAAGTTTACTCTGAAGTTGGCACCTATGGTCCACAGCGAGTCACTACCCCCCTGTACTGACTAGTACACAACGACAGAGAGCTGTCACAAAGATGCTACCCAAAGGTAAGAGAAAACCCTGTCCTTTCAGCAGCTCCAATCCCAGCCCATAGCACTCTAAATTACCTCTGAATTTCCTCGTGGGCATTAAGCAAGAGGAAAACGTTACAAGGCATCAGTGATTGACCCTGATGGACAGCCAGAATGGGGTCATGACACACCCATCTTCAGTCATTGTGGTGTCACCAGGCAGGGGAATTTTTAAGCAAGATGTGATGGGTTGGAGGCTGAACTTGGTTATATGGCAGTGAAGCCCCTGGGATGGCATCAGTGGGAAGTGCGCAGGAACTGGCCCCACAGTGCCAACATGGAGATATAATGGGGCTGGAGCAAACATCTACAATGACTTGCTCATGTAAAACAAGGCAAGAAATTTCTGCGACGAAATGTGGAACTGCTTGAAATTCACAGTTTGTCACAGCCCATTGTGAATTCAAGAGCAGGCCTTCTTTCAAAGGAAATTTCTGTGATGGCATATTAAGAAGAAACAGGGCACTCTCTAGTACAAATGGCCAGCAAGCAGGCCTGCTCCTGCACGAGGCTTTGATAATATGAGCACATTTTCCATGGCTTTGGCATTAAAAACTCAGAGAAGTGCACTCCGTCCGAAGTTTGTACAGAAAACAGACGCATTGCCAAAGCTGGGAATGAAGAGAAATAGGAGAGACTTGGAGGAAGATGTTTATATCATCCTTTAGGAGAACACTACCTTAACATCTGCTTAGTACTGACTGTGTGTTTAAGATATAGAAGGAACTTATCCACGTATCTATGCACTGGCGAAGGAAAGTCCTGAGGAAGACACCCAGGTCACAGCAGGATTCACTGCTCCCATTTAGTATTAAACGTGTTCCTTTGTGCCAATGAATTAAGGTGCTTTTCTTTTTCACTCCCGTGGCATTAACAGCAGCAAAATCAAGTCACCCACAAATCCCCACACCCTGTATCTCCAAACAAACCCTGTCCTAGACCTCGCTCCGCTACGGGGAGTTGGGTACGGAGATTTGTTTGACAGCAAGGATGAAGCCAAAATCTCCCTTTGTTTTCCTGCTGCCCTAAATTTCACCCTGCCTTTCAATAGCTTTGCCTCAGCACTTTGAACTTTGCATAACTCTTAAAAGAAATAAGGAGAAAACAGCAACGAAAGAGCTGTTTCCTTGGACCCAAGCCAGGCGCAGCCCTTGCTGCTGCTGAGCCCCCGCAGCCCCGGGGCGAGGGGAGCCGAAAGCCCCGGCACAGGGGCACGTTGTGTGACTTAACAGTGACATCCAGCGGTCACCGAGGTCCCTCTGACACCGGCCTGGCCGGGACAACTCGCAAAGTCGCCTTTTTTGAGTTAAACTTTGGAATATTTGTGCATCAGCAGTAGACCTCCCCCCCCACCCATCCTGCTCCCTCTTGCTCGGGATGCCCACCCGCCAGCTCGGCTGCCTCCTGCCTGGCAGCTACATCAGAGTGGTTTTAAAACCCAGGAGATGAAATAATCTTGAAATCATCCTGGTTTTCCTCAATTTAATAACCCCTGTGTGTTTGCCGCATGGTGAATATCATTAATTATTAAGCTGCTGTAAATGTAAAAATAAATCAAAACCCTATCAGAGATTAGATCACAGAAACTTTTCCTTATACTAGTTATTACACTAAACACAAAAATAAGCAGTTTTCATCCCAAGTTTAACATTACAGGCATATTTTTATATGATAATTTGGTTTTCAAAAAAAGTCTAACTGTGAAGTTTAATGATACCACATGAAGCAGCTTGTCAGTTCATATTTATATTCAAATCTGAGCTTTCACAGTTCCCAGTGTGTTTCTTCAGTATTTTGTTGAAGATATTCTGACAGTCTTTCTCAAAACTGTCTCTAGGAAAAGCAGCATGAAAACCTGCAAAGAAACAAAGAGCTTCCTACACTTCTGGCTCGGAGTTTGGATGCTTGAGGAGGCGACTTTTATTTCCTAGATGCACAAGAGGCTGATGCTTGAAGGCTCAAATGTTTGACTGCCACAACACAGCCCTTCTGGCTATGCTTGTCTTTTCCAACAAGCAATGGGTGCTTGCACAAAGTCCTGGAGGAGTCTCCTGAGGTTAAAAATACAGAAATCTGAAGCATGGAAAGCTACAGTCACCAGAGCATCACTGAATCCACCCATGGAGATCAGGCACAAGTTTTGGAGCTCCCCTCTGCCCCTTCTGCCCCCCTCTCCTGGGTGCAAGTCAGGCTGGCTATGCATAGCCAGGGGAGGAGGAATTTGGCTGGTAGTTTCTGCGTGCTGCTCTCAGCGCTGAGACGGATGCAGCCTGCCAAGCACAGCTTTGACCTGCCAGGTTGCAGGACCCGCCTTACCACAGGTAGCAAAACCTGAGCCATTATTCATCGTCTATTGCAATACAGTGAAAAATAGGGGTCACTTCCCTGCTGACAAGGGTTTGCAAGAGAAGGTCTTACTCCTGCCCTCGTTCTGGGTGGGCACATGTCACGGAGCCTGGCCTGTCTGCTTCATTTAAAGGAAGATTTTGGTCTGCAGTTCCCACAAAAAGCCACGTGCGTTCCGAATGAGTCTCCTGTTGCTCCCAAATCCCTTATCCGTCTCAGCTGATGTGGCAAAGAAAAAAACAGGGTGGAAGGAGAGGATGTGCCTGAAATCACACACACAGCCCAACACGTGGCTGCACAAGATGCTCAGGAAGCATCAGAAGCATCAGGAAGGAAAAACCTGAGACTGAACCCTGCCTCTCAGCAGTGGAACTTCCTATCACTTTGCACTAGAACTTGAATGTGAAACCCTCAGCTGGTCAGAGAACTCAGGTGTCTCCTCAACCAACCCCTTTCTCAGAGAAGGTCACCCCATGTCACAGGCATTGCAAGCAGCAGCCCCAGTGTCAGGAGCCAAAAGATATATTTCTTTTTAATATAACATGTGGAGGGTCTAAAATGACTGCAGCTGCCATTGCATTAAAAAATATATGTCTGCTGCCTTCAGGTTTTTGACATTAGATGTTCCTTTCAGTCTCTCCTTAGCTGACAGCTGCATTTCATGGTCTCATGTCTGCTCCAGAAACAAAAGCAACCTTTTCATCTCAGCAAGCCAGGGTGAATGACCTCTCTTGCCACACCTCCTGATTCATGAGTGTTAATTTGTCTTGCTTTGTCTCTGTTACACCGCAGGAGCCTGGGGACAAGGTGACCAGAGCTTAGGTCCATCCTTCTGCATGACCTTGGGTGAGTCACTTTGTCCCTCCCATGCTTTGCTGTGCAACAGTGGGGTGAGGGTCACAGAGGTGGAGGAGGTGATGGGCACCGTGCACTTGCTCAGCAGCGACCCCCCCATACCCCGCTGTCCCTTTGTGTCTACCAGTGTTGCCCACCACCGGGCTGCACGACTGCAACTGCCACAGCCCACAGCCCCAACCGCAGGAGGCACGTGCTAATTCCCAGTCAGCTTTTAATGATCCCAAACCCCTCAACTGACTCAGGCGACAGCTAAATTTATCCCAAGGTTAGGGTGACTCTGCTGTACCGAAATCTATTTAAAGTCAAAGCAAGCACTTCAGAGTAACGAGTTGTTCCACAACTCCAGAGACCACGCAGCTTCCTATATTCTTTTTTTAATGTAAAAGGTAACATATTTCCATATTTTGTACACGCTAATTGTTGGGAACACTGTCAGATGGTTTAGCAAATTGAAAATGACAACATCAACCTGTTCAATCCATTAAAATCTCTCCAGGATCGTAAGGGACATTGTCAGCCAAGTAACGCTGGCATCCCTGAGGTAAAGCCATCTTGCTTCTTATTAATGACTGGCTTTACAAATGAGCAGATTTTCTTAGCATGCACCACTCCATCACGTTATCCAGGAGTGGCATGGGCACAATGTAGGGAAACCCAGAGGTTAAAAGAGAAGACTTTCACCCTAATGCAGACCTAATGAAAAGAATAGATGAGTAAAATTTAAATAGGTCTCAGGCCACACAGCCAAGATAAAAGGTTGGGAATAGCTTTCTCCTTGTCCAAGGACCACTGCAGGAGTTTAGAGGGAATATGGCACAGAATCTGGACCAGTCTTTTATGAGAGAGAAATGGTACCATTTTTTAAAATTCCCGAGTCCCACTTTCAGGAGAAGCTAAGGAAAACAGCAACCCAAAAGCCACTGCAGTCCAGCGCTGGATAGTCATTTGAGGGGGTGAGGTGTTTAATGCCTTGACTTGGAGCATAGCTCCTTTCTGCAGAAACACAAGCCGGCTCCAGTCCAAAAAGCTGTAGAGATAAGTTAGTGCAGGGCTATGCCCAAGCCAATATACCATGGTATTTATTCTACTAGTATTTATTACCTTGGCCGTGGTATTTCCCAAAAGCAGAAAGCAGCTGTGTATAACTTCCACACCAGAATTTCCAACTAGCTGGGACCGAAGGCAGAGAAAACTTGCATGTTTCCATCCATCCTGATAGACACATCCAAAATCATTTTGCTTTTGAAAATATTGCCATAAAGCTGTTAATTCATTGTAGCTGTGAGCCTTTCAACCCATCCAGAAGTGGAATGTGAGGATCCTGGTATCTTACCCAGCTCACTGTGAGCAGGGTCCACTCCTCCTCAAAGGACAGTAGCACTGGCTTTGCTGGGGACTGTCATAAAACAAACAATAGCTCATTGTCATAATACTGACAAATCTCTAAATCTAAAATAATAATTATTTTTTTCACTTCCCCCATATTTTCTGCACTCTCTTTGTCTCTGCAATGTTCTTGAGAGTATAAAAATCTACTGGGATGGATTGCAGATGGAGAGAGCATTGATTTAAAACAATGATGGAATAATGGCTGCAACACGGGAGAAATACAAGGCTGTTATTTAAGTTAAAAGCTAAATTCCCATTGTTTTGTGGCTTAGGGCTGTGGAATGTGTGCCAGGAATAGCACTTTTTCTCCTTTGATATCCCTGGCTGCTTCACGTTAGTGTCTCACAAGCTAAGCTGTTGTTCTGGGAACGTCGCAGACTATTAGTATTTCTTTATCTTTCATTTATGCCATCTTGTTTGCTCTCCTGGGCTGCTCTAAAGCAGGCTGACATTGCCAAAGAGATTTACTGCGTGTACTTTGTATACACTTTAATTAGGTCTCCATTCATGCCTCTTACCTGACACTTACATAAGAAATCACTCATAAAGTACTAGCACAGTACGGAAATCAATACACGTCTTAAACACACAGTGACTTTCAGGCTGAAATTAAGTGCCTTCACTTACTCGAGTTGTGTCCACATCCACTTAGTGGCATGGAGACATACGGGTTTACCCTGTGAGTCGTACTGCAGCCAGGCTCAACATGTTTTGGTCAAGTAGAGGCACAAGTCGCCCCAAGCACAAGGGTCTTAGCACAGCTGGGACGGTGCATTTCCCATCTCTGCTCATTTTGACATGCAGCAGCTACGGCCAAGGAGGTGTGCAGAAATTAAAGCTTTAAACAAGGAATTGTTTCTTTTTGTCACTTCAATTTCATTTTATTAGACTTCCTGACAGCTCCAAGCTTCAGACATTGGTGGCAAAAGTGGCTGAAACATAGTATTATTATTATATTGTCACTTCCATTTTTGCTTGTGTTTCTAATAGAAACCTAAATGATTAGGTGTTTTAACTTTCATGCTCCATCAATGTGAGGCAGCAAAAATACAATTGCCTATATTAAGGTCTAGCACTCTGGAAATGGCATTTTTCGAGACGGGATTTTCTTTCAGCTGTTGGGTTATATGACTTTATTTGTCTCTCCCTGGCTGAGATGGGCCTCCCATTCACTGCGCAGATTATCTTCAGAGAGGGAAGGATGGATTATTATTTTGTTCAGGGGTGAACACTTGGTTTGTGGCAGCACTGTAGCCATGTGCCCATCTTTTCACTCCCATTTGGACTCCTTTTTCTTGGAGTAAAAACCAAAACTCTTTTTTGGCTTCAATGAATGGTCCCACCGGCTGTTTTCCCCTTCTCAGAGACACCAGGTCATAAAACCTTTCCACCAAGCAGCACTATTTCATTTAATCGGTAATAATCACACTGTAATCAACAGGATTGCTCCCAATACAACATGTTGTGTGATACAAGCAGCAGCAATGTTTAAAGAGCAGAAATTAAAGACTACGACTCTTGTTTCTGGACATTCAAAGCCTCAGCATCAGCAGTCAACTTTGAAAGCATAAATCTTTAAATCTGGAGAACTTTTGGGGGATTCCCATTCTTACAGTTCAGAGGAAAGAAATCCCTTTGCACACAAGCACGTCCAGCAGATAATCTCATGCTGGAAATTAATTTGTAAGCAGTGTAATAGTTCCATTAATAAGATTAATGCCAAGTACAGCTCTATAGATTATTGAAAAGACAAAGCATCCTGATCCATGCAATTAGAGTGAGATACCTGCATTAATTAGGATACTCACCTGACAGTAACGGTTACATCAAACAGCTCAAAGAACTCAATCTCCTTCTCTGGTCTCATAATTCTTTCTGGTTTGTGCTGTCAATAGCCTTATCAGTTTTCTTATATCATATATATTCAGAAAGAATGATAGTGTTGTTCTGACATGCGAGTGTAAAATCACTTCTTCCTCCACCTTGGTTCTTAGTGATAATCAAATTTTCAGCATCAGTTTTTGTGTTGGCTTATTTGAATTACAGACAAATCCAGAGGTCTGGTTTGTGCAAAACAGGGCAGTCTTGGCTCACATTGTTAAAACACCAGCCACTTTTCCCCTTCGGATGAAAGCAGAAACCACCACAGCAGATTTCATCATGGTGGCTGCACGTTACCCTCCATTAAATAGATGGAGTAGGTCAAATAACAACCAAGGCAGGGGAAAACACACTTTCGTAATCTAGAAATTCTCCTATATATTATAAAACAAAACCAAATAGCACACAGCTCGGGCTAACAGTGTACTGATGTTTAGGGCTTTATCTCTGCAGCGGGCATCCTGCCTGCCCATGGGTTCCTCGGCTTTGTGCAAGAGCTGTGCAAATTTCTGGATCCTGCTGACACGGAGCCCAACGCACAAGTATGGATGAGGCCACTGGCACCTGGTCAGTGTTGCCTTGGCTGTGTACCTCCAGGACACATCCCTTTTTCCAAGGAGCTTACAGTCATGCACGAGTCTTTGCTTGCCCTTTTCTGCAGCATTACAAGGAGGGTTTCTAGCACCCGAGTGCCACGTCACCCTAACAACCATCCTTGGGAAAGGAAATCACTCTGTTCTGCTCTGTTGTACTCATTCCCAATTACAAGCCAAGTATCTTAGTCGTGAATGTCAAAACAGATACTATCTGGTTAAATGATACAAGATAGGAGCAGTTAAGCCATAAGCTGTCATGCACCCAGAAGTGATTGACAGGAAGGATGTCTCCTGATGGTACGGGAGAATTAGCTTAATACTTAAGGTGAAGCGATGCCTGCTTAGCAGAGGCCCTGTTGTTCCACATTAGACATAAAGCTGGCAGTGCTACTGCTACTACATACTATTTTTTGTTTTTTCTTTAGAAAGATTACTATGCTTTCCTATCTTTTTAAAAATGTGTTGGGCCCTCTAACCTGCTGTGATTAATCTTCAAAAATCAAAGCTACAATTTAGACTAAAGAAATGCTCCATTTTTTTTATCTCTGCATCACATGAACCACGTTGCGTTCAAAGCCACCAGTCTCCTTTGGGGGACTGATACCCTGGGTTCCCTTGAACGGCGACCTATAAACGGTGCAACACTCTTTTGATTTCTGCCTGAGCAGAGTTTTGGCCATTGCTAGTTATGCCCAGCTGTGAGATTAATGTGTCAATCCTGTTATGTCAGAATTACTGACATGCTGTTCTGCTCGTTTTGCTGAGCTACAGGAGCTACTGGGCAGCGTTGGATTCTCTCCAACAGAGATGAAAGGAAGTATCAGGCGAGCTAAAACTGGGGAATCTGTGCTTGAGATTTTGCCGCTGAAGCTCTCAGAGTCACCTGCTTTATTTTTCCAAACGCTGGAAACATTTCTGCCTCAACATCTATTGTGAAGGTATTTGCTGAGAGCTTACAGATGAGAGGGAAGGGCCAGGTCAGCCAAAATCAATTTATCCACACAGTCACTCCAAGCCCTGACCTGTCCTAAGAGGTGGCTGAACCCATCTTTTTTTCCCTCTACCCACCAAGCCGCTGCCTGCTGGGCAGGAGGATGGCTGAGGGCTGACACAGGTCTGTGCTCAGAGCAAGGGGCTCCATCCGCACCCTCTGTGTGGGTCCTGAGCATGCACTGCAGAAACAGATGGGTGCAATAGCACAGCAGCATGAGGAAGGCATCCTTCTGATGGATGGGGAGATGTGAATTTCTATCAGTACAGTAACTTCTACAGTAAGAGTACAAGAAATACCTAAAAACACTCCAAACCATAGTAGCTGGATGCTGAGTCTTTCATTCAGCTTTGAAACTCCTACCTTCAGCTATGTTTAGAAGTGTCCTCCTTCCAGCCCTGTAACCCTGCACTTCATAGTGCCCCCCTGGAAATTCAGAAATCATTTACTGAATGGAGGGAAAATTGTAAAGATCTTTGGATGTTTTTCCATAAGAAAAAAAAAATCTCACAAAACAGTCAGAGGGGCTGTCAGCACGTTTGTACAAACCTGAACTGCCATTTTTTGTGTCTTTATGCCCAAGTATTCACAGCATATTGGAGTCACAAATCTAAACTCCCCGCATATCGAATGCACAGTTGGCCAGTAAGGCTAGAATATTAATTCTAATCCTAGATACATTGAGTTTTGAGGACACCTTGCTCTAACCTAGCATTATGAGAGTTAAATCCTGCTCTGGGTATTTCCAGATCAGTAAGCATTTGGGGGCAATTTGCACCTTTCAGACTGAAAGTGAAATCTGGCCTTTTGCTGTGAGTGCTTTCCCTTGTGGCACACAAGTACCCCAGTAAGTGCCTCAGCAAAGAGGGTTGCTGGAAGGAGCGTGAGCTTCTGCATCCTGCTCTTCAACTACATTTTCTTGGTACTTGGATACTCCAAGCAGCTGCAGAAGCTTCTCACACCGGTGCAGGCACGCACCAGGGACCTGCCAAACAAGCTCACGTGAGTGTGCTGCTCAAACTTCTATGTTTCTGCAAGATGTTTGAACTCTGTCCATGATGTTTGTCGAACAGTGAGGTATTAGGATAGCATTCAAGTTTGCTATGTTTGAAATGTTCTCATTCTGCATAAATTTGTCAGGACTGAAGATTATGTTAAGCAAAAGCTCACACAGGGAAATCAGGCAGCCAGCCTTCCCTCCCCCATGCACACCTGAATAGACTTGCTAAGTGCACAGACAAGGAACCCTTTCAACCCAAGTTCATGATTCAGTGAACCAACCCTGAAATGCAATTCCAGTCCTGAAAGTGAGATATGCTCTCATTTTACTCCCATATCTGCAGAGTTTTACTACTACTTTTTTTTTTTTTTTTTCCCCTCCCCTGACCTGGTGTTTTGCCCTGATGGAGCTTGTTCTTCATTGCAAAGAATTATATACTTGATAAAGAAAATCTGGGGGCAGGCTGAAAGATCCCTTAGGAAGTCTTGAATATTGTCAGAAGGCCTGAAGAGGAACAATTTAGCTGGCAGATAAATCGTTGTAATAAGTGACCTGACATTTCTTTCGTGTTTGACCATGTTGCACAGTGACAATCGACAAAATCCTGTTCCAATTGAAAGTATGTTCTTCTGGATGTGTAGCTGGTTAATCCTTAAAAAGAGCCGGATTTTCCATCCCATAGCAGGAGAGCTCAGCTGTAGCTGTGCACTCATTATTCCCAGCTGGCTGGTATTAATATTCAGCTGTTCTCATTCCGGGCTATTGTTCTAGTTCACCTTAAACCAGTTACACTAAAAACATCTTTGAGAATGGCAGTGGCACCATTTTCTGGGCAGTTGAGAACTCGAAAGCATGAAAGCCAAATAGGCAGATGGAGTCAATCTGCAAAAGTCAGCCTCAAAATCAATAAGATGATACATTTCAGGTGAGAAGATGCTGAACAGTTATTTTAAAATGCCTTGGGATTAGACAAAATGTACTTCCCATCCCATTCATCTATAATAAGTTGTTGGTGCCTTCTGCATGATTGAATTTCATTTCACATCAATGTTTTATATTAAGGTTCACCTGTACTTGTTCGTTTTTGTTTTTTTTTTCTTCAGTCCACAGATTACTTTGGAAAGTTTGGGTTTTTTGGTTTTTTTTTTAAATAAAACAGTATCAGCACAGAGGGCAACTGTAGCAAACAGTTCTCTGGGATGTGCCTTCTGTTAAACTGCTTTGCTTGTAAAGAGAGCTGTCCTTCGGGGGGAGGATGGATGAAATGCACCATTTGAGAGGGAAGCCGGAGAAGTTTGCTGTGGGATGTAAGTGGTCTGCAATCCTGATAGCTTATCTGATTCAGGAGCAAACCTCAGCTAGTGCCATCACTGGATACTCCAGCAATGTGTGGGCACTCGCACAAACCAGCATTAATTGGGAGGAAAAATATAATACAAGCTCATTCCCACAGTAACTTAGCTCCAAGATCAATGACTAATGAAGAAAAGGTTAGCAAGCTAAGTAAAGAGAAAATGCGCATGGACTTATTCATTTCATTTCTCTCCAGTTCGTTGGGGCAGCCTATGCACACTGGAGGCAAGCAGACTGAATTTAAGGTGTTTTTTTCCTTTGGCTTTGCCAGACCTTGAACCTGGTGTATTCAGGATCTCCTTTAAGAGCTAAGTGCAACAGTGAGAATGAGGAGGGCTGCTGCAGTGGCCCAGGCTTGGAGGGCTCAGTGTCAGAGCATCATGAGGATAACAACAGGCTTCATCTCCTCCAGAAAGGGCATGGACCGTGCCTGATGTCCCTGCAACTTCCATGCTGAGTCCTTCATACCCAGCACATGGGGCTGCCTGTTCTTGTCTGAACTCCAGAGAGTTCGGGTCACATCTCACACTGTGTGAACAACCACATATTTGCAACACAAACACCTTCATATTTTCCAAACTCTCTGCTCTGTGGGATGGAAACCTGATTTCCCTGTTTACCACCAGCTTTTAGGTTTCCTACAACAAAAGTCAGCCCCTGCTGGGAAAACCACTACCACTTTTGTCTGTTAGTCCCACACTTTTCCAGGGATAGCCTCCACTGCAAATATATCTCTCCATCTCCGAGGTTATTAATAATTTCAATGCATTATTATATAATCATTTTTTTAAAAAAAAGTAGTACAAAAATATACATTTTGAATCTAGTAATTCCTCCATCTGTTGATAGGCCTAGCAGGGTGTGATGCTCAGCCTCTACAGATTTCAAATTAAAGGTTTGCCAAGACACTTAACTCAGTTAAAGGCAAATCAAATACAGCAGCCTTAGTAAATTACAGCAACCACCCCATTGTTTGACTTCCAGTCTCTCTTTCAAGCCTTCTGATTCTTAAGCAAGGCAAGATTCAGCTTAGTATTTTAACAGTATGAGATTCAGAGCATTGATTACAGGTGGGACAACTGGGCTTTTGAGGTTAGAGTGACTACACTGCAACTTGTCAATGCCCAGCATACTCTCGTACAACCAGTTAGGTGTGCTCAAGTACTTTTTAACCAGCACTTGGGTCCCAGTTATGGAAATCACTTACAAAACTTTGTTTAAATATTCCAATTGATATGAGTAATCATGTATTTAATGCATTAATGAATATAGAGGTGGCATAAGTTGTCCAAGAGTGATAAGCAGAAAGTAAGGCTTTTTCCTACATAGCTAATGATTCATGAAATGGCGTATGAATGAATTAGCAGTCACAAACACACAGGTAGGTGAGCAATTTCCTAAGTGCAATATTGATTTTAAAGATTAACAACATTTTCAGAGCTTGTGTACGGCCAAGAGTTTTTGCCAAGTGTCCAGATACCTAGCTGTGCAGCTAGAATGAAGACTTAAATAAGAATCTGAGTTGAAATAAATGTCCTATTTCCTACTCTCTAATCTTGTTTGAAGCTCTGGGAGTCCCACCATTCTCAACACCAATTGGTAGTCAACAAGCAAATAAAGCCTATGTTGGATTAGTGGATTTATTTTCCCCCTTAAGACCTGAACATTTTTCCTTTTCTTTAATGTTCACATTGAAACACTTACTGCATAATAACAACAACCTGAGTCAGATGCAAGATGCATAACTGTGAAAAATATGTTCATTGCTTCCCATGCAGCCTGCCAGTTTGGGAAAGAGAGAGCCTGGCTTACGTTCAAGGTTTGGGGATTGTATCACAATTTTGAATGGAGCCCAGGATGCATCTGAAATGGGGAAGTCAAAGAACCAGGGGGCTTTATAATATTAAAAGCACTACTGGAAAAATATGAAATGGACAAAAAAATCAGATGAAAGCTGTAATTAGTCTGTGTAAGCCCCTTGCAAGAAGGACCATGCTGTACACTTGGTGTATACAGTACAGAGCTGGTGCCAGCTCTGCTCACTCTCCTTGTGCTGCCTTGCTCGGCAGCCCATCAGAAAGGACAGCAGGGCCTGGATTCCTTGTTCTAGAGGAATGCAATCAGTGAAGCCAAGCCTATAGTCAATCCTTGGTTTAATCTTCTCTCTGTTGAATGACAGACCCCCAACTTGGATCAGTACGTCCAAAGACATTGTTCTGGTTTTACTCAGGAGACAGCTGATAGGAGAAAATGCTTCATTCCTGGCCTCTGTGCATGGTTCCAGCCAAGCTCATCTTGATGGCAAGCAATACACAATTCTGAAATAAATGTCCCTTCATTTGTTCATGTAGAAAATAATTACCATTGGATACAACCACATAATGGGCACATGATGAGATCAGCACATATTAATACAAACTGTATCTTTATTCTGACATAAGAAGGAAGTTCATCTAAGCTCCACCTCCCCCATCATCTTGATACCAACTGTCCCGAAAAAGCATGTGTCCTTGACAGACTGTGAATGGGAAAGGATCAGTGATATTTTCCAGACGTAAACTCATGATCTCCAGCAGTCTGTCATCACATTCAGTGATGGAGCCAGTCAACACAGGCTCTTGACTGAAAGGCCAGCAAGCTCTGAGTCTTCTCCTATGGGTTTCTTTCTGTGGGTTTTGCTACTGATTGAATGTTCTCTGGATTTTCTGTATTTTTTCTTGATGAGGAAAGACCTTCAATGGCTTTTCCTACTGGTTGGAAATGCCAAAATACAGCTGTTCATGCTAATATAGCATCACAACTTCTTTTGTAACTGTCATAATAGAAAGCCTTGATACTGTCTTTGGTGGGCTCAATAAAAATAAAAATAAAAATACAGTGAACTCTCAAAGGGTAAGTCGATAGGAACGCATTTCCCTCTCTGGCTGTGGCAGTGGTGTTATAGGACTGCAGATTGCCATTCAGACGGAAGCATGTCTTTCTTCACAGGGCACATCAATCTAACATTCTTGCTTGTTCTCCTCATTTTATTATCCAGGAGCTGGTATCTGAGTCTGCATCCTGCACACAGACACCTCACTTCAGCATTGGTACCTGTTTCAGCACTGTGAAATTTTCAGGTGCAAGTCCCTCGTGTGACGTGTCACTGTCCCTGTGAATGCTGGTCTGGGGTACTACCACCCCTGCAGTCCTGCTGAGATGAGAACATCCCTCTCATGGTTTTGTACCATAGTACCAGTCCCAAAAGTCATACTACTAATGGAGAAAGGATTTCCTTCAGCTATGTTTGAAGAAAGAAAGTCTGAGCCCTGGCTGTTCTCTAACCAGGCTCTGGTCTCTGCCAGCAGTCAGAGGTCCAGATCTTCAATATGGCCTTCACTCAGTGATCCTCTTTGTACATTCTGTGCTGTTTTGTTTCTCCAATTTGGATATCTTCCCAGTGGTTTCCTAGCTAGATATTGAGACCATTTATGATAGAAGCCAGGAAAATCTGGCACAATAAATTACCTATTTTTAATTTTCCTTAAGACAACTAACCCTATTCCATATGCACAGTCTGATGACATCTCCTCTCTTTTTTTCTCTTTGTTAAACTGTCTTGAACAGCATCTGTCTCATTCCAAGAAAGCTGTGAAGCAGCCTCTTCCCCGGGTAACACTTCTTTGGTCTGGCACAACTTCGAGAAGTTATTTTCCTATCCTGAAGTGGACTAATTCTCTACTTGGACGAAAAGACTCTGAGAAATGAAGAGTTTTAAGCTTACATATTTTACCTTACACATATAGTAGCCAAAGAGTACAGCTGGCCCAGCTCTTTTTGCTGGTGCACAGTAGCAACCTGTTGAGCCATGGTAAATTAATTGTGTCTCTAACCTCCCAATCTGGTGCTTTAACTGTCTTTGAATGTGCAGTCTTCCTTCTTTGCATAGCCTTGCAGCTTGATTGTTTCATCAATGTATAAGTGAATTTTTCCTGAGGACTTTCAGCACTCCACATGAGCACTGGGCATCTTGAAAGGTTCAGTGAAACAGCTATGCACAGGTGAGATGCCCTATCAGTCAAGGCCAGGCCCTTTTCCACATTTGAGACATGACAAAATGAAGACATCATCATAACCTCTAGAGGAATTCTTCCTCTAGCATGGGCAGTGAAATAGCCTACAGTGACAACAAGAAACAGACTCATTCCTCATCTTAACCACTAGCAGGAGGGAACACAGAAAGTTTCCCAAATTTTATCATTTTTTCTGCAAAGCTGTTTTGAGACTCCCCACCTTCCATGGGGTCACCAAAGGAATAAATCTAGGAGACACAAATCAGAGAGGTCCAAACCCAGTGCAGGGGGTTCCTCAGGGAGCCTTGAGTTTGATCCCTGGTTTAACTCTGAGGATACATCAGCTGAGCTATCTAAAGATACTCTTCAATTTTCTTCCTGTAGCCTGTCACCTGGGGATTGTCTGAATGTCATCTAAAACCATGGAACTGCAGCTGTCCCCCTATGCAACGGGACTGAAGTGCTCCTGATGACCAGGAAACGGTTGTTCATTTACACCTACCTGCCTGTTATATTCTCCATAGGATTGTTTTATTTGACCTCAGTTATTCCAGCTGTGTAAATTTTTCACCATTATGTTCCTTTTCCTTCTGGCTCTTGATGGGTGAGCAGCACTTTACCATGGTAATGCTGGCCTGTCACCGAGTTTACAAAGTGCTGCAGTCAGCAGGTTGCTCCAGCAGAAACCTCTTTTACTCCCCCCCTGAGCAGCACTGCCCCAAAGCTTGATCCAGCCTTTTTATATCAGAGATATAAGGATCCTAAGGCTGGACACTGGCCCACGTTCCCTCAAATAACAGCCCAGCGTGAGCCCAGATGAGCTGTCAAACTGGCTGATGATACTGCTTTAAATTCACGATAATATATTTTTCTAATTTAATCTACAAAATGGAAGTGCGCATTTCAGCTCATGATTTCCTACTTATCTTCTATTTCCTTTCAGCTTTTCAATGTTTCTGAAATGCCTTATGCTACAGGCAAAACACACTGATTATGATGGGGCTTTTATTTTAGCAGCTGCCACTGAGCAATGTCACACATGGAGAAAATGGAAAGTCGACTCTGCCCAGTTGTGTCAAGCCTTTGAAAAGAAGAGAGGAAAAAGACCGCATGGTAAAAAGCAGGTGGCAACTGTTGCTGTTGAATCCTGCTTTATGGAAGAGTACAGCAGGGATTTTTTAAGAATTTAGACATGGTGAAGCTCTACAAGGTGAGTAATCTACTAAAAATCAGTCCATCAAAAATGCATTTGTTAGGCGCGGTAATTAACTGAGCTTTGGCTTTACGGCATCAAGACAAATGCATCTGTGTATCTTCAAGAAGGAAGGGGAAGATAGGAAGAAATTAATTTCTATAACGTGTCTGAAAGAAGTGTGGCCAAAAACCTTGTTTATACCAATGTAGTGAACTCCACCTCCTCCACAATAGGGACAATTTTTGTTCTTGTCCAAATTGCAAGCGGCACACTGGAATTTCCGTTCTGAAATTAAAGTGAGTACATTTACCCTCCATGATTGCGCACTGTAGCCTTCCAAAAATACTAGTGTTGTATGTTTGCTGATCCCATCTTCATCATTAACACCCAGACTGACAATTGGAACTAGCACAAGAGCTGCGGGGGCTTAACGACGATGTAAAGTGTATTGTGGAGCACTGTGAGATGCAAGGTTTTCTGTTCAAGTGTGTCTCTGCCTATAGACGCAGAAGATACTGTACTTGTATCCAAACTGGGAAAAATGCAGCAAGACACATAGTTACTTGTTGCCTTCAAATAACAGCTGTTCTGAAGCAGCTCATCTCTCTGCCGTTTTGCTATCAAGAGACATTGCACTCTGCGAGGGCAACCTCGATTAGAAGCAGCTTGTTGTGAGAGCCTAGGGAGAAGTCTGCATGGGATCAAAAACTCCCTCTGTCTTTGGAGAAGAAGGATCTCTCTCTCTTTTTCAAGGTAACCTTCCTGGAACCATCACTTTGTGCTCCTACCTCCACTTCAGATAAAACCATTCCCCCTTAGTGGGAGGCTAAGCCCTGCAGGTGAACGCAGGTGAATGCCAGGGAAGAGGGACTCATCAAACCCAGCAGCTGTGAGTGACTTTCTTCCTGCAACAACAATTCTACTGCTGATAGGGGGCATTGATTTTCAATGGATTCATTACCCTCAACCTATTTGGGAGTGGGGAGCTGGAATTTCCAATCTAATTACATGGCTGGAGGTTTGACATTTCTCTGCTGTGAGAGAAGGGGCAGGGAATATCGTGTAAGAAAAAGTCGCTGGAGAAAGCAAAGCCAGGGAGAAACTCTAAACATGGGTTCTCCTCAGGGCTGTGTGTTTGAGCTGGGCACTGCAATTAGTCACCACGCAACCCCAGATGGCACTGAACTGTGGGCGAGGGCTACTGGCTCTGCTCAGGGCTGGGAGGGTGGGAGCCAACCTGGCACACCTGCAAACAGTGCCTGCATAAGAGGCAGCCTGGCAAGCCCTGCTCCACTGAATCTGTGGCTTTCCAGCTCACTCCCATCCTCTGCAAGGGCACCTACTGCCTGGCAAAGCTGGGACACAGCTGCTTTTTGCAGTCATGTCTCTATCTCTTGGCTGCCACTCTCCCAGAGCCACAGCAGACCCTGCCTCTTTGGTCCAGACCCTGCCTCTTTGGTCCAGACCCTGCCTCTTTGGTCCTTTGAGCCCATAAATGCTGCTGGCTCAAAGGCAAGAGCATCGAGAGGCAAATTTCAACCCAGCACAGCTGCACTCTTTGCCCACATGACACATTTTGGACAAGCGAGAGGCAGTGGTGGACTCCCAAAACATCACATTGCACAGATTTTTTTTCCCCCGTAATCCTTTTTCACAACAGCTTGGACATTTCCAGTTGGGGGACTGGAAAAAACCTTTCCCCAAAGCAATAGCTGGAGGATGGATCCTGCAGGATGGACATCTGCCGCCTCTGCCCGCAGCAATGAACGTGGCAGAGCCAAGCTGTGCTGGCATTGGACAGGGACTCAGTGGGAATCAAACCCAGGGGAACACATCTCCCCTCCCTTGCTTTAACCGCTGTGGGAGCTGAAGTTCAAATCTGTGCCATGCACTTTGAAAATGTGAGGGATTAATTTAGTCCCTCAAAATATTCCTGCCTTCCAAAGTACACAGAGCGAGCACGGCTTTCATTTAGTGCTCATGCTCCATGAAGAGGTTTTCATGCTCGCTGCGGGGAAGCAGGGATTGTTTTTATTCAGAGCAAGAAAGAAAGGCGCATCTGATGTGGAGCTGACAAAAGATGCAGTGAAGATGTAGTGCTGGGGAGGGAGGGGGACGGCGAAGCACTCATAGCGTGGCTTTCAATTAGGTGTCCTATTTTGCTCAGAGGGGTGGGGAAACATTTTAATCTGAACTGTTTTGTAGGCAGACAGTGATTGCACAGGACCAGTGCCTTCTGCAAGGATGCTCATATCTCTGCACGAAAGTGAAAGAGAGAGGTACTTTCAAACAAATGTTAAATCATGAAAGCAGCCACAAACGCCTATTAACAGCTGATGGAGCACCATCACATCCGCTCTCCTGACAGATAGCTGCACTTTCAACTTCATTTCACAATACAAGAGATGTTCATCGGATGCATGGCTCAGCCATTCCCCTGGACACCTCTTACACTAGCAAGACCTGGATCCGAGGTTTGTTTGCCATTAGCAGGTAGTTTTCAGAGATTTAGAGTGGATTTGGCCTAGAGGGTGGGATTTAAGACTCTGTTCTTACAAATTTGGTGGAAATCCTAATAGCTTGTTCCCTCATAGACTTCATGTATTTTCTGAGTGGTTGAAGACAGCTCTTGAGACCTGCAAATGTATATGTATTCCTTATGGGCTTCTATTCACAGCTTCTTCAATATAGTATTTCTTTGGATTAAATTTCCATCACCGGTTGTCCATGGGCAATGTAGTTGAACAGTTTGTTGGGATATACTATGGGTTTTGTCATTCAGTTCACTTTGGCAGTGCACCTCTTTCTGGACCACAGAGGTCTAATAAAGCTATTTACCCCCTCCAGATACCACAAGGAAAGGCTCGAAGATGAGGAACTGTTAAGAGCAGCTACTAGGGCACAGTTCAGAACTCCAACCCAACAAAGAAGAAGGTTGGGCAGCTGCTGGAGAGAGCTGGAAAGGCTGGTGTGCTGAGAGGCACTGGATAGTGGCCATTCAGTGAAACCAAGCCACAGTTCCAGTCTCTACACCCAGCATAATCATAAGGATAACTCAGGAAATCCATGATTTAGTGGAGGTTGGTGTACCTCAATCTCTGAGGGTCTTAGGAACAAACAGTCTAATGAGGAAGGTTTTTGGCATTGCTGATCCTGTCTTGGTGTGCAAGGGTGGACAAGTCATCTTCTCGAATTCACTTTCTACCTTATTTTTATTCTGTGGCCAACTATGCACCAGCCTGAGACAGGACTTTCCACAAATAGGTAATATGTATTTAAAGACCACCAGGAGACCCTCAGTAAAGAGAGTATGTCCCAGAACAGTGTATTTGTTCTCATGCAATTCTTGGATTTGACCTACTGCAGCTCTTTGGGGCTCATTCTTCCCTTGCAAACAGCAGAGGAAAAGGCAGAGAGAGCAGCAGCAGGCGGGTGAGCAGAAGTGGATCAACTGAGAGGCAAACACTCCTCTGGTAGAGCCCACTTCTTCTCATACTCAACATTTATATTAGCTCCACTGAAACACCACAAGGACGGCATTCACCATTCCTAACTTTAAATGCCTACCGTGATTTGTTTCTACTCGACGTTGCTCAGATGAGTTATACCTTACAGGAAAATCCTTCTCCCTGTTTACTGTGGCGGGAGTAGAGCTAAGGGCTGGGAGACGCACTAAGTCATGCAGGATGAGTCCCTGCTGCCCAGTTCTGCCTGGGAACACTCTGCCCGTACAGTAAGTCCCACTGAATGAAATTGGGTTTTCATAAGGCATAGCCTTGTGACAGAAACATCTAACTTTAAGGATGCACAAATCACTTTGGAGCAGCAGATTTCATAAAAACTAGTTACCACTGTAACACTGGCTTGAAATTGAGCCCTGGCATGTATTTTGTTATGCCTAAGGAGACCTAAACTAACACTGCAGTGGTTTTTCCAGCAAGCTTGTATGAAGCCTGTAGAAACAAAATATCTCTAAGAGTGTTCCCCCCAGCCAAATTTGACTGAAGTCAGCCCCTAGGTTCAAAATGTGCACAAGTACACAAAGCACAGCAGTGTTCTCTTGGTTTCTGGTAAAACCAAACCAAAATGAGATGCTGACTTTGCTGAAGTTGATCATGACTCTGTGCCCAGGAGTTCCTCAGAGAAAACCCGAAATGATTTCATTCTACATGAAGGGGACGTTGCCAGCTGAGCTCTTTGAAAATGCAAACAGTTCCCCATCATTCCTTATTTTCCCATTATCTTGAGTGCTCATAAACCTATTGCCTTAATTTTAATAAGATCTCATGGAGTTCAGCATAAATATCTTCTATCCATCACCATATTAGAAGAAAGAGAAACAATAATAACTTAATTATCTCTTACACAGAAACTAATTATAATTCTCTGGATTCATAATCAATACTTTAAAGCTGTTCTATGTCAGAGAACAGTTTGTCAATATTTTCTATATTGTTAATAAATCATGGGTTTATTACATAATCAAACAGGAATCTAACTGCAGAAGGCCTCAGCATAAGAAAAAATGAAGTGGAAGAATGCAGGTATTTAGTGAGGGGAGATCGACAACTGCTCGTACACACCTGGCACCGCCAGCCTGCTCTTCATCTCTGACCGGTGAGGGTAAGGCTGTGTTCATAAGACAGAAGACTTGGTTAGAGGAATGAAATATGCCAAAAATCCACACTGAAAGAATCAGAAGGGAGACTGACATTTTTCAAGCTTGATGTCAAAATTTAGTATTTCCACTGGGAAAGTTTAGGAGTGGAGGAGAGAAAAGATGAGGACTGCCCCTTCTGAGAGGCACCCAGCATTGTATTGGCTCAGCCATGTCATCAGCTCTGTCCTAAAAATGCAGCGAAACATAAATCACAGTCTCCTTTCTTAATACCCGTCCTGTCTTAAGTCAAACATTTGTCAAGCACTTGTCCTTTGTTACTGCAATGCCGCCAGTGTTGACTCCATTGTCGGTATGCCTGAACTCGAATCACCCAGGATGACGCAGTTTATGAGTAATCCCTGCAGCAATCATCTCAGGAGATACAAAAACTGCCTAAAACCAACGGGACATATGGAAGCACAATCTCTACGATGTGAAAAAAAAAACCTGAGAGATTATCTATGATGATCTAATTGGCATTTGAAAGAGCTCATCGTCACCTTCTGAAGAGGAGAGAACCCAAGGGAAAAGAGTGCTCCTCAGGTCAGCCTGCCATTTGTTGTCCCGTGTGTGGGAAAACACTTTTGCTGAAAATAAGATGTCGAAGTCATGAGGACTTGGAAGCAAAACGGGGAAACTGTTGGCTGTGATCCTGAGCAATTAGGGACAGCTGCCTCTGCTAGTGTGTTAGCACATGTGTTGTAGGAGAATGCAGAGCCCACAGCAGAGATGCAGTTCTTCTGGACCTTGCACAGAGATGCGATAAAAGATTATTTCTGCCTCCAAAAGTGTAGAGTCTAAGCAGGTGCAGCAGTGAAATCAAGGCTTAGCATTGCTTCCTTATCAAGAGAAACCCAAAAGTGAAGGAGCAAGCACTCCCGTTGGAATAGGGAGCGTGCAACTCTCCTCCCCTAAGTGCTGCAGCAGCATCTTGCACACAAAATCATCCTCTCCATCAGTTTGTTTTACCTCAGTGAGTGCAGAATGGGTGTATGGGGTGTGCACGACAAGGTTTGGGTAGTGGGGGGAGTCACAGAGGTGGCTTTCTGTGAGAAGCTGTTAGAAGCCTCCCCCATGTCCAACAGAGTCAATGCCAGCTGGCTCCAAGATGGACCCACTTCTGGCCAAGGGCAAGCCCATCAGCAACAGTAGTAAAACCTCTGGGATAACACTTTATAAAAGGGGAAAAAAAAAAAAACAACAAACAAAAAAAACCAGCGCAATAGCAATTGCAGCCAGGAGAGAGGAGTGAGAATATGCGAGAGAAACAGCTCTGCAGACATCAAGGTCAGAGAAGAAGGACGGGGGTGGAGGTGCTTCAGGTGCCTCTGCAGTCCATGGTGGAGACTATGGTGAGGTAGGCTGAGCTCCTGGAACCTGTGGAGGACCCCATGCTGGAGCAGGTAGATGCCAAAAGGAAGCTGTAACACCATGGGAAGTCTGTGCTGGAGTAGGCCCCTGGCAGGACCTGTGGACCCATGGAGAGAGAAGCTCACATAGGAGCAGGTTTGCTGGCAGGACTTGTGACCCCATGAGGGACCCATGATGGAGCAGTCTGTTCCTGAAGAACAACACCCCATGAAAAGGACCCACGCTGAGGCAGTTCATAAAGAACAGTAGCCCGTGGGAAAGATTCATGTTGGAGAAGTTCATAGAGGAGTGTCTCCTGTGGTAGGGACTCCATGCTGGAGCAGAAGAAGAATGTGAGAAGTCCCCCCTTTGAGGAGGAAGGAGTGGCAGAAACAAGGTGTGATGAACTGACCACATTATTATAAAAGGGCGATACTGCACCGCTGTGGGGAGGAGTAGAGAAATTTTGAGTAAAGTTAAGCCCGGGAAGAAGGGAGGGATGGGGGGAAATAGTTTCAAGATTTAGATTTTTCATTATTCTACTCTGATTTGAGTGATAATAAATTACAAGAATTTTCCCCAAGTCAAGTCTGTTTTGCCTATGATGGTAATTGCTGAGTGACCTCCCCCTGCCCTTATCTCAACCCATGAGCCTTTCATTGTATTTTCTCTCCCTGGTCCAGCTGAGGAGGGGAGGAGCTGCTGAGGAGCAGTTTTGGTGGGCGCCTGGTGCCCAGCCAGGGCCAACCCACCACAATGGGAGTGCTCTCTATTTTTTCTCCCTTTTAGCATTTGTATTGCACTTCATCAAGAGCAGGTTTGGTACATCTGTAGCACAATCCTGAACACTGCACACTTGTCTCTTTTTTATTATTACGTTATTCTTTTTACATCATTATCAACTTTTTATAAGTGTCCATAAAATAGGTGCAGGATAGTAAAAGTCTTCAGAGTAAGTAAATGGACATTGTGCTAAATGAGTTATGTCTTTGATGCTATTATCTCTAAATCAGCATAGATTATTCAGGCTACGGGCTTTTAGAATCATAAGTGGCTGAGATCATTTCTCAGTTCATCATCCTATTACTCGTAATGAGAAAATACTTCTAAATACGAAGATTACTCTTCCAAAAGATCCCTTGTGAACAATTCCCCAGGCACTAACAATATTTATTAACTCTTTTCTTTCTGCATGGAAGGGACTGAGAGAAACTCGAAGTCCTCAAGGATTATCCTGAAGCATTTGGCAACTCTGAATTCACTATCACTCTCCTGGGACCCCTTTGGCTCTGCACTCGCATCTATAACAGCATTTTCTTCATTTCCACCTCTGTGGCTGCTTTTCTGCAGTATGTAAATTCAGCTGCTGGTGCTGAACCTGGAATATGATACAGCTTTTTAAAACTTAATTGCATTATTTTTGAGTGGCTCTGTTTATGCTGGTTTTAAGTCTCCATTTCATCAAGCATAAATTTTACTGTTTCTCCAGCCAACCATTTCTACTTGCAAGCTTGACACATTGATAGGTCCCCTTCCCTGCCCGAAGCAGGGAAGACCCTCAGCATACCCATGATGAAGCTCCCCTGTCATTCCTTTGTTTTTTTCACACTGTCACTGATTCATCTCCTTATTGTATGGGTAGAATTACCAGTTTTATTTATTGGGCTGCACATTTCTAAGAACCTGTTTAACGCACAGTTTCATGAGACAGTTTTCATGGAATATAAACTTCATATTCCAGCTCTCCAGTAAAGGATTTCTTTTACCTTCCATTGTGTAATACGCAGGTCTGTAAAACAACACCTTCTTTTTCTGCTGGGCAAGGTGAGATTTCAACATGGATGAGCTAATCCCATCTGAGGAATGCTGCTGCTCTTGCTCAGTTTGGTCCCGCTGTATTTCCAGGGAAGAAGTCCAAGTCTGTGACTACAAAGCTGATTAGGTGTCCTGCATGTCCCTTGCAACACCACTTTACATCAGCTTCTGCTAACTGCATTATATAATTCCCCTATAATGTCTATTACCTCAGGTAGTAAAATCCAAAACACCTACAATAAGGTCTGGCTTAATTATGAATGACTGGGCATTGCAGAGGAATTTTCACCAAATTGTACCCACTATAAGTACGGTCTTTTTCACCTTTACTTCTTTAATGCAAAAATTATCATGATTTGGTTTGCCAAATTAGTGTTGTATTGTCATTTGCGTAAAACCATACTTCTGTAAATCACACATACAGTATCTTTTCCTTTCACAACAGAGGATGAAGCAAACCCAAACATCTTTTTTGCTCTAGGTTAACTGGGACGATTTGCATATTATACAACAAGCAACTGCTACTTCCAACCTCTCTCAGCTTAACTATTGTTTTCTTATTCTCATTTTCTTTTCACAAAAAACTACCTGTGTTGGTCTAATTATTTATTGTAATTTGTGTGGTAATGTGGGGGGTTTTTTTGAGATTTATATCTGCAAACAGCATATGATTTTGCAAACGTTTTATTTCAGAACTGTTTGAATGGCTTTACAGGCAAACGCCAACCTGGTTGTTGACAGGCAGCTCTTTTGTGGCAGTTTATGACAGACTTTTTTTCTATCATCGCAGAAGTTTAAAGAGTCTCTTGTTAACACGATGTCACACCAGAAGCCTGAGGTTTACTTGCTGTAATCATTTACTCATATAAAACCTGGGTAGCAAGAATTTACAAAAAAAAAAGGGGAAGGCTGAGACCTAGTGTGAAGAGTGAATTATTTTACAATTGCTTCCTGCATGATCTTTACACTCTTATCTGCAGTATTTCGTGTTGGCTGCTGGCAGAGACAACACACTCGATTAGAAGGACCCCCCCATACAAGCCAAGTATGACAGCCAACATGATCCACATTCACAAAAAATAGATACCGGCTATTTGTCCAGTCTTTCATCAAGAGATAATTTTCCACTCTTCTCTACATGTAGCTCCATAATTACAGCTAGAGTACATGTCAAAATTCTGAAAAACAACACTGGAACTATCAGTGTCTCTCAGAAGATCGGTTCCCCCAGAGTTTTGCACACACGTATGTGTGATGATGAGAGATTTATACATTATGAAATAGCTCTTAAATTAAATGTGGGGGTTTTTAACACATTTTATTTCGTGCTGTCTCATTGCACTCTTCGAAATTCTGTGTAATATTATCCCTGTTTTCCTTGCTTAGGCAGGAAGGGATAAAGCAACAGGGCCACATATCTCAGCTTCCTTGACGTAAGGTCAGAGCTCAAGCCATGCTTCTGATACCATAAGTGCTGTTGCTATTATTAACCACCGTGGGAGCAGAAACAACCACACTGACTTTGGATTAGTCAGAACAGCTAACAAAGTAACGCTGTGCTATGATTCTATGCTCATTTAAATAGATAATTCCATGGCATGCGTCTCAGGCTCCATGGCTTCAGGCAGCTGAAAGCCCTTGGTGAGCCCCACAGCTGCTGTGCCTTTGATCAAATTGCTCTTCTTCTCAGGGTCTTTAAAAACTTCTCTTAGGGCTGAGCTTTGCTCTAATGAGATGCAGTTGCAGTGCAGAGGCATGGGATGTTTGGGGGAAAATGTGCAGCTAGGTAAGATCCAGGATAAACTCGAACTTTGCTCAGCACCAACTTGGCCAACCAGCAAACTTACCAGCTAGAGGCTCCAGAAGGGCTTGGAGGCAGGGCCAGATCAGACCTGAAACAAGTTGTGCCATTGCATGAACATTATTTTGGTGAGTATAGTACATTGCATAGGATACCAGAGCTTGGCTATTTCTTCTTGGGTAAAAGCACCTTCCTAAATACTAAAAATCCTTTTTTTATATACTGTACAGGCATATTAGATGACAGTTTTCATAGAAGGCATCACTGGGTGGGACTAAACAGAATATAGTTCTGTTACATCCCTTCAAAGGATCCTTTCAAATACATTAGCCTAGTCTTGAGGCTTTTTTCTGAACCACATTAGTGTTGGTTTCTGGATTTAATGTGCTATATAAATCAGCCAATTTCAGCTGCATTTAAGAGCCAGCACTATTTCACTTTTCCTCTGTCTTGAAGCCCACCATAAAGCACACTAATTTTTTTAAAAATAATAATAAGGCCTATCTGTTTTCCAGAAGACGTGTTTTAAAATTTCAGAATGTCTTGTTTAATGATCATTATCCAGCCATTTAAAATAAAGTCTTTCAAGAAAGATGTTTTCATCTTAAAGAATATTTTAAATTGATCTTTCTAATTTTTGTTGTTTAAGATTCAGTTCAAGAAAAGCAAAGACTGCTTTTCAGTACAGACAGGCTTCCAACACGCGCTGCCAAAGCCTGTACTTGTCATTCATTCAGTGTTTTAGAAATGTTTACATATTATCAAAATTAGGTTCCAAAATGAGCTGCAGTATCTATTAAAAAAAAGGGGATAATACTATTTTAGAGAAATTAATTGGAAGCTTGTTTTTGGCTAAAGTAGTTATTATTTCCATTATGACAAGCTGGAAGCAGATGAAATTCACCTTTATCTTCCCCAGCCTGGTGTCTCACACTATTTATTCAAACTGAAATTAAAACCTGACAAAATCCCAGCGAGGCGTTTTGCACCAGTTAAAGATTACTCTTCTGGAAAAGAACTTTTGTTCAACAATTTCATTATGTTGTTACAAACATTTATTATAAAAGGGCGATACATCAATCAAAAGCTATATGTTCTTACATATCTCCCCCCCACCTCAAATCAAAAAGAAAAAAAAAGGTTAAGATTGTACTTTTCCCAGGGAACTAAAGTTTTTAGAAAAAGTGACCATCACTCTTCATACAGCAGAGAGGGTTTGCTACAGCATGATAAAAATCACCATGGGAAAAGGGAAGCTCTGCAAGCTTTCAGCACCGACTGCACTCTCGCTAGCTCTATGAGAGGTCAGAGTCCAGTCTACGCATGCAACAGAAGAGCAGAAAATAAGGCAGAAAGCTCTGGTTGCTTTATGCTGCTTTTATTCTGCCATGCCAACCTGTGCCCTGGGAACACTGGAGTGTCTGCCCGAGATTTGCACCGGAGAAGGAAAGGAGGGAATTCTGAGCCTGCACATTCCATGGTTAAAAACAGCATAAAATAGCAGCAGGGTGTAATATTTGCCAAGGACTATGTACACAGGTATTATCCTTGGGTGAATTTAAAGCTTTGAGTCCTGGCCAGCCCTGGGCCAATACAAAGCAAAGCGAATCAGTGGAGTGCACAGCACGGCAGTGGTGTTGGGCAAGCATCACTTGCATACAGAAGCAATGGGGTGAAAAATTGTTTCCTGCTCTAATAACCAAAGGATATTAAGAGGGATGGGTTCACAGGGGTGTAGGCTACTTTTCATATTTAGGAGAAAATTTCCAGGAGTGTAAAATGATAATTGCATGAGGAAAGGGTGGTTAATAATTTTCCCTGTTAATTCAAACACACAAAAGTTAATTGCAGTTTGGCAGTCTGAGATATACAAATTAGGAGAGTTTAATTCTGCTAATCCTCGTTTTAAGTTGCAGGGTATTGAATATAAATATGATCAACCCACAAAGGGATGAATCCTGCCTCTGCTGAAGCCAGTAGGAGCTTTGCCATTGACTTCAGAAGGAGCTGGGTTCAGTCCCCGGTGCCTGTGTTAGCTCTGTGTGCATGAGTGAACTGGCTTAGAGAAAGGGAGAGTAACATAATTTTTCTCTCAGAATACGGGCCCAAAATTCCTGGGAGATTATGAAAAATTCTGGAAAACTTCCCCAGCCCCACTATTCAATACGTGCACCTATTTTTGGCTACCTACATGGCCTGCGGGAGAGGTTGAGTTTTCTGTGGCTTTCCATTTCCCACTTCATTGTCTGACTGATTAAATAACAAATGCCAAAAATCCCTTAAAAAAATAATGGGCTGTAATTCAAACTGTGCCATTTCACATTGAACAGCCTGCAATAGTCTGTCTGCTTTACCAAACTCTCCTCCCTTCCCTGTATGCTGTGGCCTCTACTCGTCTTAGACAACTCATTTGAGACTGTAAGGCCTTCCCCCTGTGAATAAACCCAGGGAGATCAGAAGAAAGCCAAGCAAACCTGCTGCCAGAGGCTGGATATTCTATTTTGATGTAGGTGAAAATTTTGCTGTTGGCTTCCATGGATGTAGGATGAGGCTACGCAGTACAGCGGAGGAAGGCTGCAGTTTGGACCTCTGCCTCCAAGCTACAACATGCTTTGGGGCTAACTGGTGTCTTTGAACACCTCTAAAATGATGATGAAGTTATTTATCCATCTTTGTAAAGTATCTGCATACCTGCATAGCTGAGAAGTGTAATTTAAGGTTGATCAAGTGAGCAGAATTTAATCTCTTACGGTGCAATATATCTGAACCAAGCACCTTGCCACTATTTAATTTTAATTCATGTGTACAAATGATGTGAGGTAAATAGTACAAAGATCAGTCAAATCAGAAATGGATATTGCTTGAAAATATCCATTTGGCTTGAAATATTGCAGGAAAATCAATCCAGGATTTCTACAGAACTGAATAAGAACATAAGTCACCAAACGCATCTGATGTGAGCCAAACCTCTTCATCCTGAGTTCAGTTATCACTGACATTTCAGCTATTATTCATCAATTTAGGAGAAAAAGCTGAACCCAGATCATCTGCAAAACCTGTATGGTATTTCCAGGCACTTCTCCTGCCTTCCAGGTGATGATTACTATGTGCTGCTCTAATTGAACAGATTAATTTGCATCTCCCATCATGAGAGGATATGAGTACCAGCACAGATTTATCTCTCTGGATTGCTTCCCTCAGTCACTGCTCATAAGCTGTGGGGCTGCAGCAGTATTTTCTCCTTGGACCTTCAAAAATGCAGAAGCAGAGATGCTCTGTGATTCCAAAAGAAATAATTTTGATGTCACAATAAATGTCACTAAAACTACTACAGTCTTTTAATAAGCTCCTTCTTGGGAGAATGGATTTTCAGCCTTTTTGCATCAGTGCTCAGCAGAGTAACTACAGAGAAGCTTTGTGCCAGTGTCCCTGTTACAAAAACAGTTTCTCGAGGGTTTATAATTACAACATGCCTATAAAAATTTACTTTAGTCTGAAACCCAGGATATAGTTTCTCAGACAGGGAGGAAATATTGCTGGCTGAACTTGGTTTAAATCAATTTTGAGTTTCAAGAATCCAAAAATAATAAGGTTTGTGGGCTTTATATGCTTTTTCTGTGGTTCTATAACTCAGAAAGAAATCACTTTGTAGAATAAAGTGTCATGTTTGTTTATAAAGCAGAGCAGGAGAAAAAATAACACAGGTAAAAGTTCAGACTTTTTATAGTGGCTACCGAAAATTCTAAGAAAATAATTTTCTCAAAGAATTTCCCTATAGTGTCCTCATGCACAAGCCTTGCCCTGAATAGATATGATAATACAGATCGCAGGAACTTGGCAGGGTTGTGGTTCGTATACTGGAGAGCTATTTTAAGGAGAAATAAGGGACGATAGCTCCTACATCAGATTTTGTTCGCTGAGGGTGTTTCAATGAAGATTAGTCTGCTCCGTTCCTGTAGTCAGGATAGGAGAAGAGTCATCGATGGGCAAAGATTCAAAAAGCCACCTTGCCACTGTGCTCGAACATATTTACATCATGCTTGTGGCTAGTCACAGAGCAGAGATGCGCTCAGTCAAAACTGTCTTACAGTTAGCTAAGTGCAACCGGCATTTTCCCATTTTCCTCATTTCCACATTATGGCTATGAGAAGGAAGACAGAACATGCCCTTATAAGGATTGCTAATAAAAACATCAATAACTGGACTGCACACAACTGAAAGCTCCCATTTATATTGGCATTGCCAAATGACTGGCAATATTTAGCCTTTGGCTTTTATCAATAAAGAAAATAACACTGCTGCTAAACTGAAATATTGATGACACAAGTGAAGCCCAGCAAACAGACAGGAAAAAAAGTCAGAAAATGAACCCTATAAATCTTAGTGCAATATTTTTAATTTTGTTTGGAATTCACAATCAAGTCAGTTTTATCCAATTAAGCATTATTCAGGCTGTCTTTGTCAGCTCTTCCCTATTAGACAAAATGTTCCCCTTCTCAATATTCTACTTCTGTACCAAATTGACAGGACTATTTTTCATGTGGCAGACCAGGATTAAGGTGATATTAAACCATTTTGCATACAACAACCAAAAGCATGCTGGAACAAAAATCTACCTGCTTTCTTTTGTTGGTGTCACTAAGGATGCCCCTCCTAGCTATTCTGCTGGGTTCCTGAATATCCACAGTTTTTCTAGCCCCATGGGATGCTGATGTGATGTTGCAGGTTTGGAAATTGCATTTGGACCCATGATCGTAACACTCTATTTTTCCCATTAGCAGCTTTTGGCATAAAGACACAAGATATAGCTAATCTTAGGGTAACCTTAGGGTTCACTAAAGGGCAGTACAGGTGTACCCCCAAAGTCTCACAAAAATACACATTTACGACAGGGAGAAGGGAAAGTGTTTTTAACTACTTCAGTTAAATTATTCATTTTATGCCTAGCACTATAACTTCTTCAAAGTCAACCTATATAAGTAGAACTACCCCTTTTGGGGTGTGTTATTTCCACCTTGCAATGTAACAGGTATTTCACTCCCACAAAATGATTGAATACATGATTTTAAAAAAAAAAACAACTCTTATCACATAATGTGGTTATAAATGCGTATTGTTCTTCCTTCAACTTCAGGCTTTTAGTATTACTGATTCGGATCCATATGTAAAGAAATATATTGAGTACGTGCGTGGGTATAAAAGGAAGTATATATATTTTCCACAACTGGCTGAAATCCAAATGTATTCCTAAATCCTAAAGAAATTCTGCCCATGAGTCATCCTGGTAGCGCAGTGTAGGAGTGTGTAACTGTGTGGGAAAGGGTGAGCTCTAATGAAGAGCATATCGCGCTATGCAGAGAGACGTGGTAATAAACTTGATTATGATGGTTTACGCCAATCTAATGGTTGTCCAGGACTTTAAAAGCTTCATTTCTATCGCAGTCCTGAAAATCCTAGAGGAAATGTTGAACGTAAGACAGATGTTTGGGTAATATAATCTCAGCTTTCTAGTTTTGTACTGTGTTTGCTTTCCTAACTAGCCCTGCAACTCAGTTCAGCCACAGCTCTAGGAGGAGGTGCTCTCTGGTGCTAAAAGCCACTAGGGAGCAGGTTTTACTCCAGATTAGAACTGAAACCATCAGGGATTAACCATGCAGACATGGTTTCTGCAACCATGCAGAAAAAAGGACACAGGAGCAATGTCACAAAACCAGTCACTTGGTAGTCCCATAGCCTGATGCAATTGATATACCATGAAACTTCATTTTACCTACTATCTCTTTTAAATCTTTTCTTTTTGAATGTCATGGTAAACTAAGCAGCCTGATTTTTCTGAGCAATCTTTCAAAAATATATTTTTCTTCCACAACAGGAAATTCCTCATAATCACTTCTGTGCTTCCTTTCTTCTCCAGTTTAGTTGGCAAAACAAAACAGATATGCACCTATATTAAAGCAGCACTATGCAATGGCCCATTCAGGATGAAAATTTTAAAAAAAACACAAATTGTGAGGAGGGTAACCGGATAACACTTCCCAAATGAGGAAAAGTGAGATTCTCACTTTTTCCCAGGGCAGCCCTAAGCCAGTAGCTTTTCCCATTGTTTTACATTATTACTCCATTGCTTTCATCCTCCTTTTAGACCCTGCAATTTCTTATCCAGTATCGCAAAAGGTCAGGGAGGTTTATCAGTTCATCTCTTCTCTGTTGAACAAGACTTTGAGACAGGGGTTTTTTTTTCCTTTCTTATCCTCATATAGCTTTGTAATGAAACGTTAACTTGGAACCCATAAATCCAGTTACTTTCAAATAAGTTTCAGATAGGCATCAGGACTTCAAGGGACATATTAAAAAATAAATTAGTTTTTTTTCTGGGTTTGTCCAGGAGCATCCAGGACTCATAAAACTTTACATTAAATATCAGCTTCACTTTTCACAATACTGCAGTGATGAAGAACTAGCTCAAAATTGATTTATTGATCCCTAAAAAGACAGATATATAAGGTTATTAAAGTTAACACTTCAATATGTGCAAAATCTATTATTTGAACCTGTTAACATTCATGTGTTGGTTAACAGTGGCTATAAAAAGGAAAAGGCAGACACCTCCCTTCTGAAACAACTGTTCATGGACAAGAATTCAGCACTATGCCTTCTCTGGTAAGTATCTGCATCTAGGCTGGAGTCACTGAGAAGTGTCAGCTTACGTTTAGTTCCTTCAAAAACTAAGCCATGTACTTTGTCCACACTCTAAAACTTGTACTCAGTTTTTCCAGCTTTGGTGCCTATAGTCATACCAGGGTCTTACATATGTACCTGAATTCTATGACTAATTCTTTTACTTACGCAGTTACTTGCAAGATGAATAACTGAACATTCACTGTGTTTGAAAATCAGCCGTGAGTCTAAGTATGGATTTAAGGACTATGTGAGTGCACAACTACATATATTCAGAGAGAAGTGTTTCACTTTACAGATGTAAATGAAATACTTTTTCAGTCAGGGAAAGCAGGGTTCTTGTGGTCCTTCATTTTGAACCCATCAGAGTTTTCAGTAATTTATTCACATGCAGAGTTTCTGTCACAGTGGGTTTGTTTGCCACATCACCTCAATTTTTCTAATGAGTTGCTAATGAGAGGTCAATTACTTATGGAAATTAGAAAAACATTCACTGAGGAACTGTGCTGAGGTAAAGTGTGCTACCTCACAATATTATGATATAAATCATTACAGCTTTAATGAATATTTTACTCTTTCTCCATGCTATAGCTTATTTCAAACCTTATAAAGTGGCCTCAAGATGATTTTGAAATGAACATGAGCAACTATCATAAAAATGTTAATAATACTATGTTTCTGATAATTGCAGAATACCTTACTTTTTGCTTTCGTCATTAAAAGTTTGCTCATGTATCAACACCTTGCTTTGAAATCTTCAGATGATTAAAACACAGGAGTTAAGAACACTAGATTTGTCATGCTGAATCAGAGCACTAATCTGTCATCTACCCCAGCTCCATTTCCAGCAGTCACCTTTCGTTTGGCATTAGCGGGGAAAAAAGGACATCCTGTAAAGCACCTGGCTAGCTGGATCATATCCAAGCTGGTGATTACCTGACCCCTCTTTCAGGTAACCAGCACTAGCAGCGCTGCAAGAAAACAGCCAGAGTCTGCAGCACTTCATCCTGACTCCAATGCTGGTGAACTCAACCCTCAACTTTTTAGTGAAACGCTGAACTGGCTGGCAAGTAAGAAGTTTAAATGTTTGCTTCACGATTCGCCTTCTTCCTGGGCACTTATTTTGCACTTTTTAAAGGTCTTGAATGAATGGTATAGAAACAGAGGGAAAGAGGCAAAAAGAATTCAAGGGACCAAGATGGATAGTGGGTAAGTTGAAGTATCACGCAATTAAATTTAGAGGCCAGGGATATAATTCACTGCTGAAACTCAGCTTTATGCTGTCATAAGTTATTATTTCAGAGCAGAAGCTGAAATGGCCAGAGAGGTGAAAGTGTACAAGCAGAAGTATAATTGGACTTCAGTATTTCATATTGATACCCTGAGACTCCCACTGCTAAGCACTGTTTCAGAGTCTGACCAGGGTTAACGCTGCAGTGAACAAATGTAAGATTTCCTATATTTAGACCATTAGATTATTCCATTTCCCCTGCAGGTGCTGTAAATCAAAAGCAAAAGACACCCTGTTATGTGCTACAAGACAGTTTTGTGGGCCTTTTTTTCCAAACACATTCTGAACACACATGTTTTTTATGTGAGTCTCATTCACTTCAGCTTTACTGTCTCAATTACAGATTTAAACTGGGGGAAGAGAAGGAAATTAAAAAAAAAAAATCAGGCCTTGAAGCCAAGCAGCTATCCACAGAGAAGGAATGTGGCAGCTGGTTAAATAAAAAAAAATGAATGCATCATCCAATGGATGTGATTTTCTCAGCTTCTAAAGAATTACAAGGTCTTTGTCCCTTTGAACCAGGCCCAGCCTAGATTTAGGTGAAAAACTTGCAGTTATTTGACATAGGTGTGTTCAGAGCCCATCATTTTAGTGCAAAGAAATCTATTGTGCGTTTTAAGAGGTGAATCAGTTGGTCCAAAGTACAGTTCTGCCACTTACTCTTCACATCACCTTGGGTAGCACATGTTTATGTCTCTAATTCCTCCTCCCTTCCCTTCTCCTTGGAAAGATAAACATGTTAACAACAACAAGGTGTCCAACTACTAATCAAAAGCAATATAATACTGCACAGATCAACTCCATGATGGAATAAAGAAGAGAGCATGAATCTAAGTACCTTCTCCTCATATCACAGCCTCTACATTGTTTTCAGGAGCATTTTTGTCAGGCAGTGATGAAAGGCTGAGAACAAAGTGAGTAAAATTTCCTTTTACTGCTTAAAAATTCTCAGCTGGTTTGCTATATCAAAAAGCTGTCTCTTTAAACAAATCACACAGTTAAAAATGCCAAGTTATAATTCAGCAACTAACTCAGAAAATGACAATTTAATCAATCAGAACCAACTCTCCCGAAAAAGAAATAAAAAAAAATAAAAAAAAACAATCTCCAAGCTTTCATGCAATGCGAGTGGTTGAAACTATAAAAAGGTTCAATCACTGTAGAACAAGCCTGCAGCATCAATGTTTATTAAAGTCAGGGGAGCCATTTATTGACCCGGGAAATAGCAAAGCACCTGCAGCACTGCTGGATTGTATTTTTATAGTTAACAAATGGAAGGTGATATTTTCCTTTTTGCTTTTAATTGTGATTCCATCAAATCCAAAAAGTTAAAAGCCTCTCGATTTTTAAAGGAAAGCAAAGAGAAGGACGCTCCGCACCGCTCTTCAGTCATTCTCTCTGCTCTGACTCCTAGCACTGGGATATATCAAATCATTGCAACAAAGGATCAAATTTTTAGGCTTAGCCGCGTGCCAGAAGAATGACGGACTGGAATGTGTTCTCCCCGCCACTTCAGGTGATGGCAGAAGACAGGGAGCTACCATTATGAAGCTGCTCCTTTCTGTAATCAAAAAGGAATTACTGTATTTATTCACATAAAGGTCACCCTGCCATGGGGGCCAAAAGCACTCAGAATGAATTGGCTTCGCCCGAACTGACAACAGGCACTTTCTCCAAAAACACGTCTTGGTTGTTTTGGTGATTCTGTAACTCTATTTTGCTGCAAGCACGTTTTGAAGGGGCGCCTTTTCACGCTGCATAAATTGTGAACCACATAAAGCTATTAAAAGGAAAGCATCAGCAAGGTGAGCTGTGCTTACAGATCTGTGTTAACCAAATTATAGGAGTTTGGCTTCTGCTCCATTCTTTCCCTATTGTTCCCCATCCACACAAAACCTTGGGGTCAACTGAGAAACACGGGGTAGGGATTTAAAACACTCTGCGTGTGTCAGCCGCCACCTAAGCCGGTGCCAATGCCAGAAAAGAGGACTTCAAAAGCTAAGAGGATGAGTCAGTGCAGTCTGAACTGACACACCGCTCGCTGGAGCCGAGAGCTGTAGCTAACCCATATCCTCTGTGGATTAGGTACAAAGCAGGCTGAGCAATGCACGCGGGCCAGCGGGTTATACATGCATGCATCAAAGGGTAATGAATATTGTAACAAATCCCCAGTCACCTAGGACCTTAGCAGTTGTCAATACACTGCATGCATTAAAAGCTCAGAGCTTGGTGGGAGCAAGAGAGATAAAAAATGAGTCCTCCACTTCAAATCCGCACCTCTACCACTTGGAGAATTTCACACTATTTCTGCACGGAGCGTAGGGTATGAAACTGCCTTTCTGATCCCACCCAATCGTATGCAGCACTTCACACCTTCCGTTCAGGTTTGCAAACAGACCTCTGGCAGCTCTACTTCTCATTTTCTTCTCCTCATTCATAGAGAAAAACACATAATATCCTTACTTAAAACTTACTGGAGGAGTCTGACACAAATTAATGACTCACCTGTCACACTATAGGAATTCTGATATTTGCAGGGGGAAGAAAAGGCTTCAAGTATTTTGAGAGCTGTAAAAAGCTGCTTCAGAATTCAAAGACAGCTCATAAAAAAACCAAGTCAACTGATAGGTTGGTGTAAGGTTCGAGATACCTGTTTTGCACTAAAATCACACTACTGTGAGAATAACTAAAATGTTACGGGGAAAGTAACCCAAGAGTTCCCTCAAATTAGATCCCATTGGCATGAAATTAGTTCACAGCTGTCACTTGTGTTCCTCCAAGAGTGATTACTTCTTAAATAATGTTAATGACAACTTTGATTTGACTTCTGTAATTACTAGAGGGAGAAGGGACCACGTTTCGTAGGAAGAAAAATCTTTTATCTCCTTGTTTAATGTACACTCTTTGATGAGATGGAGCTCCTTTCCCCTGAGTTATTTTCCAGAGTATTTTTGTTTTGAAAAGAAATGGATTTCCAGGTTGAAAGCAGAGCTGCTGTGCAGCTGTCAGAGCTGAGGGAGAGGTGTCTAATTGGCATTTACAATGACCCTTGATTCTTCTCTAAAGAGAGCATCTCTCCTACCTCGTCTCCTCACCCTCACCCCACCTCACAAGCAGGCCTATTTACAAGGCTGGATTTTTCTCTGAGCTACCTCCACCACCACCAGTAAATCATAAAAATTTCTCCTATAATCAATGGAGTGTCTTCAGATTTAGCAGACAGTATAATCTGGTCCACGAGACAGCTGATTGTTATCTATAACCTCCCCATCCAATTCAAGTGATGGGAGATGTAATCCAAAAATTTCCTTCAGACTTTTTTACTGCCAAAATAGATCAAATTCTGTGGCAGCCTTTTTACAATCTCCACTTTTCTAAATAAACATCACACAGCCTGTACTGCCTTTACTGCAAAACACTTCTCCTTCCCTGCCGAGCCAGGTTGTTAGCTGATGAGCCGACACAGAAGACAAAGAGTGGCAGCATCTCCGTGCAAGCCCCTGGTGTGGCACCAAGACACGGGGTGCAACGGGGCTTAGGCTGTGGATCCCAAGCTCTCGCTCACCAGGGAGCACCGGGAATAGTGCTTGTGGTCAGATGAGTTGAAAACTGTCCCCCTCTCAGTCGCAAAGGGCACCAAGCAAAGCCAGGCACTGCCACAGCTCAGTGGTTGGAGAAGTGCTGATGAGTGTGCAGTAACGCATTTAGGAATCATTCAAAGTACATTCCTGGACTGTAAATTAACTGAAACTGCTCAGAAAAGGCCCTGAGTGACACTGAAGGCCATGCAATTAAACGCAGGGCTTGGATTTGCAATGATCAACAAAAAGCAAATACGTTATTAGAATGCACGGCAAATAGAAAATAACACCAAAACTGGCCAGATTATGGCTGTATTATATTAATTAACAGCTTTCCCCTATAGGTTTGTTCACTATGATTCAAACATATTCATTCTTTGATGCACATTTGTATTCATAAAGCTGCAAATTTCTTCCCAGCCTTCTTTTGTTGGGAAGGGTTGATAGCTGTTAATGAGAAAGTGAACAGAGAAGGAGCTAAACATGATGGAGCTAAATGAAGCAGGATAGCTCACACACATACAGAGACTTTCTCGCTGGGGCCTTGAATTCCAGAGCAGCTTGAACTCATTTATGGAACCTGGAAATGAAGGTGCCTTGCCTATATGAAAATTGAATACTTCCAAGCAGTGTTATGACTTTGCCTTGAAGCGGTTGTGGCTCCATGTTTCATTCACGTTTGTGGTCATTTTAGCCCACTGAGCTTAACTGTCTAATAAGGATGCCTGGATGTGGATAATTCTTCTTTCTCCTTTCCCACTGCAATCAGGTTTTGCCCTTCATTATATGTTTTTGTGGACTCTATTAGACCATAAATCTTTACAGAGTTCTTCAAGCTTTGACCTACATCTTGCATATGTGGGAACTTTTCTCCCTAGATTGTCTTTTGGAGCACACCAGTTCATTAAAGTTTTGAACACTGAACCCTCACTCTTATTGCTTTATCACCTGGTTTATGTGCTGAATGTTGAAACAGGCGTCAGAAAACTGATTTATGAGGATATATACAGAAATTGTGGTACCTGCTTGTGACAGGGAGTCAGCTGGCAATTTCCTATGAGGATTTCCTCCCTCAGCTACCAGGGCCCAGCCTGGCAGCCCAGAGACAGCACTGCCAAGATTGAATTAAAAGATCACTATTGAAGACTAACAAAGCTTTGAAGCTTTGAAAAATATCTTTGAATTTCTGTGCTTTCCTGTTTTAATCACATTTCACTGCTTTGTGTTTTTTCTCAAGTAAAAGTCGATGTGCTGATTTTAAAAAAAAAAAGCAAGCTAAACAAGTCAAGCAGTCTCCAAATGCCAATATGAGATAGATTCTATATTCTTTCTCGATCTCTCTTTGAAGTATCACGAAATTATGGGCGAGACCATAAGCTAGCAGCACTACAGAACGCACAAGCCTTGATAAGAAATCTCAGGTTCCTCTACTAATTTACCATTTCACGCCGAGTCAGACTTATCTGCTGCTCACACACCCGATTCCCCGACCCCCACATAACCGGCTCTGTGCAGGAAAGTTGCTTTATTTAACCTCGTTTTGGCACCAACCACAGGCCCCTCAGCCCCTGCCCGCCCGGCCGCTCCCCGAGTGTGGGCAGGGGCTTGTCCCTGGAGCCGCGCCCCGGACGCGGAGGGTGGAGCCGCGCCGCCGCCTCCTCCCGCTCCTCCTCCGGCGTGCGCGGCCTCGGC
>VZZY01023531.1:350433-514799 GCA_013400335.1 Eurystomus gularis
GGAGCCGTGAGGCGGCCCCGGGGGCGGGAGGATGGGGCCGCCGCTGTCGGCCTGTGCCTGGGCCCGGGCTGCGAGCCGGGGAGGGGTCTCCCGGATAAACCACCTCGGAAGCCCCTGGCCTGGTTTGGGGCATTTTCCGTGTCTACACCAGGCCACGCAGCGCCTGTCCCGCCCCGACACGCTGGCATGGCTGTCTCCTGCCGCGCGTTTTCAAATACCCGTCTGTTTATCTTGCCCTTTCCCTCGGGCCTGCAGCTTTCTGGGCTGCTCCCTTCCACCTTTGCCGGCAAGAGGCGGTTTCAGAGAGCCGTCACCGAATACCGGGCTGCTTAAACGCTGGCGAGGGGGTTCAGGGGGTTATACACTGTAGGATGCTGGAGGGTTTGGTCCAGAAAAGCAACTTCGTGATTGCAGCAAAAATGTCACCCTTGTAACAGCCAACTTTTGGGCACCATTCGAGAGTGTTTTCATTCCACCTGTCTTCTCCACAGTTAAGATCGCTTGAAAATGGTAAGACTTCTTCCCCCACCACGCATGCACATGTTGAAATTAAAATATTAAAGTTACTTGTCTTCCTTGGGGCAGCTTTTAATCTTGAAAAAATGAAGCTTTTTTATATTGCATCCATTTTTTTGCCCCGTTCACACTGATGGATAATAAAATACCCAACCTGAATGGCAGTGGTAACCACCTTTCCCAGCTCATAAATGCAAGGGCTGTTAGTAACATGGTGACATGCCTGTTACAATTGGAATTGTGAATCTCATGCCAAGCCTAATGTGAAATTAGTCTCAGCTTACTGGCTGATGGATTCAGCTTCACATAATGTACTACAACACCTAATTCAGTCGAGTACATTCTCATGTGACTGATGGTTCTTTATTGCTGGAAAACAACAGTAAAAGTTGAGTTGCCATTAATTATTTTTTTTTTAAATGTTAATATCCATTAAATTTTTATAACTGAATATGATGGGGCCTTTGTGGCTTCCTGCTTGTGGTGTTTTATGTAAGCAGTTTTTTCCCCACATATTTATATGGGACTGTATTTCAGAGAGTGGCTGAAAGGGGTTTAGCTGACTTCAGTTCAATCTTTCACATAAAGTTTACTCAGCTGCAGTAAGGTGGTGGAATATTTACCCCAATTTACAGGTGCTGTTAATGGAAGACTAAAACTCGTGCACAGAGAGAAGAGCATTGCTCTCAGAAGGGAGTAGATACTGAGCTTAGTTAGACAGCGGTGTATGATAGACTAAGGCTCCTACAACCTGGATTGCAGCATCATTGGTTTTTTTCTTATTTTTATGTAATACTCTCTTTTAAAGTGAAATTTCTGCTCCTGTTGTTTGCCAGTTTATTTACCCTCTGGAGGTTTCAAAAAACAGTTTTTAGATTTTTCTTTCTTGGAAGGCTGTGGAGAACCAGCCTGTGAATGTGCTGCTGTGACATTTGCAGGTTTACAGTCTGGGCAGTAGTAACCAGCTTTGAAGAGAGGAGTAGATTTTGAAAAGGTCATACACAGATCTTTTATTTAGCACTTTTCTTCTGCAGTTCTTCTTGTGCACAAATGTTTTAATTAATCCTTTAGCATCTGCCTCTGCGGGTACTGGTAAGATACACAATTCAGCAGGCAGGTGAAGTGACACCCAAAGGTGACGTGGTCAGTAGTAGTACTGTGGAGATCATTGGTGCAAAGTAGTGGGCCATGTGTACTCACTGCTTGATGTCAAAGGATGGCTCCTGCCTTTAGGTCTTGCACCTTTTCACCCAGGTCCCATTGCTTGAGGAAACAAATCCAAATAACCACCCAGTCACTGGCTTATATATCTGTGTCTACCACAACGAGTATATTTTTAATTCATACATGTGTGTTTACGTATTTTTTTATCTAGTTATTCCTGTGGTTATCTTTGGGAACATAATCTTTAAAATGTAATGTGAAATGATTATTTAATTGGGTGCCTGTAGCAGAATTTCTCCTGTTTGAGATTTCTGACTGGCTAACCAATTTCCTTGAGCGGTATGGTTTTCCACATGATAGATTCACTTATTTTCCTAAAGAAGATACTGTAATTTTAATTGGAAAGCTTTGACGTATTTTGTATCGACTCAGAAAACAAAAGTCAATTTTTATTTCACTAAAGACCTTGTACAATAGATGCAGATGGAAATATAAATTGAAAATGTGACACTAGCAACTATATTGGGTTTTACTTCGGAGCTTGGTTGGGTTTGCTTGGGCATTTTGTAAAGACTGAAAAGATGTGTGGGGTGTATATGATACATGTTACACATCTATATTATCAATATATTTAAAATAAGTTCAGTAATGCAGAGCGTTTTTTTGTGAGGGAAGTGTTTTGTGGTGCCTTCTTGGGCATTATCCCCAACCAAGCCCATTTTAGCTGGGACCTAAACCATGTCCAAGTCTAGTGTTCCCCACTGGCACATTACCTGTCAGCCCACAAGCTTATCTAAAGAGAAGAACGATGCTACTCTAAATGAGAGAGGTAAAATGAGTTGATTATCAAATTCCACTGCAGTGTTGCACATGCAGGTATGCTGGGATAGCCACAAAGCAATTTTTGTGCAGGAGTGCGTTATAAACTGTGCTGGTAGACTTGCCTCTAGCTGGGAATTACATTGGTATAAATGTACATGTCTGACAGATAACAGTTATTCAGACACTTTCTGTAGACTGTAAGGGAGGTCCCAGCTCCTAGGGATGTGAGGATATAAGGATTATTACCATAAAATTGTGAAGAGTTCCGTTTTTTTCCAACCTGTTTGTTTAACATTGTTGATACTTAAATTGTCACTCAGTTCAGGCACCTGACTTGAGATAAATGGAAATAAAAGGGATGTTTCGTATACCTCAGATCTGTAGTTTTGCGCTCTCAGCAATTGGTCTTAGGCTGTGACTGATGTCCTCTTACTCCCAGCTGTGAGAGAGGATACCCTTCTAATCTGCCAGTTCCCGTCCTGTGCTAAAAGTTATCACCGAGGAAGCAATTTACAAGAATGTCCTTGTATTAGGCCAAAATCACAGCCCTACCCTAAACTAAATTACTGGTCTCAACTATTTTGGCAGACTGCTCCTGCAGTGAGTTACAGGGGCTTACACATCCTGTTGGACTGGTACTTTGGTGGGTCATCAGTGAGAAGTTAAGAGCAGGTAGCGCCTTCTTTCAGCACAGCTGGACACAGAAGACTTCTTTTCATAGCCTCAGTTACTTTTTTCCACTTCCAAAGGCAGGTTCCAACCTTCAAAGCTACAATAGCAAGCCAGTTCATTAAATTAAATCTGAGAAAAGAGGAGGATGGTTGAAAGAACAGATGGTTCAAACAATGGCCAACCTGGTAGGACCTCCTTCTAGCTCCGAGCCCCAATGCTGTTTGCATGGCTGGTGTTGGTTTCTCATATGCAGCAGTAACTTTAACAGCATTAAGTTCCCTCTGACCTTTGTTGAAACATTAGAAAAATCTTAGCAAAGTTGCAGAGTTGTAACAACTGGGATCCATTGAAACTAACCAGGAAAGGTCTGTTTCTTTGTATGCAAGTACAGATGTGGCCAGCTGTTGATTTCCAGTAGATAGCTGTGATCAGCAGTTGTTTACTTTTCTGTTGCCTGCTTGACCCAACTTAGAGCAAAGCCAAAGAAAAATCACAAAAAGCGTTTACTTTTTATCAACTGCTAAATATTACATGATGGATAGTGGTCGTCGTGTAATTATCGCACGTTCAGAACATAAGTCGTGATGCAGAAAACTGAAGCTGTGTGTTTGTGTCTTCCTTTTTAGTTCATGCAAAGAGGTTTGGATTCCCAAACTAAAAAACAACTAGAAGAGGAGGAAAAGAAGATAATTAGTGAAGAACACTGGTATCTTGATTTACCAGATCTAAAGGAGAAAGAGTAAGCTCATACCCTTTTGTACTTCTTATCATGATTGGATTGTTGTGAAGTGGGAATAGAATATACTTTTTTTTCCTATAAAAGAAGTATCATTAATAACCAATTAACAGAGGCAAAAATAGTGACAGACTGGCATTACAACTTTTTTTTAGGGGCATTCTCAAGGTTGCCTAGTGCAGTTTGACCTACTTTCATTTCTTGTGCGTGTTATTTTCTTTCACTCACACATTCTTCTAGATGCATGTAATTAGTTTCTTTCAGGCAGGGACCAATTTATTCATTGCTACTTTTTCCCTTCATTTGAAAAAAGAAGTTCGAAACTTTGTGTTAGTAAATTGAGCTCCAGTCACACGGTTAAATCCATTCAGGACAGTTCTGCCGTCTTGAGTCCAGCTCACTTCAAATCCTGTTTTTGAAATAGGAGAGAGAATGGCAAAAATAAAGGAAGGCTTAGCTAATAAGGAAGAAAATGTCCATTCCTGCTATTTAGAAAGCTGCTTTAAATAGCAAGAGAACCGCTTTTTAAATTGCTTGAATTTTTGTCCTTTTAAAACAGGACAAAAATTTCATTGAGGGAGAACATACATAATTTTTAAAAAGCTGGGATCCAGGGAAGTAACTGTAGTTGAATGAGGTCATTGATTAACTATTTTCCGTTACTGTTGGTGGATATCACAGAAAGGTATTTGAGCTTCAGCTGCAGCAAGGAAGGTTTAAGCTGGACATTGGGAGAATTTTTCTAACAAAAAGGCTATTGAAGCTCTGGAATAGATTGCCTAAGGAGACACTGGATTCTTCATCATTAGGAATCTTTTGAGGACAAGTTAGATGGACCTCTGCTGTTCATGGTACATGTTTAACTGATCCTACCTTGAGGTAGGAGAGTGTGCTTGATCTCTTCAGCCTAACTTCTATGATCGTAGGAGTTTGTTTTACATGGCGAAGAGGATGAGGGAAGAGGTGCATATGTGTGAGGAAAAGGATGGAACAATTCATGGAAGTACTTCTATCGAATGTGTGTATTATGAACGCCTCAGGGTCATGTTTCTTTTCTCACTCCACGCTCATTAAAAGAGGGAAAAAGGAGGGAGAAAAGGGAAATCTTTCTCTGCTGAACAGAGAATTACACAGTGTTTTATATCCTGACAGGCTCAACTAATGCCAGGTCTAACATCACAATGAAAAATTAATTAGAAGCTTTTGCTGGTATAGTAATGCCACCTGCAGAGTGATATTTATGTGGTATTTTTGTTCTGGCAAAAGTATTAATGTAGGTGGAGTGATACCAGCAGAGAGTGCTTTTTGTCAGGCAAGTTAATTTTGCTTTTGGAACTGGCACAGTTTTACTGGCAAAAAGTATTCCTTTGCACTCCAAGCTCCTTGTATTGAAAGACTTATCAGAGCAATTAAGCTTCAAAAAGTGGTTGATGGTTTAAAATACACTGTGGTTTTGTTTATTTGTGTGGGGAGAAGACAGCAAGTGCTTTTTGCATTTGTTTAATTTCATTATTTTAAAGCAAACGGTTTAACAAAATGCTGGGTCTGGGGTTTCATGCAGGAGCTTTATAATAGAAGAGAGGAGCTTTATGCCATGTGAGGAACTACTTTATGGCAGGATGTCCTTCAAAGGATTCAATCCAGAAATTGAGGTACTGTTTAAGTGTTCTGTTTTGATGTGGTCTTGCATTAGGATTGAAGCCCTTGGGGAAGGGGATTTGAGTCTTCACACTGCATGCCATTGGGCCTTTGCAGCACCTTCCATAAATCTCCCATGTATAGGAAATCCATGATTCAAACTAAAATGTTGATCAGTGCAGCATCTGGTAAACAGAAGCTTTTTGTTTCCTTGTGTTGATGGTCAGTAATTGCATGACTCCTGACTGTCCCATATGCTGCTCTCCAAAACAATAGCTCACTTTTCCTCCTGCTATTTAATTTAGAGTCCAATCCTACAAACATTCAACCCTATTTATTCAATACTTACTTGTGTAAGAAAGGGCTTAAAGTTCCAAAGTAAAAATTCTGGGCAAGAATCTTTCATGCTGCGAGAACTACACTGGGATAGTAATAAAAATGTTACCACTGAACTGAAGCAAGAGGATGAAGGTGTAAAGACTAAGAGGTATGAAAAAGGCTATGCAAGGTGATTTACTAGGGGATTCTTGAAGCTATTTTGACCTTGCTTTCACTGTGACTTGGCATATTATTGCTTCATGGTTTTACTAGTAGGAGTTTACTGTAAATCCTTGCAGATATGTTTCCTTCTTAACAAAACCATTTCAAGGACTGTGCTAACATCACAATGAAAAATTGGAGTCATAGAATGGATTGGATTGGAAGGGACCTTAAAGATCATCTAGTTCCAACCCCATTACCATGGGCAGGAACACCTCCCACTAGACCAGGTTGCTCAAAGCACCATCCAACCTGAGCTTGAGGGAGGTGCCTCTCTGTGCAGCCTGTGCCAGTTAATTCTGATTTGATTCTCTGGTCTCCTGGAGATGGCTGGCATGCCCTTGAAGATACTTAAATAATACAATTCACTGAAAACCCTGTCTCTGTGTTGCCCCTTTTCCCAAAGGTAAACTCTTGGCTCATCTTGGCAACAGGCAGGCACGTTGCCTTTTCTTCATGAGTTTTCATGACAGTGTGTTCCAGCCTGACCAGAAACAGAAATCATTAGTAAATTTGATTCTTACCTTTTATGCATTTCTCCTACCAGTGAATTTCAACATAGTTGCCATTGTGTCAGGGTTACATGTTTAAGCTATTTCTTACTTCATTTTCAGAAGTTAATGATCCAAATGAACTCTAAGTGCAAGAAAGAAGAAATTGAAGTGGATGATAAAATGGAGGCTGATGTGTCAGATGAAGAAATGGCCAGAAGGCAAGTTATATTTTATGGCATAATCAATATTACCTAGCTATGTGAGATGTCACTGCATTACATGTGGGAAAATAAACTCCAAAAGCAAACAACAACAACAAAAAAACCCAAATAATAACTCAACAGATATTGTACTTTACTGAACTGATTTTTCCAGGAATTCTGGTGTGTATTCAGTGGAATCTTTATCACTTCTAGAGGTAAAATACCTTTTAGGTGTTTTCTGCATTTGATATCCAGGTATTCCATGCTAATTCCCTTCTTGTTCAAGATTGTTAACAAACAAACTATCAGAATGAATAATAATGTCGTAAGTGATCCTGTAGTACTGTGCTTCTTAAGCTTCTGATGACCAACATTTTTACAACACTTAAATTGTTGATTAGATTTTTTATTTGCTCCATTGAAGTTTTCTCTGATTTTGGTAAAAGTTGTACTTTTTTTTTTTAATCTTTACAGATACGAAACGTTAGTGGGAACAATAGGGAAGAAATTTGTGAGAAAAAGAGACCAGGGTGTACTCCAGGATGAAGATGAAGATGGGAGTAGTAACACAAGGCCGAGCAAAAAAGCTAAGAAAAAGTTCTTAAAGCCTCAGGATTAATGTCAGCTGCACACGTGGAGCTAATAGAAATGTTATCTACCAAAAGTAGTACCACGGACTGGAGATTGTTTGGAGGTTTTGCTATTTAATGTAAAGTATAGATTTGTAAATCTGAGTCTGTTCTCATTGAGATTTCTACCATCCACATGACAGATGTTTTTCAAAGTGGATGTATATATAATGGATGTCATACATCCTTTCCTCTCTCAGCAGCTTTTAATGTGTGGGGCACTAATCCCATCAGTCTTTTTAATGTTGTGCATAACTAGATCGAGCGTCCCATGCAGTCAAGAGCAACATTATTTACAAGTTATGGTAACATCCGAAAGAAGTATTTGGAGTGAAGATGAACTTTGTCCCATCCAGTAAGGCAGTTCAGCTTTCACTGCTGTTTTTTGTTATGAAAATGAAAACCTCTACTGCCTTCAAATTGAAAAAAGTCAGCAGAAACATGTTGGGGTGTGGTGGGTTTGGGGTTTTTTTGTTTTTTTTTTTTTACTGTGCTAAAAGTAAGATGGGAAAAGAACAGAGAGGTAAAATCCAATTTGTTGGGGTTTTTTTTTTATAAAACTTATTTTTAAATAGAGGATTTTGTTGTAATAAAACTTCTTTTTGATAGAGTAAGCCAAATATTGGGCAACGCTTACAGTTTGACACTCGAGCAGACTGTGAATCTTAATTTCTGTCTCCCAAAAGAAGTTTGCTAATCTTCCCTCTGTCAGCAAAAAAAAAATCCAGTCTTGAAATTATCTAGGTCTTGTCATAAAAGTGTAATAATGGCTTCAAAAACATATTTGAATGCTGATTAAAAACTAGGATTTTTAGCAGTTAATGATTGTGGTTTAGCTAATTTAATTTTAAAAATGATGCTAAATACAATCTGATATGAGCAGTGAACCTGTTTTGTGCGGGCTACAGATGTCCCCAAATATTAGTTGACTGCACTGACTTTTTCTGTTTAAGCAGGCAATGAAGCCATCTGAAGTAATGTTACGATGGGAACGTTGTCCTCTTTGGTCAGTCAGTACTATGGGCCTGTTGAAAAATGTCAATGTGGTCTTGTCTAAAATCGCGGTGGTTCTCTGTGTCCTGCCTTTCAACACAAAATATTTCTTTCTATCACTTCATTTCCCCAGCTAGATGTCTGCGTTACTCGTCCTTAATGCTGACTCTCTGAAGAAAGAGGAATTTGTTAAACTGAAACAAGTGGTGGCCATTCTGTCATGGACTTGAGGTTTTTTCTTTTTTTTTTTTTTCTCTTTAGTAACTTGGTGAAGCAAGACACGAAACTCAATTATATAAAGAAAGAGACGATGTGTCTGCTGTATTTTGTGTGTGATATATGAACTATAATCCATATATCAAGAGCACTTCATTAGATATTCAAGATGGATCACACATGGAAAGAGAAATACACTTTTAACCTAGTAAGGGGACCTCATACAGGTGGAAGGTCTGTGATTCATGATCTGAGGTAGTTTTTTCAGAGCTAATTAAATGCTACTGGTTCAATTACTTAAAACCTGGTCATATATTATTGCTAGCTGAAAAGAAGTTAATGATGGCAAGACATTTTTCTTCCCTTGGAAGATGTGACCTGAGCTAAGAAATGATTTATTGTTGGTCATCACAAGAAAAACTCAGAATATGTCCCATTATTCTTGCTTGCTTATTAGTAGGAAAATGATTCCCCTCTATCTGAACACATTTCTGCAGTGGAGAGAGGATTTCTGCATACCTGTGCTGGTTCATTGCAGGGGGGTAAAGTGCGTTCTGGTGAACCAACAGCAACCAGGAGATGTCACTGCAGTTGCACGCCCTGAGAGTGAGTGGACTGGAGAAGGTTCCTGTGATGTTATGTAGGGGAGCTTTTGGGTCATTTTGATAATGGTTAGTAGCTCTGATGAACTCGGTGTGAAGTCTTTCTTTACCAAGGCTCTATGCAGAGAGCTCTCTTGCATTGCAGTGTTCTGTTCAGGCCAGTATGGAGTGGCTAGGGGAGTAAATTTGCACAGTTAAAGGGCGTTGGTCCTTAACTTCATGTTATTCCCGGAGGGAATGGCTGGAAACGTCAGTGGCTTGGCTTGTGAGTTAAGAGCGTGAGTGAACTCCAAACAGCTTCCTAGAAAATCCATGAGTTGGGCACTTGGGAGTGGGGAAGGTAGTTCTGTTTCCTAAACATGCCCAAGACCAATCAGTCCTACGTGACTTTTAAAACATACTTGCAGTGTCCAAAACTGGGGTGTTCTGAAATACCTATCTGTATTTCCAACCTTACAAATATCTATGTATGTATTTCAAGCCTCTACCTTCCGAGCCAGGGTAGAAACATTCTGCTGTGTAAAGTCTATGCTTGAACTACTCTTGACAGAGATGTAAGTGTAGTGGTGAAATATTCATAATGCAAGCCTCCATTAATTCGAGCTTTCTTGGCTCTGACACAGTCTCAGAGGCAGATGCATTTTGATGTGCAACTTGCTAAGCTGTAGAACTTTCCCACATGGTCGTGTTTCTAAATGAAAAGCATTTCTTTCAGAACAAAAGCAAGCTGGGAGAGGTAGTAAGCGTTTCTGTTAAAGAAAATGGCTACTAGCAAAATTTAATTGATAAAGAGTTATCGGAAACCAGAAGTGTTTGTGCCTGTTACGCTGAGGTACCTATTAAAGCGAACAAAGCGAAGTGTGTGTTGTAGTTCATGCTCACTGACAGCTCACAGTGTGAAACTTAAGCAAGCCTCTTGTCAGGTGAAGTTTTGTCCCTCCCTTTGACAGGCTGACAGTGTAATAACTGCTGACGTTGGAAACATTAAGTGTTGAACAATTTCCATCTTTCTTGCTGTTGTTTCTCATTTTGTTACTTTTATTCTGCCTAGTATATTGGATCTTAAAAAGTCCAGGACCAGAGTCCAGCTGAAGCGAGCCATCCTGTGCTTCCCTTTAGTAATGCATGAGCTGATTAAACTTTGATTCGTTGGGGAGGGGGGGAGGGATGGTGGGTGGTGCCATGGAGTTTGAACTGTGTTTCTTTGGTTATGTGTCTTGTTTTCTAATAAGACGCTCCATTATACAATTCCACAGTCGCGGATGGCTGTCGTTGCCATTGGGTGTTGCACATGTGTGTGTAATGGGCAGCTGCACTGGGATCCTGGGACTTCATCCAGCGTTCAGGCTTAAAAAGAAATTGTCTCATCTTTCTGCTAATTGGAATAGCGTACTTTCAAATTGTATTTGGAATGAGACAAGTCCTGGGTGGGGGCGTTGTAAGAGTTTGTTCTGCTTCATTTCAGCAACAGTCAACAACTAAATCTGCACAATAGCTTAGGTTCCCATTAAACTTTTCTCAGAGAGTGGTGGTGAAGGATGTCAGACATCCCGTGTTTCTCTGCTGCATGTGAATGCCAGTTTCTCTGAGAGCTGATGCTTTAAGGACTTGGTTGTTTCTTGTCTTTGAGTCTGGGAGAACATCTGCCTTTGTTGTGGCTTAACCACACACGCACAAGCAAAGCTTGTTTTCATTCACCGCTTCCCATGGCGGGCAGGCGTGCAGCCATCTCCAGGAGAGCTGGGCTCCAGCACACATAACGGTGACTTGGGAAGACCTATGCTATCACTACGCATGCTCCCCCCTTCTTTCTTCCTGCCCCAGGTTTATATGCTGAGCATGATGTCATCTGATCTGGAACATCCCTTTGGTCAGCTGGGGTCAGCTGCCCTGGCTGTGTCCCCTCCCAGCTCCTTGTGCACCCCCAGCCTGCTCGCTGGTGGGGTGGGGTGAGAGGGAGAAAAGGTCTTGACTCTGTGTAAGCCCTGCCCAGCAACAGCTACCAGCCCTGTGCTAACACTGCTTTCAGCACAAATCCAAAACAGCCCCAGAGCAGCTACTGTGTAGAAAATTAACTCCATTTAAACTCCTAACTCCATTAGAAGCCAGCACAGCCTTCTACAATAACGCCTTGTTTAATGGAACCCCAGCATGAGGCCTCTGAGTTTGTTTGGTTTTGTTTGTTTTTACACCATTCTCATCTCAAACCTTTGACACCATTTAGGTCTGGCGTTCACACCTCAGTAACCTGCTTTTGTCAGCTTTGAGGGAGCTTTAGTTAAACTGTGAAACTGTTCCTCAGCTGTATGTGTTGACATTTCCTGCGATCTGATGTTGCACAGTGAGGACCTGGTTATAATTGTCACATCAAGAGGAAAAATCCCACTCAGAATGGTTATCAACAGATGGCCAGAGCGATGGTTGAAGCTTCAGTCATTGTCAGCCCTGTAGATCTTTAGTAAGACCTGAATAGTAGAAAGAGGTATCTGGGTTGAATCTCATCATTGCAAGCACGGTTAAAAAGCGCCAGTATGAATCTATAGACTTCTGCCCAAGAAACCTTTGCACACCATAACCTGAGCAATTGCCTGGGAGCAGCAGCCAGAACATCTCTAGGGAAGTATGGAGGTAAAATAACCATCTGCTAATGGCTGTCCTCAAGAGGCAGTGGCACCAGAAAACAACCGTAGATCATTGCATAGAGGAATATGGTTTGGTGAGCTGGGTGAATGCAGATGGGAAAAAAAAAAAAATAAAATGGAGGTGGTAAGTGTTTTGAAGCTCTTAATGTTCCTTGGGGTCTTGGAGAATGTCTCAGTTTAATCAATCATTTAGAAAGGGGTAAAAATTCTCAATGGGACCTTAACATGAGTGAAGAATATGAACACAAATTAGAGACCAAAGTCCTTTGTTCCATTACTTATAGAAGAACAGCGTTCCCACCTCAGTAAGACCTTTCAGTGTCCCCTGTCATCTCCTGCTTGGTCCTTGTCCCTGTGCAAGTACGTGTGCACCCAGACCATCACCTGCCACTATGGCTGGTGAGCAGGGAAGGGCCAGCACACACCATGGCCAGCCCAGAGCTATTGGCTGCTGAGCGCGGGAGAGGAGGTGACTACTGAGCCTCCTCTGTGGTGATCAGCTTCTGATGAACCTGTAGGGACTTACCATCTCCGACACTTCTGTTAGATTTGTTGAGTATTGGTATGTTTGGTCCAAAAACTTTGCAGTGGGGAGGGTTTGCAAGCAGATCAATAACATGATTGAACAGACCTCACTGCCTTTGCAAACGGCGTGTGCAGGAGTCATGCAGCTGCCAGGTGAGGCTGTATTTACAGCAACTCTTTATGGTTTTATTTTCCTTTATTTATTTTCAGGCATACACTTAACAGCACTTGTGAGATTTATGATCAGGTGATGTCTTTGAGCAAAAAGATACACTGTCAGTGGGAGGAATCAGCATTTGACCAATACTCAGGATTATCACAGATAGGAGAGAAAGGGTGTTTTTCGGTGTTAGTGCTAATTTTTTGATGCATCTGAGGACGTTTCCCCATTCCAGTGGTTTACTTCTTCGGGCTTTTTGGAGAAAAAAAAAAAAAAACCAAACAAAAAAACCCAAAGAAATTTAAAAATGGGGAAATGTAATTGTGAAATAATTCTAAAAAAAAAGAGATTCCGTTAGATTTTGTTGAGTCCTTTATTTTTTTCTCTTTGATACAGATGATCTCACTCACTTGTGACACAAGCTCCTGTGCTAAGTGGTACTCGTTCAGGACAGCCATATGGACTCTATTTGCTCTACACAAAGAGGGCAAAATTAAGGGTGTAGTGGGGTTAGCTTCATTTTTCTAACTTTGTTATACATATAGCTTGCAGTGCTAAAAATACAAAGTTTCCACCCCTTTTACGATACAAGTAAAGCCAAGCCAGTTGTGATGTTGGAGCACCATTCACCCTTTATAGGACAATTACAGCAGCAAAGCTTGTAGGTGTCTCCTTAGAGCCTATCAGCCACAGTAATGCTGCAATATAGACAATTTGCATGACCAGAAAATACGTACATCGCAAAAATTACTTAGGGCACTTCACTGCAGCAATGACAACAGGGATGCATATGATGATAATTTTCATTTTGAACTGTTTTGTCTAAGGATGACGGTGAAAGCGTTATGCTTCCTAATGCTCCTTTTAAAGATGACATTGTTTTACTTATATTAAAGGTAGAGAAATGAGATGGTTGGATCTTGTGAAAAATGAGGTTTTAAATGTGTACTTCATTGTCTAAATGCTCACAGGTGCCTTTTCTCCCTGTAATAAACATAGCAAATGTGTTGGCAGCATATCACAATTAATAATCCATACTCCTATTTATGTGCTATAGGCACTTCAAAATTCCCCAGCCATATTTATTACCCAAGTTCATAACCAGATTCAAATCGGATCCTACATTTGTGCCAAAACTTGAACTGCAGTCATCTCACAGCAAGTAATTCTACCTGACAGAAGAGTCTTAAATTCCTGATTTTTTTTCCCAGAGTGAGGTTCACTGTAATCTGGTATTAATGTATTTTTCCTTCAATTGCCTGCAAAAGAATCCCATAATCATAGGGTAGTGATTGTGCAGACAATGGAAGGTACTGTACATATGTAACATTATTGTAGGTTTTTGTGGTCAGCTAGATCGTGTAAAATCCTTTGACATTAATCGGGGTAAGTTTTCCATCTAGGGTTATGTTAAATTTCTCTTTGAGTGTTTTTTCCACCTCTTCATCTTCAAGAGTTACGAATTCTACCAGATCCATATTTTCCTTGTAGTTGTATGTGGTCTCAGTGAGCGTCCAGCCAATTAGCGCTCGAAAGCCATCGGTGGTCTGGAGGGTGCAAATGGACTTCTTTGTAAAGAGGGAATCTGGAGACGTCTGAAGGTACGTGCACTGGAAACTGAAATCTTCCATTGTCCGTGGCTCGAGGCTGAACATATAAACTTTCCGACACTCTTTCTTCTCCAGAAGATCAGAATTGGAGAAATTTTGATTGGGGATATACTGTTTCCGTCTCATTTTCTCAAGGTACCAGATGGCATTTTTTTCTGTGAAGCGAAAGATGCCAGGAGCCTGGGGTTGGTCTTTCCCTGACACAAGCTCCATCGGTTGCCACATCTGATAGGATACACCAAAGCCTCCATCAACAATATAGACTTTGCTGTCAATAACTACCTTTACTAGGAGGTGGGTCATGATGGTGGCATATGCGTTTTGATGTGGATTGAATACGTATGCTCCCAGAAAGCTGGTGTCGTACCCCAGGCATTTCAGGACCCAGCCCAACAGCTGGTTGTTTTCCATGCACCAGCCACCTCGCTTTCTCCGCACAATTTTGTTATAAACATGCTCCAACTCCAAAGTGATTTCCTCCCCGCAATGGATGCTGAGGTTTTCAAAGGGAACAGCACGGATGTGGTGCTGGAATATATCAGTTAAGGTTTCCAAATCTTGTTTTTCTAGGGAACCTTTATAGCCAGTTCTCACAAAATACTCTTCAAGGTTCATGTCACCTGTAAAGGAAGGAATTGTATTTTGGTTTTGTTTCTTTACATCAGTGATTTTTGATGCTGTGAAAAACTGCCCAGGCAGCTGCCAGCAAAGATGGTTTAATCTACTGAACCTCATCAGAGCAATTTTGAAAGGTAACAAGTATTCTTATCAAATGGTTCCCTGAGCCAATAAGAGCAGTGCACATGAGTAGGGTTTGCTTTTTACTTAGAGTCATCCCTATGGCAAACAGCTGATGCAATTTCAGCTTGATATGTGGTGGCCGTGAAACAAAGATTTGCTGTATTTGCACTGTAACAGTGGGATTAAGAAGAAATGTAAGATCTCTCCAGGGAGCATTCAGGAGGGTTCATGAAAACTGGTCTTAATCTACCGTTCAGTGAAAGGAGTGCCAGTGGGGGAAGCAGTGTTGTCTGCCAGTTGGAGGGAGGATAATTTGAGCCAGGATTCACATGTTCTTTTCGTGAGTCTGCCACTGATCTACATGATGGTAAGTGAATTGCTCGTTCAGTACACGTCGCTCTTTCACCACTTACAGAAAGTGAAAATAATACTCCCTGCACATTTTGTAAAGTGTCAACTTTTATTCAGATAATTGTAACTGAAAAAAAACCTCTGACTTTTGCAAGGGTTGCAGACCACTGAGTCTCGTGTCTGCTCTGTGTCGCACAAACTAATTTTGGTGTTGGAATAATGAATCTGAAAGGAGGTAAGTGACATAAAAGACAAAGAGCACACCTCTATTCCCCACTGTGCCCCACGTCACGCAGGGTGCCCCAAAAATGGACAAGGGCTGCTTTACATCCCTCTAGTGCTAGCCTGTCTCAAAATTCATTTTATTCCTTCCAGGAAAGGCGTAAGTGAGAATTACCAAATCCTTATAGAAGTATCCCTGCTTCCAGCCATGCCCACCTTCTGGCCTGCCTTTGTAGGACTCCTCATGAACAAGATTGCTGGGTGAGGAACTACTTAACTTATTTTTTGTCTTTTAATCCTGTGGAAAGTCACACACAGTCATCTGGCTTTCACGATGGCCCATCGCAGTCTGGTGACCAGCCACCATTACAAGCTGGCTGCTCTGTAGGTACCTGGTGGATACTGTTTATAAAATACTCTGTAGATCATCTGCTTGGCTGTGGAGCAGGGCACAGAATGATTTGGAGGCGTGAAGCTTTGCAAAGAAAGCACTAAGCATTTCAGCAGTCTAGAGTTACTGCAAATATTTCGCTTCTTGACGACCTACAAAGCTACTTGGAAATCTTTTGTGCATAGAGTAAGCTGAGGTTTAGACACTTAATATTAGTGACTCAGGAAGGCTATTGTATTCAGATAAATTCAACAGTGAACCATTGAATGTTTACTGCAAACTACAATTTCTCAAGATGATTTTCAGTGACGGATTCATGATATGCATATGCATGGTACAGAGCCCCATGAAAAACCGCATGTTATCTGCCACAGAAAGGAATTTCGCTTCCAGTGATATTTAAGTGTATTGTTGGAGGATATGCTCAATGTAATAGTTCTTAAGTAGAACATAAGATTTCTGGCACTTTTTTCTGTTGATTTGCAGAAGCCAAGTTTATCCGAACATACCCACTCAAATTGTGAATGCTAAATAGCTCACACCAGCATAAACCTGGTTCTTGGGGTTATGTTATTTTTATCTGCAGCTCCATAATATGATGGAGCAGCATTAGATCTTGACTATAGGAGATGAAAGCAACCGTTCTTTCAAATCGTGAGCAGGTCAGATGAAAAGCTCAGTACTGAAAAGGTAGTCCCACAAATGTGGCTGTGATTTATGCAGAGAAAATAATCAGCAGGAGGACTTAAAAGGACTATTTCTAAATGTGCAAATGAAGGTGCTCACATAGAAATGCTCCTTACCAGGACTATACACACGGTCAGCAATTCCACTGCTAAAATACGTTACCTGTCTACCTTTATCCTAATACATCAGACCATGGACTTTCTGGGTTGTTGTAGGACTGTAATTTTATTCCCATAAAGAAGAAAATATTGATTATTAGATTGCTCTTTTGCTTCATTGTGCTTGCAATATTTTTAAGTTAAAAAAAATCTAAAAGGGTAACTTCCAACAAGAGGTTGTAGTTCTAAATTTATATCTACTACTGTGTCTAAAGAAAGCATCTCTCTCATAATCAAGTGAATCTCCTCCTGGAGAGCGAAAGAGAGAATTGAAATTGCATTATCACTGTTTTGCCCTCTTTAAGAGCCCATATTTAGCAAGCAATATTTTAGCTTTACATCCACATGTTTTTACAACATTTTTGCTGAAGAGAATATTGCTTATATTATTGCCCATGACCTTTACCATCTTAAAGAAACTAGGTTTTTTGTTTGTTTGGAGAATTTTTTAAGAAAATAAACTTACCTCTTAAGACAGCCTTATTTATTTATCGATGTATTCAGCTTCTGGGTTTTTTTATTGCAATGGCAGCAGTCAGTAAAGCCAGGAGTGGATACAAATTGTGAGCGTTGTCTTCCTCTTTAAGCTCTGCTGGCCCTCGCTCTTGAACCTTAAATGCCAAGAAAGGGCAGAGTCCACCCAAAATGAATGCACATTTTTGGACTTCACTGATCCATGAGCAAATTAAACTTTGTTTCTTCTCTATTAGTAGATGTTTATGTTTTTTTCTGGTTAAGACCAGACTGAACTTGTTTTCCATGTAAAACAATTACACTAGACAGTTGCAAATGGCTCTGTAACTTTTTCAAATTAAATTATTGTTACTTTGCCAGCAAGTGCTTTCCAGTGGAGGATAGTCATCTGCTTCCTTCTGGGTGCACTGCATTACCAAGGTATTGCAGGCTGCATGTTCCCACACTCTGTGGATGCACAAAATTACCCTTCTTCGCCCATAAAGGAACTTTCTCAATCTGTTCACAGTTTCAGCTGCAGCAGGTAGTTGTTTTGGAGCTAACGAATACCAGAACAAATACTCATTTGCACAGTGTTGTGAGAGCAAAGTAATGCATTTCCTCTCTAAAACTTGGCCTTGAAGTGCTGCAGGGCTGTTTAATTCTCTCCCCCTTAAGCATGTCTTCTCCTCCTCTTCATTTGACAGAGGTGGCAAGTCAGAGGTCCCTTTTGAGAAGCCAAAGAGCAATTAGACTCTATCTGGGAAAGTACATGAGTTTTAGGCACATCAGGTGTCCTGTGAGTCTGTGGTTGACTAACACAAGCATCAAAATCTTTTCCTTGGCTGAGGACAGATGCTCTTCTGTCACCCTCTTTCATGAGACATCCTGCACAGTACCTGCCACAGATAGCATAAAGTGAAAAGGCTGTTGTGTTACATAGCACCAGTGAAACCACATTGGTTGGCATGTCCTAACTTCCCAGTGTTTTCTTTTGCATCTGCAGGATTGCTTACTTAAGGCAGCTTTTGTGCAGAATACTGTTTGAAATAAATATGAAGAGTTCTGTCTATAATACTGTCACACCCGCTTGGCATCACAGGAAGGTTAGGCCCCAAAACTTTAGATTATCATTTCAAAAGGTTGATCTAACCTTGACTGTTTCCAATTTTGATACCAAAAGCCTGATTTTTAAGAACTGCTGAATGGTCTCAGCTCCTGTTGATTTTGCTTCAGTTTCAGATGCAGAAAAATCAGGCTCGGAAAAATCAGACACTCAGAAAGCTTTGGAATTTTATTAAGTGCCCTTGCATAAATAGCTCACTTTAAGTCAATTTTGAGTAAGGGAATAGGACTTAAGTCTTTCAACTAATTTCATCATAAGCTAATCAGCACCTAATAATGGCTTGTTTTAAGGAAGTCTTAACCTTTCTTTTTTTATGAGGTCTTTGAGAGCCATATTCAGCTCAACTTTCTATTTCAGACTGTTAAAGGAAGTGAATAATTTGTAAAACTCTGTTGAGAAGAAGATTGGAAATAATAACTAAAAAGGTTAGAGGTCTTTTGTGTGAAATGGTAATACAGCTTCTCCTTCTGTATCATTTTGGTCTCCTTCACCACAAGTTATATCTGAAATAAAGTGGCATCCAGAGAGGTGGAACAAAATGTTACGGAGTCAAAAAGCAATTTTTATACAAGCAAATTAAAGGTAGCAAGATGTTTCGGTTTCTAAAGAAGAAGAAGCTCAAGAAAAAAATATGCAATCAGTAGATGCAGTTAATTAACAATGTACTTGAATTTATCAAGCTTTGTGTTCATCTGACTAGCTCAACTATAGAATCAGATTAATGTTATTAATGTTAATTTTAAACTTTTTATATTGGATATTTAAAGGCTCATCTAGCACAGCATTAGTATTAGATTGTATCCACTATATTAGGTGGCAAGCCACGAACATTTACTGGTATGAGTTTGTTCTCCAGCACTATATTGAATTTTTCTTTCAGTGTCTTCTCAACCTCTTCATCTGTAAGGGTTGTGATCTGCAGCAGGTCCATATCTTCCATGTAGTTATACTTGACCTCAGTGAAGGTCCATCCAACTAAGGCATAAAGCCCTTCAGGGGTCTGTAGACTGCAGATTGACTTCTTCCGAAGTATGTTATCTGGAGACTCTTGTAGGTACATGTTTAGCTCCTGAAAGTCATTTATATGTCGTGGCTCAAGAGTGAATGTATATATTTTTCTGATATTCCCCAGTTCTGGAGTATCAGTGAAAGGGACACTTTTTTCAGGAATATAATGCTTCCTTTTCACTTTCTCAAAGTACCAGGTGCCGTTGTCTTCCATGAAGCGGAAGATGCCGGGGATCTGGGGTTGATCCTTCCCAGAAACCAACATCAATGGCTGCCACGCCTGGTAGGTACCACCAAAACCAACATCTACTATGTAGGAATTGCCCTTGATCACCACCTTCAGCAGGATATGATTTATTTCAGCAGTGTATGCCCTCTCTGCTGGCTTATAACTATTTCCCCCAAGAATGCAGACGTCATACCCTAATTCTTGCAGGGCCCAAAATAAAAGGTGATTGCTTTCCAGGCACCATCCACCACGTTTCTTTCTCACAATCTTATTGTAAGTAGATTGTAAATCCAGTTCGATGGTCTCCCCACAATGCATGCTGAGGTTTTCAAAAGGAATTGCTTGGATGTGATGCTGGAAGATGACTGTTAAGGTTTGCAAGTCTGCATCCTTATGGGACTCGTTGTAAGAAATTCTTGCAAAATACTCTTGAATGTTCATTTTGCCTGTGTGAGAAGACAAATAGCCAGTTACTGTTGCGCAGCTCTCAAGGGGTTTGCTCCTATTTCTGTAGCACAGGTTAACCAGCCTGCAAATGTAGCCGAGGCCATTTTATTGAGGATTTGAAAGAAGCCTGTGCCCCTGATAGGAGGTGAATGCAGGCTAGACCTGCCTGTGTCATCTTAAGAAAGAGATAAGGATAGAAGCAGGTGACAAAAATGCTTCCTCTCTCTCAGATGTTGCCTTCAAGCCAGGTGAATGTCTTTCCTATGGGAAGACACAGCACATGGCACTACAGAGTCTCTGGCCCTGGATGAGGGTCCCACGTGACAAGAAGTTTATCAAACCAACAAACGCCAGGTTAGCAGAGAAGCTGCTACACCGTACTGGCATGAAATTCACAGCAATTTCTTACTGTTTCTCTTACTGCAACAGGTAAGCAATTCGTTATTTATCTCACAGGTAATTTAACTGGGAAGTTTTACATTTAGCTAACTGGGATTAACATCTCCTTGTGTCACCATTTGAGATAAGCATCCATGTGAAGCAGATTGTTTTTTCTTAACCTCTTTAGCTTCTCTGTGAAGTTCAGACACAGCTTTGACCCTGGCTATTGAAAGGACGGAACTGTTAAATTTTTCTAACCTAAGGTTCAGAGGAATTTATAATTACTAAGAATACATTCAAGGCATATTCAGTGGATTTTGGTTTCTTTCACAAACCAAAGGCCTTCGTTTCAGCTCAAATTGCTGGATATATTTTGTGTCTTCGTGTCTCTGGTCTCTTTTCCTTTCATGAGCAGAAAGTGACCATCATTGGTACTGGCTGCATGGCCAAGATGCAAAAGTTTCCCTATAACACTTCTAATCCACTGACTCATCTGGTATCTGCAAAGACTTCTTTCACCTTTAATTTGGCTTTTTTCCATGCAAGATTCACCATCTGCTAAGGACTGTATTAATTTCCAAAAGGTCTGAGGATTTCTTGCTCACTGAAATCAGTTGCACTTTTCCTGGGAGGATTTTCCAAAAATCATTTTATGTAGATGAGATGGGAGAGATTACCTTCCAGCAGCTAGACTCTAGATCTCTAGACTTTAACCCTGATTTTGACGCCAGCAGCTCAACTCACTTAGTTGCATTGCTCCTGATCTGCACCGGTACCAGGATTCAAACTGGCTGATGCAAAATACAGGAAAATGTAATCAAATAGAGGACTGTCCCAATAAGGGAATAAGAAATAAACATTTTCACTTCAAAAGAACCCAAAGAGGCTGTATGAAAAAAAACAGTAATACGTCTTTGATGGGTTTTTCTATCCCTTTTTTACAAGAAGGGCACTCATCTCTGGCAGGATCTCCTTGGTAACGCTGGTTGTAGACAGGCATTCCCCCAAAAAAGACAATGCACATATACACCGGCAAGCTTATCCTGCGCTCCTCTGCCTCATTTTTCCCTGTAATTCCCACTTCTAGCCTTTTTGTGTAGCCATATCGAAACACCTTTTCCATGTGATGGTGACAAGCTGAACCTCTGTGACCAGGAGGGCCCCAGCAAGTCCATTAGCCTCGTGGGTCTGATACACTGGAAATTTGTTTTCAAGCCAAAGCCAATCAGTCCCTGCTCTGGGCCAGCAGCAGACCTGATGCCTTCCCTCTAACCTGTCTCCTGGCTGTGGGTCTCCCCATCACCATGGCGAGAGTGCAGCCTATAACCAGCTCTCCTTTTCCAGTCCTGAGCAACCTCCCCATCAAGAGCCTCCATAGGGTGCTGGCAATGAGGCTTCAGGAAAACATATTTTGGGGAATTTGCAGCCTGTGCCTCAGTTTCCCCAGCTGCCCCTTCTCTGGTCTCATCAATTTAAAGTCTGTATAGTAGGAACAGCCTCGTGGCAGCTAACACAATGGGCTCTGATCTCACTGAATACTTAAAGATGTTTAAGCTGCAGTTTAAAATCATTGGCATTGGGGAGCATTCATGTAAACCAGTGTTTACTCCCTTGCCTTCCTGGAGGCAGCTTTTCTTCTTGGCACAACCATTCCCATCACACTAGCAACAGGGCTGGAGCAGCAAGCCCTCACTCAGGGGACAGCTTGCATTCCAAAACTGAGCTGCCAAGTTTCTTAAGCCTCAGTCCGGATCTCAGCCTTGTTTAGTTTTGTTCCTGCAGCAGCCAAGCTTCATTCAGCATTCCTGCAGTTTGGTGGGTAGTGCCATTCAGATGTTAGTTCTGCCTGGCTGCAACGTCCATGGGAATCTCATGTCCTTTCATAATTAGACTGAATATTAGGTACAGTTCTTCTCTGCTAAAATTCGTGAGAGGTTTCCAAGGTTGGACCTCTTGCACATGCCTATACCATTTGTTTGATTTTAAGCTACACTGCGAGCCAGTAGCTGCGTTCTTCATTCACTCTGGCTCAGCATAAAAGGGTTAGTTTGAGTCTCAAAACTTGATCTTTGTACTTGGACAATGTCCTTGCAACGCCACGCGTGCTGTCAGCTCCGGCACTGCTATAATTTATACTTTACTAAAATGCCTACAGTGCTAAGCACATGTTGTGCAGACCCACAGGGGTGGGCTTTTCCAAACAGGCTGACTTGCAGCTGCAAGGTGAAGTTAAAGACCGGACACTCCAGCGCTTACCTCTCAGCCAGCGAGCTCAGCCTTTCTGCCCTAGTTTGCTCCGATGTTCCCAGGAAGTGGGAAGTGCGGCTCTTAAAGGTCCAGGCTACCTTTATGGCCTGGCAGGGACAGTGTTATCCTCCAGAACAGGAAAAAAGGAGAGAGATAGAGTTTCTTCTTTTATAATAATTTATATTCTGCTGGTTTTATTGGTTTATTTGTATTGACGTGTGTTGAAAGCTCTGTCAAGCAATTCACTGTGTTAGCTGCTGCACACAGAGCCTGAAAATGACCCAGTCCCCAAATTGCTTACAATATTGAGTAGATTTTAACCTCCTGTGTTACTGATTGAGAACTGAAGCCCTCAAGGAAATACGGTGTGGATATCACAAGCTACTTTTTAAAGTGGTTATAACCCCATCCTCAACACCCCAGCTCACCCAGGGGCTTCAGTCTCTGGGGCATCTTGATTGTTGCACCCATCCTGAAACAGCAAAGCAATAGGGCAGATTTTGATACAGATTTTATGTTGTTGACACTCATGTGGCCTAGATCCCTGTAGGAAGCGAGTTATGATAGAGAGTAATCCAGCCCAGGAAGTCACTGATTTATTGGCGGGGCATGGCAACTATTGAATTAGTCACACCATACTGAGCTATTCTTCGTGGATGATACCAGACCCCCCCAAAGTAACAAGGTCAGATTTGCCAAGACATTTAGCTGTCTAAACTTAGGGTTCGAAGAGAAGACCTGTCCTTCAGCAGCGAGGATGCTGCTCCCGGAGAGTGCTGTGCTCCCTGAGCCTGCTATGCCTTTAAGGATTTGCTTCCAAAGTTAGTGATAGGGAAAAAGCAAACTGGTGCAATCTGAGATGAAATGGCTCCCCCCCACCCCCCTTCCAACAGAGAGCTTCATTCAGTATCTCAGCAATAAAACTTCCTTTGGTGGGTGTGCTGAGCAGGAGGGCCGGAAGCGCTGAGCTGTGCCATGTAGTGGGCAGCAGCCAGAGCAGCGGATGGAGCACTGGCTCAAGGAGATGAGTCAGCTGAAAGGAAAGTGGTTTTTTTCCTATTATCGGTTTCCCTTCCCATGCTGAATCTCTAAGGCAAGGTACATAACACCCTGCTCCTTTCCCTGAGCCTATGAAAGAGCCCAAAGCACAAGAAACACCCAGGCCTGGGGAGAGGAATGGGCACAGCCCTTTCTAGGTGCTTCCTATGCCTGTTCCTACAAACAGTGGAGCTTCTTGGCTCTGCATGGACCTTCTCCTTCCCCACACCTCTGTGAGATCTGGCTGGGCTTTTACCTCCATCCTGATGCTCTGCCCCAGCTGCCAGGCTGCTGCATGGATAAACCCAACGAGTTCAGCGCCTTTAAATCTTCCACTAACGTGGGGATCAAAGAAGGATACAGCTCGCAAACAAGCCGGATCCTGGGACAGTTTCTTCTGACCATCTGTGTTGCAAGCTGCTGGTCCATACTGTAAGAAGCCTCTTTTTCTTCTGCAATCCATTACAGGGTTAGTCATTAAACTTTCATTTCCGTATAGGAAGGGGGAGCCTCATGCACTATAAGGGACTATTGCACACATGCAGCCAAGCACGTAGAGATGCATTTGACTATGGGGATTTGGGGAACTCACCGTGTCTCTTGAAATACATGTTAAACATGCAGAATGGCAGCAGCATTTAGTAACTATAAATTGCTAGTTATAGAAAGCTTCAAAAAGGGGGTCGGAGAGTATTTTTTAAAGCCTTAGCTGCAAAATATTAGCACATACAAATGATCAGGACAACTGCCGTGATTTATGAATTTTTTTTACTTTGGGAATACCATGTTGTAATTTGGGGAGAAACCAGCTGAATACTTCTATTTCACGATTCTTGATTTTTTTATTTTATTTAACTGTAATTCACTTATATAATTTAGGTAATTGTAAGTGCAAAATTGTAATGCTTCCATGATTTGTACTTAAAGGAACATCAAGCAACATCTTTCAAAATTTAGAGGCAAAGTGATTACATTTGAGTAATTTCTCACACTACAAATCTTAGCCTTTAGGTATCTGATTAAGATGCATCGCTTCTCTTTATATCAATATAATTAGCGTCACTGCAAACACATCCTCAGTAGAACAGATATGTTTCAGAAAAAAATAATTCTGCGCCTGTGTTTGAGTTCAGCCACGATAATTAATGTGCAATAACACTTGGAGAAGAGTAGCACTCTTAGGAGAGCAGCATGGGCGCAAACAAAACACATGGGAGATGCTTTCAGTTCAAAGCCGCTTGCACAACCCCTATTCTCTCACAGACATAACCAAAGTCTGAAACAAGACAGAATTGTCCACCTATATTTCTCATGATCCATTTTAGGCCGTAAATAGCCAGTCCGTAAGAATTCACTGTGAGGCACAGGTGTGGGACTGCCCGACTGAGAGGGTGTTGTGAGTGCAAGAGCAAAAAGGACAGGCTTATGGCTTTCTGTAGCAAAGTCAGCACTGGATGTCTTTGTTTTCTAGCTATTAAATTCCAAAAATAATATGGTGTTCATTTAAGAGGTGGGTAGGATTTTCCCCAGGTGGCAGTGCAAAGTAATAAAGAAAGAGACATACAGCTCCATCGCTCTGCCCTGCTACTCTGGGTGTATTTGGAAAAGCTTTTAAGAGATGAAAGGAATAGGGAATGGGCAGAGGCTGCTTCCAGCTAAGCACAAAGAGAAGGGAGTGATTCGATTGAGCTCGGAAGAAATTATTTGTACCCAAACCAAAAGGAGATGCAGGAGCAGTTGTGAAAATCAATTTCTTTTCCAGATTCATGCTGATATGTTCTGCCTTACACTGCTGCAGATGGAAAGAGAACGCTTAACCTTTAGATGGTTGTCAGAAACAGGGGGGGAGGATTGCATGTAATGCCACTGGATTGAATTATAATTCAGGCAGTGAGTTAAAACAAAGACAACCTGCTTGTATTAATGGGTACAAATTTTTTGTCTAGTGTTATATTGAATTTCTCTTTCAGTGTTTTCTCTATTTCTTCATCTGCAAGCATCCTGATTTCCACTAGATCCATATTATCCTTGTAATTGTACTTTATCTCAGTGAGTTTCCACCCCACCAGAGCCCGGATGCCATCGGCGGTCTGCAGGCTGCAGATAGACTTTGTCACAAACAGCGAGTCTGGGGCTGTCTGCAGGTGGGTGTTGCTGGCTCTGAACTCTTCGATGTCTCGTGGCTGAAGGGTAAAGAGATAAACTCGACGACAAACTTCTTTATCCACATTATGGAAAGTGGATACACTTTGGTTGGGAACCCACTGCTTCCTTTTCACCTTCTCAAGGTACCAGATCCCATTCTCCTCCAGGAATCGAAAGATCCCAGGAGTCTGCAGCTGATCTGTCCCTGGAATCAGCTCCAATGGCTGCCACAACTGATAGACCATCCCAAATCCCCCATCCACGATGTAGGATTTGTCATTAAGCACCACTTTTAGCAGCAGATGATCAATTTCTTCTGCATATGCATCGTACTCTGGGAAATAAACTTTTGATCCCAGAAAGGTGACATCATAGCCAAGGGTCTTTAGGACCCAAGATAAAAGATGGTTGTTCTCCATGCACCAGCCCCCACGTTTCTTCCTCACTATCTTGTTGTAAGTTGCTTCCAGGTCCAGCTCAATGCTTTCCCCACAGTGGATGCTGAGGTTTTCAAAAGGGACCGCTCGGATGTGGTGTTGGAATATATCTGTCAAGGTAGCCAGGTCCAGCTTATCATAGGACCCCTGGTAAGAAATTCTGGCAAAATACTCCTTGATGTCCATGCTGCCTCTGAGAGAAGAGTGGAAAAAAAAATAATAGGTTGTGTCAGAAGTGACAGAAGGATCTTTCCCTTCCCTTAAAATAGGTTGCTCATCAGTATGGGCAGCCTGCTCAGAAGAGGAGCGGGATTTGACTAATGGCCCTATCAAAGGCAGCTGAGTGTGAGTATTAGCACCGAGGGAAGCCAATGGGACACTGCTGATGAACACAAATGTTATTTTTAATTGTTTCTTTTACAGCTGTGACGAGAAGCTCCAGCTGTGCTAAGCACATTTCAGCAGAGAGTTCCTGCCCAGCAAAGCTGCAAATCTCTGTAGGAAGGAACAAAAGCAGTAGCAGCACTGTTTTCCCGCTAGAAATTATAGGAACTGAGACTCTCCAGATCTGAATTGCTTTACTTGTAGTTTGACTCAGCGAAGCAGAAGCGGAAAACAAACCCTCCCACTCTTGCAGAGCAATCCAGAGCCTCCTCTGCAACCAAATCTGAAAGAAATCTGCCCTGCCGTGGTATTTCCTTCGTTATTTAGGCAGCCTGGCACAAGCTGGTCTCACCTGCTTCTGCTCTCTGTGCTGGAGGCAGCAGATGTGACCTAGAGCGCAGAAGGGTATTTTTTTTAGGACAGAAAAGGCCATAGGAGCTTTCTTGCTGCATCTGCTGTGAGTTTCCTTCCCACAGCACAGCTTAGCTCCCCAGCTCTGCTAATCACAGCTCAATGCCTGCAGCAGGAGGAAACCAAGGTTTGCGCTAAAGCTGTAAGTTTCAAAGGAGCTCACATTTTCTGACATCCTTTTTGGGATGCATTTGCTCCTCCGACTCATAGTCTCCCCAGTGGGTAGTTGCCCATGGGTGAGGGACCAGGCATCGCTCTCCCCAGTGCAGCAGAAGAGCTCTTTGGCAAACTGTATTCACGAACATGGGGGTGGAAGGCAGCTCGAGGCCTCCCAGCCCTTGATGGCAAGGAAACAAGGAAGGGATTTTGATGTAGGGAAGTACTTTTGTTATTCCTTCCCAGGCACCAGTAAGTTTCAGACATCTCTGAGTACAGACTGATGCTGTTCTGATTATTGACCCTAGAGGTCCCAAAATGTTTTCAAGTTCTTGTATATGATTCTTAAAGTAAAATAATAAGAAAAAGCCCGACTGTTCCAACAGGATTAAATTCTCAATCTGATGACAAATGGCACACCCTAAGTTGCATGGGGATTTTGGAAAGATACTTTCAGTATAGAAACAAAGCAATGAAAATGAAAAATTCCCATTCGACATAATATCCTGGCAGAGGCAGAGAGCGCCCTGGTTTGGCTACCCACATTTCCTAACTTTAGGATAGAAATGTTATGGAAATCTGTAACTATTGCATCATGGCCGCTGCCCCATCTCTAACATCCAACATGCAGGCCTGAATGATCCACCACTGGGTTAAGAGCATCAGGTTATTATTGATGACATTTTTTTACTTCAGCTTTTGGCTCACTCCCAAGCTACTCCCCAAAGCCCCAGAACTACAACTCTATTAATTTTTGACAACTTGGCAGGAACTTAGTTCTTGCCGTGTGACCTTCCAACCAGCCTCAGCAGCAATGAGCGGTTTTTTTCCCTTTCTTTTGCTCTTTCTGTCACTTTGCCACAGCAGGCAAAATGTATATAGTAACTTTCACTTCAAAGGAAAAGGTCGGTGTGGGAGTTTTTCTATCTGTCTGTCCATCTCTCGTGGGTGTTTGTAAGGCCCTTTCAACTGTGGCATCTGAAAGAAGTCAGATGGCACAAATGCCCAATCTGCTTGAGGCTGACAACCGAGTAAATAAACCAGTGTATCTGTAACAGCGAGGGGCTGAGCATTCCCCACTCTGCCATTACACCATTTTCTGCTGTGTTTGTCTTCAAACAGATTTAACTTCCTGGTTAGAGAGAGCTCAGCTACCAAGATGTGGAGGTCAAAAAAACATGCTTACCTGGGAAATCAGTTCAACGACCAGGATATCTCCAGGGTTTGGGGGGGTGGTTTTAGGCTAAAGCAAGTGGCGTAGCTGGCTGTCCTAGCGCTGACAGGGCTTGAGGACTGTTCTCCAGCTCCTTTTCAGGGGAATGTCTTTTCCTTCAACTTGCTTTCACCCGCCTCTGTCAGATTGCAAAAGCTGGGGAAAAAAAAAAAAAAAAAACAACAAACCAACCCAGAAGGGTGGAGCTCAAGAGCTGTAATGAGCAAGCAAAACCAACAGCACTGACTCAATCCAAATGCAAAACCTGGTTGTTGTTAGTGCAGAGGCTACTTTGCATTTTCACTTGTTTCATGCTTTCTGCAGGGACTAGGTTAGACTGTGACAAAAAGGGATTTTGTTTTTGTTTCAGTAGCTAGCTGAATGCACTCAGGTAATATATATATTTTTTTTATTTTCAAAAAAATTAGGTTGCTATTTGTTTGGAAACATGGGGAAGAAATCTTACACGCATTTAATTTGAGAAGGTTTTTGCACTGTTTCCAAAAAGCAGCAAGATTTTAGCACAGGAATTTGCACCTGCAGCCCCCTTGCCCCAAACAGCACACGCAAGAATTTCAGTGCTGCCTTTGCTTTATTTCCTCCCTAGGATTTATATGCATGGTTTTATTACGGTAAATTTGATAAGGGTGTAAGAAAGCACTGGGACAGCACTGTGTGTTCTTTGATCTCTGCCCACAAGTAGCACCTGAGCATGTCATGGTGGTGAAGGTGCTATTGGTAAAGTGATGACTCTGGAGCGCTAACACAGAGCTCCATCCTTTTGGTGTGTTTCATGCTGCTTTTGTATGCATTTTTTAATGTATTTTGTCTACAAATTTTGCTTGCATTTTGGCAAGCTCAGTCTTATTAATCCTCTCATATGTACAGCTGGATTCTTTCCTGTTAGTTCTCCAAGAGTTCTTCCAGTCCTTCACATTTAGTATCAACAGCAAGTCTCATTCAAACGCTGATTTATTGGAATAATTAGCAGAAATAATAAATCAGACCAAACAGAGATATCTGTGGTAACCCATTACACAGCTCCACTCCCATATCAAAATTTGGCTCTTTATCATCCCTTCAGTGGCCGATGTTTGACCTCACAAGCGAGAACTTATGTCCAAGCCAAGAGGCGCTGAAGGGAATGGATTTCCTGCCCTTGTTGGGCTCCTCTCAGCAGATCCAATTTGGTACAAACAGAAAGTTCATATTCCTGGGTGGATCTTGCTGTACATGGAACAATCCCTTCTTTTCCCACAGGCTGAGCCCTGTGTTTTGACAAAGAGAAACCAAAAGCCAAGCAGGCAGACCCACAGCCCTGGTGGGAATCATACCAAAAAGAAGCTCACGGACCTGTCACTGTGTGATGTGCAAGCAGACCCGGCTGGGCTCCTCACCTAGAGTCATTTGGGACCACTGATGGTGCCAGAACTGGACACTTGCCATGCTCCCTTGGGCAAATGTGTGAAGTGGATGGGGATCTGTTCCAGATAACTTTAGGGTCCTGTTAAGACACAAGTGTTTTCTAACCAAGTAGGAGCAAACCCCATTTCTCCTGGTACTTTGATGCTCACCTTTTCCCACTCCTCTCCCTATAACAGAGGTCTGATATTGAACATTTTCTTCCCATGCCTTTCAAATTCTAATCTATCTCATGCTGTCCTATTTCTCACTATCCTATGCTGTCATTCCTGCTTCACTCTCCTTTTTCTTCCCATCCTACACACTTTGCTCCTCAGGCCATTAAAACCATGAGCGCTCATTCTCCCCAGGCGTTCCCAAGGCCACCAGAGAACAAAACTCACTCAATGAGCCCTAAAGGAAAGAAAAGGCTGACCTTGACCCAGGAGCCTTGCCGAAGTCTGTTTGCATTTCGGCCCTGTGCCATATCACTGAGGCTAATTTCAGGCTTGGTAGGGCAGTTAACTGCAATCATGGCTACTGGGTAATGTGGCCACGACACTCCTGCACCCATCCTCAAAAGCCGCCCAGGGCAAAGCCCAGCTCAGGCTGCCAGGTTTGCAGGGACCATGATGGCAGGGTAAAGGTGCAAACGGAAATGTCCGTGGAAAGGATATTGCTGTCCACCTGGACACCGTAATGCAGTTTCCTAGCCTTGGCAGGAGCTGAAGCTGGTTGAGCTGTTTCCAGAAGACCCTCAATGTAATTGCAGTCCCTTTTATTTATTTATAAATTTAAACTGCCAACAGCATGTAGTCTATTACTGAAAGCCATCTCTCATCCAAACTATCCTGAGAGGCTGCATCAAATATCCCTCCCTTCCCACTTTAACAATTGAATGCTGCAATATCTGCCTGGGGAAATAAAAGCACAGTGGGCCCTCTTTGGAGTGATAGCCAAGTGTCTGCTCACTGTTAAACAGCTCCCCTCTGTAACAACCTCTGTGATGGGCTGTATAGCAAAGCCAGGTTTCATTTCGTTTCATTTTGTTTCTTTTCTTTTTGTTTCTTTTCCCTTTCCTTTCCTTTTTCCTTTCCTTTCCTTTCCTTTCCTTTCCTTTCCTTTCCTTTCCTTTCCTTTCCTTTCCTTTCCTTTTCTCTTTTCTTTTCTTTTCTTTTCTTTTTTTTTCTTTTCTTTTCTTTTCTTTTTTTTTTTCTTTTCTTTTCTTTTCTTTTCTTTTCTTTTCTCTTTTCTTTTCTATTCCTTCTGTTCTATTCCATTCCATTCTTTAGATGCTAAATATGCAAATTTCTACTTAACTACCTAGTTTTGGTGGGGAGTAGAGAAAAGAGACTTTTAAAGTAATGAAACAATCAAGATGTTTTAAGCGGAATTAATATAAAGTCATAAATAATTCTTACACAAGGTCAGATTCTCCCATCCTGCTGAGCTCTGAGTTGCTAGAAAAGGAAGTGCTTCACACCCTGAGCTGAGTGGTTGGCTCTAGTCTTCTATTTCCAAAGGGAATTTAATAGATGTATGCTGCTCTAATACAACACTGGTAAATAATATTCATGGCCTACAGATACATTCATAATGGCAGAACTCACTCATGCTTTATATTCATTGCCTTCCTTATGTAAGTATAGGTATCAAACATCCATGGCTACATATCTTTCCAGATTTGTATCTTCAGCATCCATCCCGTGCAGTTTTGGTAGCGCCCAACCCACCGGCCAAAGGTTGAGCCCACAACTGTGGCAGCAACTTTTGCCCATGAGACTACAGAAGAGAGCAGCTGTGCTGGACATTGCTTGGCTTTTTCTCAGTAAGGAAGAGACCAGATCTCAATTTTAGTGTTTCCATTATCTGAGGCATCTTTCTGAGGGTTGTTGAGTGTCAAAAATTATCTCCCCTGCTTATCTTTACCCTGCCAATATGAGGGTTTTTCACACAAGCCAGCTCCAAGGGTGTTAATGCAGACCAAGGAGACCACATTGGTCTGTAGGGCCTTCCAGTCCTGAGGGTTTCAGCATAAATCTTTTACGTGTAAGTGGTCGTAATTCAGTTAAATTCCATTACAAGGGGAATAATCGGCTTTTCTACGTGAACGGCTTTATCTCATAGAGGATTTGAAGAAAAAAAAAAAAAAATTAAGTAACTGCTTTGATGAAAAACATGCCCATACATATGGCTATTTTCCCATGAATCGTGACAGCTGTGGTAGGACATGTCAGGGTGGGATCCTTGTTGAAGCATGGTCACAGCACCATGGAGACACCTTATAGCAGCTTCTGCTACCGCAGCACAAGGCGCCGGGGTGCATATTAGGAAGGAGAAGTTGTCTTCCATTTCACAAACAATAATGACACCCTCAGTGTGCTGTTATTGGCCTCATCTGATGGGCCACCTCTCCTGGAGATGCCAGCAGTGTTGTCAGACTGTGAGGGGAAAGTCCTGCAGATTGGAAAGCAGAGGGTCACGCTGGTTTCAATAAACGTGCTGTTAGCTGGGTCTGAGAGGGCTGGCAAGCAGCTGGGGAGGCTCCGAGCCACAGTAGCAGTGGCTTTGCTGGTCTGGAGACACACACATATATATAGCACTGAAGAGGGGGATAAAGAAGACAAGGAGAGATGTTGTGCATGCACAAATGCTGTTTGTCCCAGTGGCTGGAGAAGGGGCTGGAGGAGAAGCCAGCAGCCTAGTTAGCAGCCTGGGAGATTTTTGTATCCAATTGCCCACCTTGCCCAGGGCTGATGCGGCCAGTGAGCTCTTTACAAAATATTTTGAGTAACTCAGGCTTTTGCAGCAGCTCTTTAGCCAGCTTTGCCCTGTTCCCACTAGCCCCTTCATTAGAGAAATGCTGTCCTACCTGGACTCACACACTTTCTGTTGCCCATCTGGTACATCCACAATCCCATGGCCACAGATTGCTCTGGTTTCCTCTTCTGAAGGGTCTGGTTCAAGACAAGCTGATCAGCAGTTAGCAGCGCTCACCTCAGGGTCTGGTGGGTGCAGGTACTGATCCTGGAAGCAAAATAAACCAAAACTCACTCTGCCACACACAGACACATTTTTTTCATGCAGCACTTGGATGCACTGATAGGGCAGCACCAGGAGGTCAGCTTGAATGGGTGGGCAAGGAGTAATGTCCCCCATCCTGGGCAGGGAAGGGACCTCATGCGAAGAGTCGGAAGACCCCAGCCTTTTCCATGCTGAGTGTTTAGAGCAATGCCCATCTGCAGGACACAGCTACAGTTCATGCTCCTTTCTTCCGCATCTGCTTTTTCCCCTCCTCAGCAGCCACAAGTGCTGCCCAAAATGCTCCTTACTGAACCAGAGGTAAGACAGCACCAGCGGGCTCACATGTAAGTGCTTTCAAACAGGAAATTCAGGTCAGCAGGAACAGGATTAGAAAACAACTCTCCTCCTTGAGCCCGAGGGCAGAGCCAGCAGCTCGCTCCCTTGTCCAGGCACCCTCCTGGCAAGCAAGAGGTGGCTGGGTGGTTCATCTCCACCATGAATGTTGGCAAATGGTGGGTTTTGCTTCCCTCTTTCTGAAAGTTCAAACCATGCCATTACCACACAACACCACTGCTTCCCGCAACACTTGCTTTGGCTCCTTCCCAAAATCATTGGGGATGTAGGGATTGCCTCTCAGCAGCCTCCCAGGGAGCTCAGACACCCAGGATTCGTTTGTGCTTGAGATTTTACTTTTGCAACTTAACTTTGCAAGAAGAGCACAACAGACCTCCCTCTCCCTGATTCTGACCATCGCGCACACTGCTGCAAAAATATTCCAGTGCTTCCCAAATCAGTATGTAATATGCACCTTTGGAGATCCAGGACGTTAATCTTGCTCTCTTCATTTCAATGTCCTATCTAGAAATTGGATATATTCCATTTTACTGGCTTTTTGTGCAGATAAATGCTCCCATGATTAACCAGTTAATAATTGCCATCATGTTATGCTGTCATTGCCGAAGGGAAGTACAACAGTGTAATATATAATGGGGCATCAGCATTGCTGGCTGGACCCTGAGACAGTTTCATTTCACGCTTTCTAATGAGAGCTGTCCATCATGCTGTCAAAAGCCTACTTTGGACATTTTCCAAATGGGAAAATTTAGAAATTTGGAAAAAATCAGGACTGAAGTGCTGTTATAGAGGTGCAGCCAGGCAAAATGGGCACCCACCGCAGAGTCTGCAAACAAAGCAGATGGTCTATGGAGAAATACTCAGTTGCTAAAGACTGGTTTATAATTCTCTTTAATTTCACCATATTTTCACCATTATTGGTAGCTGCTTGGTAATTGCAGAGCAATGCATTTTCCTGTGTGGGGACAGAAAGGCCTTATCTGAAAATAAAGATGTTATGCTGGTCTAGCCCAAAAGTCAACATAAGACATCCCATTAAAATTAATTAGCTGATCATTTGCAAAAATTCTGCACAGTTGCTAAACAAATACGTAAAATAACCTGTGACCTGGACACGTGTAATTCCACCCATTTAGGTGTGACCTGCCTGCACAAAGAGGATTCACAAGTCAACAGTCTCTATCATTATCAGGCACATAAATGGCCAGGTATTCACACCCAAAAAAATACTGTTGCAGGATATTTTAAGAGGAAAATATTCTCAGCTAATCAACAAGCGCACTGACTAAAGGTTATATATGTATGAATATGGGGTGGGAAATGAGAGTTCACTCAGCCCTCTGAAATTCCTTTGGTGAGCTCACATTTGGGATAGTAGAGAGGTACTGATGAAACCTTTGCAATAGTTCTGTGGCTGGGATATGAAGCAACAGAATGAACATCTCAAAGGGAAATATTCCTTCATTTTCCTAAATGGAAAATATCTTGGCTTTATAATGCATATGTTCTCCATATAGTAACCTAATTTATGTTACTGGACTATTTATGTATTTATATATATATATACACACATATATATATTAGCTCAGAAAAATAAATCTTTGTATATGTGCCTAAATGTGGTAGCAGTCACCATTTATGAGCAGTGAAAATAACTCAGCAGGGTTAAATTGTCCTTATTCCACCAAAGCTTCAGAGCAATGCTACCTGCACTCACCTGGCTTTGACACTGCTCCTCCAAAAACGTTCTCCAAACCCAAACTGGTGCTTCGGCTGAAAGGCTCTCATGGACTTCAATGGGAATTTGGATCAGCCCTAATTCAGGCAATCACCCTGGAAACATCCAAAGCAGGAACAATTACACAAGTTCTGTCTTTCCCATTACTCAGATTTTTTTTGGAGGCAGGTGGGAGGGAAACCTTTTATCTCAGTGAAGAGTAGGAAATAGAGTTACAGTGACAGCAAAGGAATAAAAAAAACAACTGTACCTTCGGAACACATATTCATTACAATGCACTAACATGCATCACAGAAATAATGTATGTTTGTATTCCCGCCACCCCACTGCTGAATCAGCAGTGCAATTTGGAAAAAGGAAGGAGAGATGCTCTGGATTCAAAATGCTGCCCCAGACTTACCTTCAGTGGGGATTTTTGCCTGTGTTGAGGAGAGTCTGGAAGTTGTGGGAAGATTCAGAAGGAACAAGATGGTTGTGCAGGGCTCTTCATTGATTCTTGGCAATAAATAGCCCTACCACAAATATTGTCATTGTCAGGCATGTCCATAGAGCTGGGTATTTACAGCATGAAATGTTTTTCCCAGTGTAAAAGCCAAAGACGGTAGAGCAAGGGTTACTGTGGCAACCCGGACTCTGGAGCTCTTGCCTTTCCTCCCTGCTATGCACTCAGAGAGGATGCTGGTGTGACTTCTAAGTAGCACTGTAGGGACTTGTGGACACATAAAGCCCCTTTTCACATGTTTTTTCTGCCTCCTCATGGAGGGATGGAAGGAGGCGCGCAGACTTCCAGGGGTTTGGGAGGGACGGAAAACTGGGGAGCAGATTTTTTAGATACAATCAGTGCAGGGAGTCAGATACAATCAGTGCAGGGAGTCATGTTCTGGAGGGCAGAGTGGAGAAGGAAATTCACTATTGACAAAGTAAATTGTCATAGCTGGTGGGATCTAAAATCGCATCCACTTCTGCACTGCTCAGCTGAGAACTGAGTGAAGCTGTAAAAAACAATTTCAAGTTACTGTATCTAATTGTCTTCTGGGAATCAAGCTATGCCAAGAAGCAGCCCTTTCCCTAAAACCAGCTATGTGCCTGCTGTGCTGTCCTAGGGCTGACACCCATGATTTTTTTTATTTCTTTTTGCCAGCAAGAACCAGTTTGATCTTTGATCATATGACCTGGTGATTGACCTTTGCTCTGGGATGGTGAACCTAATTAAAGTGACAGTGACCCTGTGCATTTTCAGCCCATAAGGCAAAAGGCTACTAATTTCCATGCACCAGTGATGGTACTTTCTTTTCCTCATCACACCATTCCAAATTGATGCTACATCCAGGTCAGTGTTTCCTCTCAGGCAAAGGCTGAGGATGCTGTCATGCTGGAAGATTGTCATCCACCTTCCCAAACCTTTATTTAATACAAGCTGTGGTATGAAATTCGGGGGAAATAGTCCTTGAAAAGTAACCACTTGCTTTTCAAGTGGCTGGAGGCACATCTCTGCTGCTCCCCAGTTCAAAATAAATAGACCTATCATGGAGAAAAGCCTACGGTTCAGCCACACATCATGAAGTCCCACTGAGACCAAACCCAACGCTAAATTCGTCGGTTCACACTAATGTTATTTTTAATTGCTTTCTCGGCAGTTGTGCTCAGAGCCTGCCTGGTGCCGGGTGCTGCGCTGCGTGTTTCATCGCAGCTCCAGCCCAGCACCGCTCATGATCGCCCCAGGCCAGAGCAAACGGAGAAAAGTACGACGTTGACAAATTTAACATTGTCATTGGGTCTGGAGACTGGGACCCTGACCCCAGGCAGGTGATGGAGGAAAGTGCCTTCAACTCAGGATAGCTTTCTGCTAAAATATGAGAGCTGTGCAAACCCTCTGGGAAATTTCTGAGATGTAGCAAGGCTCGGAGGCCAGCCAGGAGAGCAAAGCGGCTGCATTGCCCTTTTCCCTCCAATTTCCAGCTTTCACGAGAGGCACCAAGTGCTCCCCAGACCTGCAGGGAAGATGAGGTGAGCAGGTCTGTAAACCCTTCAGTGAGCAAACCCTGTTCTCTTCCTCACCCACAAAAGTACTAAGCAACATCACTCACAGCAATTGCTGGTCCTCTCTCAGCTGTCTTTTGCCAGGTCCTTACCCACTTTGCAATTATTCTTCTACTTCCTGCCTATGCCAACATGGCTGATAATTTTCCAAATAGCATTATATTAAATGTATCTACTGAAATGCAGCACCTGAAGTCCCACTACACATGTCTTCCTTCTAGCATATTGCTTACCTAATCAGAGAAACTCAGTAGTTAATTTGGGCTACCGTTTCTAATAAACTCCTGTTCTGCTGTTATTGCTCACAGCAGTCAGAGGCAGCCATAGCATCTGATGTGCCTGAATCTGTCTCTCCCTTATGCATGTATCTGAGGCATAGTCTCCAGCGGCATCTGAAATCAGACGGTGGGAATGTATATTCTGCTTTCAGCTAATAATTGAGAGACTAAACCTGCCTGGCTGCCAGAGACTCAAGGGAAAGGTTCAGAAATTGGCTGGGAGCTTCCTTCTCAACTTTCATGGAAGCAGCTCCTGAATGTTTCATCATAAGAAAATTTGACTGCGTATTTATCTGGCCACAAGGATACCCAGTTTAAAACCACAAAATCAATTCACCAACTGCATCAGTTATCTCTCGCTGTTGTTGCTCCAGCTAACCCAGCTGATTCAGGTTTTTTTCAGACATGAATAGGTAGTGCTCTGCCCCATCCTTGTCGGAGGGAGCTTCTCTTAATCAGCTGCTCCATAACGTTCCTTTTGCTCATGCCTAAGGCTTCAGCTACAGCAGGGTACTTCAGCAGGACAGCCTAATTTAAGCCCAGCCTGAGCAAGTGGGCACCAACTGTGGTCAGATTGACCGTCTGATATCCAAGACCAGAAGAAAAATCCTTTTTTAAAAAACTATGTCATGAGTGAATCAGCAATCTGGAGTAGAAAACAAACTAAACATCACAAATCCAATGTGTTCCTACTACTGCTGAATGCAAATCCCAATCCCGCTTTGGTTCAAGATGCAAATCTGAATTGTAGCTTTGATACCCTATTGGTATTCTCTCTGTTTTCTCCGGCAGTGTTGGTCCAGTGCTCAGGCAGAACTGCTGTAGCACCGAATATTCCTACCACAGAAAAGGGTTCATTTTGCTTTTCTTTCCCTGGGGACTAGCACGTACTTTTCAAAGCTGCACATCATTTTATTAGTTCTATTCCCAGTCTCCAAAACGTCAAGCTTCCTTTATATGAATGTGCTGCAATTTAGTACCATCAGCAAACTGCAATGAAACAGTGAGGAATACAGCCCTAGCAAAGATCCCTGCAGAAACCCACCCACAGCCCTTCCCCAGCACCGACACTTTGATCTGTACCATCCCTGCAGCACTTTAATTCACATCATCTACCTTCATTTGTAACCCACCTCATTCCCCGCCCTAGGTTAATGATCCAGTTTTGTTTGTTGTGTGTTTAAAACACTATCTAACAACAAATGTTTTATTTTTTCACTGGTAGCACCTTTGTGAAATATTTATGATCACTAGATGTCACTGCAATTTTATTCTGTCGTCTCCAGCCCTACTGAGCCAATGTGATTCCTGGGCTCTAGTGAGCTAACTTTAAAATCCTTTTGAAGAATTTATTCATGATCAGAAAATTACCCAGCTGCTACCCTGATGGAGGGTTTCCTGGGGTGGGAAGGGAGAACTAGCCTTGCTCCAGGCTTTGGCTGAGTTTCCATGGGTGGTTGTCAGGCTGAGGCAGTGTGAATAATGCAAAACCATGTAACTCTGGAGCCAAATGTTCACACGTGTGTGTGTACATGCCATGCGTGGCTGCACACACAGGTTTCAGCTCAACACATGAAAGTCCTGTTCATTTTATGCTGTGTTATTAAATCCTTCAGACAATAGAAGTGTGTGTGCAGACACACACCGCCCTGGGCTGTGTGCGGTTCACCGGGGTCGGCACACCTATAAGGTCACTGCTCAACTGTAGATTTCCCTGTAGCTTTAATAACCAAATGCCCTTAAAATTTTGTTGTGGTTCTTTAATAATGCCCCCCCTTCTCTTCCAAACACACAGCCCAAATTCCTTCACTGTCATCTGAGCACTTCTATCTCCTTCCTTTTCATCTGATCATCCCATTCCTGCTATAACTTCATTTAATCACACAGGTTTTAGGACTCAGAAATCGCTACAGAAATAGCTTTCCCCTTTCACTTGTCTTAAAAGATTTTATAGAATATATTTCTTCAAGACTATTTCAAACCCACACTCTCTATTTCCTGAATCGTTGATTTCTCCATTGTACTCAGCCTTTGGGATATAACAATTTAAATATTGTAGACCACACTCCTGCATAGGCACACATGGGATTTATCTATTTTTTAATTGGAAAAAATTCACCAATTAGTAGAAATGCCTGTTTAAAAATCATTTGTCTCCATCTGACGACATTTTCCAGATCAGCAGAATATGTCTTCACTCTGTACTCCGGGTCCCGCTGGGGAATATGACAAAAGCAGGTCTTTCAAGAAAAATCAGTTATCAAGTATGCAGTGCAGAAGCTCCAGTGCAGCGCTGGCAGCTGAGCCCGAGGAACCAAAGCTCTTTGCTGGCATCTTTTGGTGAGGAAGGAGAAAAGACCGAGGGCCACCACTGTCTCCATGGTCTTGCAGTGGCAAGGGATGGATGGCAGAGCCTGGCCATGTCCAAGGGAGCTTCACAGTTGGGGAAAATCAGATCCACTGTGAAGCAGTTACACGGAGACATGACGGTACGAGGGATGCTGGGGTGACATGCTCTGGGTGCTAATCACAATGTCTGCAGCAACAGATTGCCCTTTGAACTGGTCCACATTGACTTTGTAGTGGTCTAGTCTGACAGCAGCAGATTTTTAAAGGTTCATGGCTGCCTGCTGCTCCCGCAAGCAGTAGCGAGAGGTGGACTGTCTGGGCAAGCGGCGATACCACAGATTAAAGCCTCCTTCTGGCTTGCTACTTTCAGCCAAATTATATGGCCTGGCCACCTCTATTAATCCCAACATCTTAGCTGCTCTACTATGTTACATTCTAGTATTGACATCATCTCGCTTTTGATGAGCCTTTCTGTTCAGGATTCATTAAAAACAACTTAAATGTGCAATAATGCTTTTGGACAAGCATTTTATTTTTCTGTGGAGCCACCAGAGGAGCTCTGTTGGTTCGCATGAGATCAAACGCCTTTCATCTTCTGGGCCAGCCATGGCCTAAAAAGTCCTAAATTTCCTTTGAATCCTATTGATTAGTTAAAGCAACACAGTCCTGTCTTTAGAAACTCTCCCCCACATCTCACCCAAGATGCCTAAACATCTCACCACATTTTGCCTAATGAGTAACAGCAGCACACAAACCACAAGACAAAGAGACTTTAAGAAGTTTTGCCACTGAATGTAGACAAATGTTAGGGCTATGCTGCTAATCCTAAAAAAAAACGAGTGGGAACCTTGTTAGTACAACCACATCTATGTTAGATTAGTGGCCAGTGGACAGAAGTATCTCCTTGCTAATTTGAGACCCATTAGTCCTGGATTAAAGCTAATAGAGAGTCACCCATGCTTTGCCTGGGGCAGAAGGAGTGGGTTTGGGGGGTGTTGGGTGCAGCACCCCTGCTTTGCCTACATCCACTTGTCAAGCTTGTGGCCCCAAGGGCCACATTATCATGGATAATGATGGATACTTCCAATCATGCCAGCTCTCTCACTGGCTTCCTCTGCCAGGAACAGCACCAAAGATCTTTCATCAAAATGGCTGCTAAAAAAGGTAAGGAGGGACAGAGAAACCACAGGTCTAAAATGACTAACCACTGACAATTACAACCTGGATCTGTTTCTGCATATATAGCAGACTCTTCTTAAGGAATTGCGTGAATTTTCTTATTTGTTTTGAGGGTGTCGCGGTCGGTCGGTTCACCACAGAGGGGTTATAAAGTACCTAGGAACTTGTAGTGCATACATAGAAATAGTGTTGAAACAGTTCAATCACAGGTGTGACAAGTTTAAGCCCCATTTACACATGGGCAACTCCCTATACATAGAAGCTGTCTCCAGGTCATTGACTTGTTTCCACGTAATTCAACTCAATCAAGAAGCCTTTCAACAAAACCCAACGTGAACTATCACCTAGCGAAGGTGAGGGATTGCATATTGTGAGTTAGCGCACATTTCATCAGTGGAAAAACAGATTAATATTACATAGAAAAAGAAGTTCAAAACAAGACCGAAGTTATGTGGAACACCCTTACGTAAACATTACTGTAAATCATATTTTTTAACAGATTTAATCTTTGTTTACCCAGAAACACCCCAGAAGCCTAACTTGAACAATGCAGGGCTATGAATTCATAGCAGAGATTAGTTAAAGCAGATGGCGAGCCTGTGTGGATGCGCTCGGTCAGAGAAAATGTAGCCATAATTGGATTTATTTTAATTCACATCTACTTTGACTACAGCAGAACTGCTGGTAAAGTTCCTCATGCAGACAAGCCCTGAGGTCAGGGCTCTCTGCTGGTTTCCCTGCTTTCAACTCTATTTTGAAAATTGGACTTCAATGCAAAAATAACATTAGGTGCTTATAAATAAAAGTGAATCCAGTCTTAAAACCTTTCTTCACGGTCAGATCTTGCCTCCTTAATTCACTCTGACTAGCACTTTATGCAAGTGGCCCTGAATGAAATTATACTTCCCGTAAACAGCATCTCACTTATCAAAGCGTTCTGCACAGACTAGGCTAATGCTGGGTGCGGGAAGGTCTATTGTTCACCTCCAGCAGTTTCTGTTTTCACAGGCTTTGCAGCAGAAGAAGGAGAGAAGTCCCTATCGGGAGATGACATCCCTGCCATGCTGTGCGGAGCTGGGGGAAGGTAGGTGACAGCCTTCTCCAGCCGTATCTGCTGCTGCAGTCCCGCCTCCGCAGCCTTCCTCCTTTCAGGGATTTTTCTTTCCTCCTCTTGATTAGTAGGCTTCTTATATTCCCACACAACCTAGCTGCTACATGGGTGGTAGCTCATCATCACTTTTAACCTGGGTTCTTGTTAAGATGAAGGTGACTTGCCTTTTCCTCCTATAAAGGTGCTGGTGATCTGAGTCCTGACTTGCTGGAGGATGTGTGCGGTGGCTGTGAGCACTGTGCCCCATCCAGAAAGGGGGAAGGGGTTCACTTTCCTCTGTACTGAGCTGCAACAGGTGTAAACATAGTCAGTGATTGCAGGAATATTGCTGTGCAAGCATATAATAAACGCAACCCATTTCCTTATGAATTGTACATAACAGGCCACCCATACTACTAGCTGGACTACTTGTTGCATTGACTGGCCATGCTGAAACCTGCCAACCGCATCAACACAAGCCTCAGTTTCCCTTCTAATTTCTTAAATATTCTCGCTTTCAAATTACCCCAGCAAATCATGAGCACAGCATGCACGCGAGTGGCTGACCAGCTGCCACAGGAGCACATGGAGATGTAAGCCTGCAGAGGCAGATGGTGCATGGGGAAGAACAACCTCCCTGTAGATACACCTCTGATAGCTGTTTATTTCCCTACATTTAGTTACTGCTAGCTCTCTTGGATGTGCATGCTTATTCTATGTTTTAATCTGAGAAACACTGGCTGGGTGAGACAGACCCCAGTTAATGAAAGGCTGTGGTTGCACGCTGGAGTATGGAGAGCACATCATCAGAGATACAGTGCTGCCAGCGTGCCAGCCTTGTCCCCAGATTCATCGTGCTAAAATTATTGCTGATTTGTTTGAGCAGAACGCAAATGCAATTCACTTTTTCATCACTACAAAAATCAAAGCATGTTTCCCCATTCAAGGCACAGAGCGGAGCGCAATGGGAAAAGACAGACCTGGCATCTGTGCTCAGCCTTACAGCATGGGCAACCCTTCCCTGAGCCTGCCCTGGGGGAAACAGCTGCCAAGAGCCCTCCAATGCACAGGTGCTGCTGCCTTTCTGCATTTGGGGTTTTTTTATCAATTTCCTCAACCATACTTATCTACATACCTCTGATAAACTTTGGCAATAGCCTGTTCTTGCAGGCTGCACAACCTATGCATTTAAACTCACATTAATGTTTCTTGTCTAAGTACCAGCTCTACTTGGTACAAAAAAATCACTTTATGTTCTAGCACCTCACCCCAAACCTTCCAGCATCATAGGATATTTCCTTTTGTACTTGCTAATTAACACATAATGCCATGTTAATCTCCTTGCAATTGGCTTCTCAAAATATTTCTGTAATTGGCCTAAATTTTTCTCACTAGACATCTGCAAACGAATCTTCCTGTGTTACGTTTCAGCAAACAGCCAGTCCGTGGGCGCTGCGCGTCACCCACAGAGAGCGGGCAGTGGGACATGAGAGGCTGTCCCAACAGAGAGCAGGATTTGGGGGACAAAAGGCTGCTTTGGTGATGTTACCTATCTGTGCTCTCTCCAAAGCATCCCAGGACTTTGGATGAGTTCTGGGACGCTTTGGAGAAGGGACCAAAGGAACCAGGAACATAGGGATGGCAGGGGAGCAACAGGACTGCTTGGACATCTGCGCTATTCAAAGACATTCCAGCAATATTGTCCTTGTGCTCAAGGGAGGTCTCTGAGTCTGTTGGTCTTGAAAGGCTCAGTATTTCCTTCTCTGTTCTGTGTGCAGGATTCTGAAACATTCCGAGCAAAGGTATTCTCACCTCTGAATTCCCAGCAGCCACTAGATGTCACCAGGATTTTACTGGTTTTCTTGTCTGTACCCAACTGGGGACCATAAGAACAGAGGAAATATGTATCATTAATAACAAAAAATTATTCACCTATTGCAATGAGCCCAGAGCTCACAGAAGGGGGAGAGTGACCCACACTCCTGCTTTTGTGTGTGTGCCATCCCTGAGAGCACCTGTATGCATGCATACGACTTCAGATATTTGACTGTCTCTTGATGGCAGAAGGATAGTTTGATATTATAATGATCGAGTGTCTCTAGCAAGGCATCAGGCTAAACTTATTTCTGTTAATGCATTTATTGGACCCCATTTAATTCTCCAGCCTTGCTGTCTTTAAAATTGTCCCCAACTTGTTAATCCTGCCTGGAGAGAGGCAGCTAACAGAGAGCAGCATCACCTGGGCAGTAAAGTGAACAAGGAAAGATTTGGGCATAAGAGGAACCAAATGGCTCCACATGCAAACAAATCAGCAAAACCATTACTGGGAATGTCTCTGTCTCCAAAATGTATGAAGCCGTAGGAAAACAAAGGGCTCCAGTGATCAGTGCAGCTGACACGTTCATTTTCATGAACCTTCACTGGTTAATTATTAACCTGTAACCATGCTGTTCATAATCTGGAGGATAAAGATTAGAAATTGTGTTCGTAATCCCACAAGGCTCCACTTTATCTCTTACCTCCCAGGCACAAAGTCACATAAACGCAGCCCCAGGCAGAGGTGGGATTTTGGCAGCCCACTGAGGCTCGGTGAGTGCTGGAGCCCAAGCGAAGTGTCTCAACTTCTACACCTGTGCCAGCGTAAAATGCAGGAACCCTCCCCAGATATGTGCTCAAACGCATGATGTGCAAAGCAAGTTGTATGTACAAATCCTACTAGTCACATACTGAAGCCTCCCATGGTGGTGGCACAGACCATGCCGTAGCCATGATGAAGCCTAAAAATCAATCTTTGCTTTTGATGATTCTCCCTAACATTAAGCAGCGGGTGCTCATTCATGTGTCTATCCATTAGACATTGAACTTAAGGTCTGGCTTTTAACATATTTAGATACTTAAATGAGCAGAATTCTTTGCTTTTTCTTAAAATCCCTGGTCTCCAGCTGTTGGGGGTTTTTTTAACACAGATATTTTCAGAGTCCTACCCAACTGGCCTAATACTAGCACAAGCCCTAATGCCAGCCTGTTCCTCTTTGGCTGTTAAATTCACCATCCAGCTCATCTCTTTAATCATACTATCCTTGTCCTGTTGTTCTCCTGCTTTAGGTCTAAGAAGATGTTTGTGCAAGTTCATCCATCCCCCCGCCACACAAAAATCCACCAACATCAATGTCCTTCAAAAGGAACTGAGGTAGATACCTCAGCTCCTAAATCATGTGGTGCTTCACCAGATCACTGTTTCAATGTTTTGCTTTGGATAAGCCCTGAATGGCATAACTTACTGTAAAGAGGGGTCCCTTTCTGAATAAATTTCCTTCAAGATTTCCACACTCAACCCTGAGCAGGCTAAAAGTCTCCCCGTAAGCCCCAGTTACATCCTGTCCCTGCTCAGAGCTAAAGGTATTTATCCCATAGCAATAACTACTGGAGATGCTCATGTCTGCTTGAAGGATCATTCTGGGTCTCCTACAGCACATATTCTTTCTATCTGAAGTCTGCTGTCTTCCAAGAAAAGTCAAACAAAAGAGACTTTACAGCTCTGTCTGAAGACAGCTTTTTAAATTAAGTCCGGAGTTATTTTCATTTTTGCTTCATGACACATAATATATTTAATACAAAAGAAAATATGCCTGCCTCAGAACTTCAGCCAAAGACGACAAGCCCAAAATTATCTCAACTTAGAAATATTACTGCCCAGGTTATTAGTCTTAGTTTTGGTTTATGAGTATTTCTTCCAGCAGTGCTGCTACACTTTGAATTAATTGCAGCTTGTGTACTTTCTGTAGAGAAGAAGGTGAAAGAGAGTATGCATTTTATCACTACTTCATGCACAAATATAAAAGAGCAAAGGTCGCTTATTTTAATTTCTTTCATGGAAGTATATCTGTAACTTTGTGAATTTGTAGCCTGCTACTTGTTACAAGGTTGATGGAGGTTATCTTTCATTTCACAGTTTTCCTTAGGAAGTAAGTATCCTCTTTTAGGATTAAGAAATTCATTTAAATTTCAAATTACCTTTTTTGACAAAATATCTTCCGTAGTAAAATGTGTATAACACCCAGCAGGACTGTTTCCATAAGGAAGACAAAAAGAAGTGCCTATCTATCTTTCATGCCTCATTTCCTGCAATCCTCTCTTTTCTTGCTTCCCACGTCACCCTGCTCAACATCTAAAAGATCAACCTGACAGCGAAAGAAGGTGATTTTATACCCCGTTCCTGCCCACCCAGAGACACAGCTCCCACCTGTGGTAACTCCTTACAAAAAAGAGTCACAAGGTCTCTGCCCAGAAATCAGATGTTGCTCAAAATCCTCAGATTTCAGCACTGAGATTTGCTGGGGTTTTGTGTTGGGTTTTGTTGTTGTTGTTTTAACCAGGAAGATATATTCTTCCAGGGCTATGGCTTCTTAAGAGATGGAAAAAAACCTCTCATTTTGTTCCTTATCTCTAACAAGAGGTGATGGATCCTCCCTCTATGTTGATTGCACTGTCTAGTGAGAGTGGCCACCACTGGGGTAACCTCTGCCTCAAGCAACGACACTGCCAGCATCACCAGAAGCCCCAGGAGACAGCCACCTCAGCAACCTGCTATGAACTCTAATTCACAACCAGCACTTCACAAAAATACAACTCAATGGCCACAAACGGGTAATTTCTTCTCTCCAGTAAATCACCCAGTCAAAAACCAAGTATCTCAGTGCCAGGTAGATGATAAAAGCATTTGGGAGCCAAACTTTGCATGACAGCCCCAGTCCCTTTAACAGTTTGCCCCTCCTGAAGCAAGTGCCAAAGTGAGTGATGGATGCTGGGGAGGCAGGTGGTGTAGAGGACCTACCGCTGCCATGAATAATGCAGTGGAGCAACAGCACCTTGCCATTTCTCCATCTTGTTAGTTTAATACCACTTATTTAACCTGTCCATTTGCATTAAGCCAAACACTTTGGATGCCCTGATGTATTTTCTGATACTTTCTTGCTGTTGCTTTTGATGGTCCTATTTGTCATTCAGCAAATCGTACCTAAGTAATCAATATTCTGTCTGGCTGGACATTTTATTTATCTACAGAGCCACCATATGAGTGGTTTACTGGAGGTCAAACACTTTTCATCTTCTCCATGAGCCAAAGAAAATGGAAAGATTTAAAATCCCTTTGAATTCCTTTGATTAACCAAGGGAAAAGATCTCATTTTTTTTCTCAAGCTCAGAAGCAGAATTGTCTTCACTATAAATCTACCTCATTTTGACACATTGATCTGTGCATAATGGGTAACACCAAGTATTGAGGCATAAACTGGAAGATGAAGGAATCTGTAGAAGAGTTACGAATGCTGCTATTAACAATTATCATCCATACATACACACTTCCTTTGGGTTGGATTTTAAAAAAAAATCCAAAACAAACAAACATATAACATCGATAAGAGGTTTATCATTAGCTGTGGGGAAACAAGGGTTGGGATCCACACATTTGACCATTGCATCCTTGTGGCACAAAGTACCTGCACTGTGTCAGCAAATGGCACATTAATGTCACGTACTTGGTCACTAAGTCCCAGCTGGACAAATCCAGACCATACAAGTGCATGCAATGCCACTGCTTTCATCACGCTCTTTTAAAAAGTAAGAAGAAACTCGTTGTTTCAGACACATGGTGGAAAGAAAAGCTGAAGACCAGATTTCAGCTCCTTCGCACTTCCCTTGCGCAACTCTGCAGCGTCCCAGCTTGCAGGGCTGACAGGGACAGAGAAACTCAATGACTTAATCAACTGAATAATGAAAATAACATCCTGGATGTTTCTCATATGCTTTTTCTGCTGGCTTCTATTATTATTTTATTAATTTTATTAAGGTTTTAGAGTAAAATTTTTAAGATTGCTTAAATGATCCAAGCTTTTTCACATAAAACTTTAATCGATTTAAATTAAAGCACGACTTTAGTTAAACAGTGAAGTCCCTATACAAGCACACATAGATCAGTTTGGTGAGTTGTTCCTAGTTATTGTATTTGACCTGGAACTGGCTTAAGATTAATTAAAATAAGCCACTCTTTCAATACACCACCACTTGCTTTCATTTAAATTAATTTGAAAAGTGGAGTCACGTTAAGCAATCACAGACTCTCCATGTTGACAGGACTTAAAGGTGATTCACAGTTTGATTTAGACATTACTGCCCAGGATCACAGAAATTTCAAATGCACTTAAGCTTAATCAGCTTCTACTTTAAACAAGCGAGACCTGACTTCTTCCAGTACAACCATGGCCTGAGCACCTGGACAGAATATCCAGAAGTTTGCCTCGGTTGGTTTTCAGAGATTCAGTTTCGAGGCTGTAAGGGTCCCAGGGATGTGAAGAGCTGCTGGGGTCCCACCCCCTGCACCACGGCAGATGCAAGTAGACCACACCTACACCGTGCAGGAGAACAAAGAAATCCTTCACATTGTAATGTCAAATCCTAGGTTTGGCACAAGGAGGCAATGAGCTGCCTCACCCATGTAGCTCCCACCCCATCAGCCCCATATGCTGCCACGCCAACTCTGTCCAGCTTCGCATTAACTCACCATTCGCCTCCAGTCATCTCAGACAAAAAAAGTTTGTTATCCCTCCTCTGCTGTCTCCCTCATGGACTAAACAAAGCCTATTCTAGCCACAGTTTCTGATAAGGGAGGTTTATTTAGAAAGCTTGAATTATTTTTGTTGGTTTTCCTCTGGGCTCCTTTCTCCTCCTCAGTATAGCCCATCTTTCATGATGTGCAAAACTGGACCCATCTTTGCCTCTAAATCACAGCAGTACATGGACCATTACTCACCGCTCTTTGTAAACAGTCTTTCAGTTCTACTACACCCACCTTGTAGTAATTTTTTTAGCCTGTATTTCCTCTCCTGGTTTAAAGGAATGTCACAGGCACAGCATCAAAAGTCCTGTAGATTAGATTGACTTGAAATTATTATTAGGAATTTGTTTAGCAACGTATTTTACTGTTTATATATTGTTCCATAAGGCTTGCTAGTAATGAAAAGCACCAGTGAATGGCACCAATGAGAGGGAGAAAGAATGCATGGGAATAAGTCATGCAGGTGAACCAGCAGAGCCAGGAGCTGAAGGGTGAGGGAACCTGGTGGACAACCATCGGTGGTTCCCATGGCGTTCTTCAGTATTTGCTTCATTCAGACACGAGCGATGCTTTTTTGCACTTTGGGTGTATTTTTCTAGCGCGCTGACATGTATTTTAACCTTCGGCTCCAAGAGGCAGATGGGTGCGTGTGTATCCCCAAAACACCATCCCACAGTGCTCCACCTCTGGTCTCATCTCCACTCTCTGTTCAAACTTTGTCACGCTTCATTGGTGTTGCTATATATCTACAAGAGGCAGCAGTGATTTTGGTGGGGTTAACAGGGAGTTACATATCTGCAGCATCTGTCAGGGTGTTTAGTCAGCTTTTTTTTGTTAACAGATAATTATACTTAAGAAAATAAGGGTGTTCAATCCTTATTGGGCTTCCTCTTGGTGTGGAAGCAAAATCAGCTCCTGGCTTTCATGCCTCCATTGCAACACTGCGTGACCTTGCTGCCTGTCCAAACATCTCTGGTTCGCTCCATGGTGATGGAGAGGAGTCTCACTGAAGCACAGAAGTTGTAGATATGAAATGTATTTGTCAACACTGCATCAGAAACAGGACGTTGCCACAAGGTCAAGATAGAAGTGTTCACAATAGGTGTAACAAGCAGCAAGGAAGGCCACCGCAGCCAGCAAGAATGGTCCTGGCTGAGCAGGATGCAGCCCCCGGCTCTCTGTGAATGGCACCACTTCACGGGGCTTTCTTCTGTCCTTAAAACACTTGAGTAAATGAGTTTCCATTTCCAACCAACGTCCAGGTAATAACAATTTGTTTACTACCAACCGTCTGACAGAGAGGTGCTTGGCAGTACTGTACAAGAATACCAGGGCTCTTCCTTCTGTCAGACCCCAAGTTAAAAAGAGACAATCTGCCTCCATCCAATTTGGCCACAGAAATGCTTGTGAGACATTCACAGTAGCCCTGGCCTGCGAGTGATACAGCTCTGAAGGCCTTCAACAGTGTTTCTGGCCACCTGATTTTCTGCAACTGGGATAAGATGACAGGCTAACAGTCAAGGAGGTGAAGAAGCTAGAGAGGGCTGAAGTGACTTGTGGGTGGTGATGAGTCTCGTCTCAGTGAGCAGAACAAGGTGACCTTTACCTTAATTGCCTGAATGATGTACTTATAATGTTTGGGTTTGTTTTTTGTTTTTTTTTTAAGGGATGATCCTTTACCGTGTTGAAATAGTCTTCCACTGAACCCTTGAAAAACATCTCCTGGTGAGCTGACTCATGGCTTCATGAATCATCAGCTTTTCAATCAATCATCGACTTTTGGTTTTTTATAAAGTAGCTATTGATGTTGTATGTTATTAGTTTCTTGGCACCTCACGCTAGGCTTTCATCAAAGCAAAATGCTGATGCAATTAGCAAAGGATATCAATTTATGCAGCAATTCACATTATCCCTCAAAGCTTCATTAGCCTCAGAAGCTAAGGCACTGGAGAGAAAACCTGGGGAAGTGCTCTGCTACCTTCTGCAGCTCAGCCCATCTGCACCGCTGCATCACTCCTGCACTACGCTGCCCTTCATGGCCAGGAAAGGGAGACCTGGCAGCACCTGGCTCCACACCCCAGGGACTGGAAAACTGCCTCTGTCCACCCCAGTTCAGCCACTCACACATTTTGCATGGGTCGAAGGTATCGTGTGGGACTGAGCACGTTTTATGAGCCAGAGTCAGAGTGGCCAGGGGTGTTATTTGCAAGGAAAAATTAAAAATAAAATTCAGGTTTGCTATCCTAGAGACACCCTGGAGCTCCCACCGGTGGGTGATGCTCTGTCACCATGGCGGTGTGCCCTGACCAACTCGTGCATCTGCTCTTGTTCCCTGCAAACGTTTCTCAGGTCAACAAGGCGTAATTGCCCCATTATTTCACAGAAAAGCCACCAACGTCAGCAAGAAGCAGGTACTGGTGGGATGGAAACCTCACTTAATGGCCCTTTTGCTGGGAAGGTAATTTGGTCTTTACAACTCTGAACACAACCATCTCTTTATACCTGTTTCACTGCATTTACCAGCAAATATTTGGTCTCCAGGTTTTTTTGGTGTAGGTTTTTTTTTTTCCTTTTTCTTTCAGCTGAGTAATTTTTATTATGTTGATCCACGTTGTCATCTACCTCTCTACAATCCTGAACACAAGCCTTGCCCTTGACTGCACAACACAATGAAAGCCTTCAGGTCACAGCTTTTAGAACACTTGATATTGTTTTTTCTTTCTGAGAATAATAAATAATGTTAACCTCTCTGTTAGCATAGAGGAAAAATGAAAAGGAAAAGGCTATCAGAAGCAGGTCGAACAGACTGGTATTGGGCTTGGATGAGTCTAAACCCATTGACTAGTTTGCACAGCTTGACACAAAAATTAACTTATCTCCCAATTAGCTGAATAATTAAAATGCATCATCACATTCCCAGTTACCTCCTGTAGACAGATTTACTGGGGCAGCCATGGTCAGGGGAAAGAATATTTGCCTTTTCCCTGCGCATCACGGCCAGAGCTGGCTTGTACAAAACCCAGGCACTGTCTCTGTGCTGTACCGGGAGGTGAGGGCTCAGGGGGGACACAGGCTGGGGCACAGCTCAGGCTGGGGCTTGCAGCAGAGTAGGCTCCATCTCTGGACATCAGGAGCAGTGAATATGTTTCAGTCACACACAAATCGTTTGGCTCAACAAAAAGGAACTGATGAATGCGGCTGTTGGCAGGACACATTACACTATTTAGTGATCTGTAGCAAGCTTAAGTATCTATAGATTTATAGAAAATTACAAAAAGTGACAGAATTTAAGTAACTCGCTCATGTCTGGTATAAAGGCAGTACTGGAGTCTATGGGAGAGGCATTTGGCTGAACACACTCTTGTACAAATCCAGTCCTGAAGAGCATCAGGAGCTCTACCTCGCAGGGACCCCGAGCCTAGCAGCAAAATGCATTTGCATGAGGTTGACTTGCCTTCTGTCAGCAGCCCTGTCCTTCTGAGCTGGGATCATTTGCACCTTGTACAAAGACCTGCACCAAAGGAAGAGTGCACACACAGGAAGCAGGCCACAGCCCTCTTCTCCAGCTGCGTGCTGCTGGCCCACATGGCCAAAAGCAGGCAATGCTATTCATTTGAAGATCACCTTGTTGAAGGGATGGGGATGGCAAGCGTACTCCTTTAAGAAGGTGCCATCTCATTTCCTGGAGCTCACATCATTGTTTGCAGGAGCAGGAGGAACTTTTCACACCTTCCTAGGATGGTAAATTCAATTCCCAGCTGGCAAAGGCTGTAGCAGAGTAAATTATACAGCTGAGAATAACTTTGTTTTCTTAACTCCTCTTTGCTGCGTGGCCTTCCCTTTCAACAGATCCTAGAGAAGCAAAAAGAAAATGGTATATATGCTCCTACGTGGAGATATCCGATACCTCCCACCAAAACAATAAACCTGTTCTGAGGCAAATCCTACCTCTTATTATTCTTCATTATTTTTTAAATATCCTTTTATCTAGTTTTAATCCTTCTCGCAATTTTGCAAGATGGAAGACATTTTAAAAAATTAAAATGCAATTAATTGTGCTATTTTACTTGTGTACAACAGCATAAATTATTGTCTTTTTAACTTTTTTAGCAGCTTGGAAAACAGCAGGAATTAGCAGAGGGGTTTTTTTAAATGAACCAGCTGATTTAGATTGACTATATTATCCAGCTTTCTTCATGCTTGAAAACGCGGGCAAGCCCAACTGGTAAAAGAACAGTGTCATTACTATGCTGGAGGTGAGAACACCCTGGTAGTAGGCACATTAGCATGGGGCTTTGAAGAAGTTCACCTAGTTCTAGCTCACATGACAGCGTATTATGTGAGCTCAGGTACATCTCATACAGCGAAACTTGCAGAAGCACCCACATGCCTGATGATGCAGAGCAGCACCCCGTGGGACTCATGGGCAGGAACCGGGCATTTGCTGCTCTGAGGTGCTGAATTGCACACTCCCAAGTCACATTAATGTATTTCAATATTTTGCCATGCACAGATCTTTATATTAACTGTATCATAAATTTAATTAGAAGACCACTTTAGAAGATCAGGTAGAAAACATCTGGTGTGCCCCAGTGCAAAACAGTGCGTGGCTCGAAGCCTTAATGTCTGTGGCATGGTCAGTTCACCCCTTTAGCTGCTTGGGATTCGAAGTCCGAGAAAGAAAATAAATCCCACTCTCGGCACGTTGCAGAGGAAACACTGGAGCTGCTATTTACTCTTCTGAATCTCACAGCCAAGATAGGGGACACAGCTTAGCTCTGCCAGGGCTCCTAGAAGCTGTCCTATTTTAGGTTTTTCTAAGTAGGTGTTTCAGCAATGTCTGTTGGCACCCAAAATCCTCACTCTCCTGATCCAGCTGAAGCTCTCTGTCTGCCATAAAGCAAGGATTACTTTGCTCTGAAGTCCAAGACACTTCCTCAAACTAGAGGCTAGGCTGGCTTTGCAGGAATTACTTTGTCTGATAAGATTACCTTGGTGCTGTCTTCAGTTCTCCCTCGCCTTCGCACTCTATTCGATCCAGGACAGGATCATGTACATCCAGGCACAGAAAGGCTGAGCCTCTCACGCAGCCATCTGGGGAATAACTTCAGGAAGAGCCTGTATCATTCATTAGCACACAGATGGCCAACCATCCATCGCTGACCACCATATGGCCATCTTCACAGACATCCATCACCTTTGGCCAACCACAATTTTACCCCCTTGAAGCCCAGTAGTATTTCTGCAAGATGAAGAGGACAACAGGCACTGCAAGGATGCAATCATGCTGTAAATTCCACCCTTTCTGCTTTTTCAGCTGTATTTTCATGACAGATGGCAGATTGTGACACAACTATAGCATCTCCTGCTTAACTGCAGAACAACTTACCCTTCTGGCTGCGTAAAGTCCATCATTGTACAAGCCCTTGGTGGCAGCTGCCGTGAAAGCATGGAATATTAAGAGGCTGTCATTCCTATTTCTCGGAATCTCTGTAGAACTGATAGAAATTGTATTTCTGGATACGATTTGAAAGAATAAAAGTCAGTCATCTAATTAGGAAGCATGGCTAGGAAGGTACATAGACAAATAATAAGTAAAAGAAGTTTCAAGGTGAAAAATTAAATGTGCCTAGATGGACCGAAGAGAACAGTGTAAGGGCTCCAGAGAGAGATGCACTTTAATTAACGCTGTCTGATGATGACCTCTACCCAGATACAGCCTGATGGGTATTATGGGCACAAATAGGAAAGAAACCAAGAGGCCCCTATCAGGAAAGGATTTGGTGAGAAAGAGGAGAGCGGTCTCTCCAGTTTAACCTTAGTATCAGTAAGCTGAGACAGTTTTATTTATTTCTTCACATTTTCTTTTGGTTTTGTTGAATTCATACCTATGTCACTTATTCAGACTTTATGTGTTAAGTCCTGCCAAGGGGTTGATGGGCTTCAAACCTTTAGCGCTTCTCAGGTGAACATTAGATGACCACAAGGAAAGAGGCTGCTGGTGTCGGGGCTTCGCTTCCTTCCCTTAAAATGCTTTTTGTTTAGAATAAATAAATGAGGAGCCCTGGCAAGACTCTGGACAGCCAGCTGCATGTGCATGAAACTGCAGTGGTTCTCATGCCTGGGAAGATTTCACAATTTCTTCTGAATTGTGCATGAAATACATTTTCATTTGCAACTTCAAGCCCTGTATTTTTTTTCCTTGGCTTTTGCTGTCTGCCAGGATCCCGATTTTAATCAGAACATTGTGTGAATCCCATTCTAAGTATTTCTGGCAGTAAGCATTTACTCAGGATGAAAATATCGGTTGCCTCAGCTCAGCGAGTCTAGCTTAAGGAGGGGAGGTTGCATGACTATGAGGAAGTTGAATGGTTGGCACTTCTCTCTTTCCTTAGCCCAGAAAGAAGATTTGCAGAGTTAATTTCTCTTCAAACTAATTAAGGCTTTAAGTTGGAACAGAGTGTACCATGCACTTGATTGCAAACCACCTCCATAGTTCATTTAAATTGGCTCCCACTGTTTTCATCACTCGGTTTACGTTCCTGGAGTGCACAAACAAGTTTTTTTTGAAAACAAGAAGCAGCCCAGACTTGCTCATTGCAAACAGCTTCCTATAGACCCACGCAGACAATGAGAATTACCTGCTGCAGGCCTAACGCTGTAATATCAGCAACTGGACACATGTCCAGTCCCAAAAATGTATAATGACGGCAACGATGCTACTTTTATAAATACAGCCAAATCTTTGTACAAAATGCATGACCTTGAAGTTGCCAAGCCAGAGACCTTCCTCTGCTTTCTAGAGCTGTAAGGTTATTGCATAAGTGAGAACTAGCCTGGTCTGGAGGCCGGGTGCAGTTCAGTATTACCAAGTGAAGCCTTTGGTACCCATCTGCCCACATGGGTCATGCTCACCGGGCCAAGGCCACCTCCTGGCACCTCAGAAAGGCAGTGTTATGTTTGATGGGAGATGTCCTGCAGCTAACTCTGAATTCACTGTGCCTGGCATTTGGAATGTCCTCATTAGCTCGCTCCTGCTGGCTCCTCACAACACGCCAGGATGCGTTCCCTTGCTTCTCATCTTTTTCACCTCTGTCATTAGGAGATGGGAACCATTTTGCCTGTTCCTGCTAGCAGGTACACATCAAGGTGACGCTTCCTCAAAGCGCCAATCTCCCCAGTTGCAGCTCAGCCATGGAAATCCCTGCTTTTCTTCATATTCTCCAGGTGGTTTTTTCCATTCCACTCCAGCCTGATTTTCCTCTTCATCTACCACTACAACAGAAAAACAGCTAAATCATCTGCTTGTTTCCCTGTTAAATCTTACAACAATTAGATTATTTGAGTTAAAGAGACCATAGCTCAACTGCAGAGATGTTTATGTTGGGTAAAGCTAGTGTGTCCTTAGGGATTCTTGGGCTTTTTTTTTTTTCAATATGTTGCATCTTTCCTCATGGCCCAAAGCATCTCTGTATGTAAGAGGATTTGTTGCTAACATTCAGGTGTAAATATGCTGTAAATATTTAGCAAAGTGTAGTAAATTGTTTAGTAAATACGCTGGCAAGGAGCTGCTGGCTCTGATTACTGTCTAAACAGAGTTTAGAGTGGTCACAGCCGAGCAGGAAGCAGCATCTTTTGCTATCTGAAGGGGGATTTTTACCAATGAGTTGGCCAGCAAGTCCTACCACCAGGTCCCTGTGAGCACTAGCACAGAGGTGCCAGCAACGCTCCTCCATATATTCCACACAAGAGATAGGTTTTGCCCCAGCAACACCTACTCTTCAATTTTCCTGCTGGTCCCAAGTCATACTGCAAGCTCTGAATACATTGGATTGAGGAGAAAGAGGAACTTTGACTGGTTTAGGATGGAAGGGGTTAGAGAGCTGCTCGTGGCAAAAATTAGCAACCAGCTCGCTTGCCTAAAGGGAATTGGATTGTCAAAGTCATCCTTGACACAAGTGGAGAGCAAACAGCTCCACAGCATGGAAGGGTAACAGGAAAAAACAAACTCTCATCACCACTGCTTCCCAAGAGATACCAGCAATATCTGGCACTGAGAGATTTCTGTGATGCTGAAACAGCTTGTGTGATAACCCATAGGGAATTCCAGTTCATTAGTGTAAAAATTAAGACACTTGACTTAAATGCTTCAGTATTGAAAACCTAATTACTGCACCAGGAATTTGTTATATGTAGAAACATCCATTAAGAACCAGGAACAACTCAGGTTACAACAGGGCTTCAAAATGTTAAAGAAGCCAAGCCTGAAGAGCTTTCATTTCTCATCTGCCGTAGCAGCCTGCATTGGCTGCTGCCCTCAGCCATCCTGATGCAGATGCCCAGGGACCCCGCAGGCGTTGCTGATGCTCCAGCAGTGTTCCTGCCAAGCTGCTGCTGTGCCAGTGACATACTGATGGACATAATCTAACTGCCTATTCCCCATAGGAGAGCCAACATTTACCTTCACTCCCAGTCACACTGCTCCTAGACATAAATACACTCAGGAGCTGTCAGATGGAGGCAGCTGTAACATAGCTCTGATGTGCAAGTGTTGTCCTGCTTCAGCCAACAGTAGCAATGTCACTCTGGAAAGGAAAAGGCCTGTGTAGGTGTGTCACACATTCAGGTAAGACCTTGCCAGGTGCCTCACAGAGGCCACAAGCTGTAGTGGAGCCAGGATCAGTCTTACAGTGGCCATCCACTCATGTTAGCCATAGCAATATTGCTTCCACTAGATGTATGACTTCACACCAAACAGCAAAGGAGCAAGGACTTTTCAAGTCCAGCCCAAATCAAGACCAAGCAGAGGCTCTGTGGAACCCACTTCCATGGTGGCATATGTGACCCAGGAATGACACATTCAGATCCCAATAGAGGGGCAACTATGGGCAAACCCTACTTCATCAGCCCTGTTTTCCCTCACCTAGGTACACACACTGCCAGAACAGTGTCCTCTTGAACTGATGAAGCACTATGGAATAAGAAGAGAAAACCAAAAGCAATGCCTGCTTTCACTGTATACCAGGAGACAGTGAAAATCTGGAAGATTAACTCTTCCAGAGGCATCTGGCACTTCTAAGCCAATTCCCTCAAAATTGTCAGGACTGAATGTTTTCTGCAGGTATTCTTATTACAGTAAGATACACAAAAGGTTGCAAGAGCTGCCTGTGAGCTCACACTGTCAAGAAACATCCCCATCATCTTTTCCTCATAGAAAGACTCTCCTCTTAACTCATTAATCCCCTAAAAGACAGTGGAGTGACAACACTGCATTTTGTGATTAGAAGTCTCAGGTAACTTCAGGCGAAGGCCCACATTTCCTCCCTTCCTCATGGAGGAAACCTCTGATGCTCAGCAATGCTTTCAGGAGACTTCAAACCAACCAACCAACCAGACAAAACCAAAAAAATCCACTTCAGGCAACCCTCTGCCCCTCAGTGAAGCGCTCCCCACTGTTGCACCTCAGCACCAGCAAGGACCCAAGCTCTCCCAGACCAGAAGTTCCCTTTATCTCCATTGCTTTTTTTCATTTTGCTAGATTTTAACTTTAAGCTCTACCTGGTACCTGACACATCCACCATGTTGCCCTCGTTCATGCTTAGGCACCCTTTGCTGCCTGATGCTCAAATTTGGCTGACACCGGTGGAGCTGGGCTGCTGCACCCTGCCCCTTGGACACAGCCATCCATCATGGTGCACATGGGACTGTCACTACATCCTATTTGCTTCTCCACACCATATGTTAAACCAGTAGGCTGAGCACAATAATTTATCTTCTTGTTTTTAACATCTATCCCTTTTTAATTTTTATTATAAGCCTTTTTCTATCCTTAAGAACACTTGAAAGATGCAAAGGGAGCAATAGCATGGCCCCAAGTCATGTTTTCGGGTCACTGCTGGTGAGCAGGTGCCTTTTAGGGGATATTTTTGTGTTGCTTTTTTCTTTTTAAGAACAGTGCTTCCCACTCTCACATCTAAAGCAACACATTTGCAATCATAGTGGCAACATTTGGGGTGAAGGGATATGAACAACACTGTATTATTGCATGAACACGTAACTCAAACAAGACTATGAAACAGCCAGTTCCCAATATGAACCTTTAGCATCATTCTACATGAGAAAACATTTCCAAAAATGCTCAGATTTTAAGCCTCTTATTCCCTTAATTCAACTATGCCAAGCATGCAACATTATTAGATTGCTGTATATACATTAAAACATAATAATTGTATCATGTTTGCTCTGTTTTCCCCCATTTATCTTTTTAATTAAATTAGCCCTTTAGGGTTTTGTCCTTCAGGCAGTGAATTGAGTTTGTATGAGAGATTAAAGGCATTAAGATGCTTTCTGAGATATGCAGAAGCCACAACAGTGATTTCTAACCCTTTTTCTGAAAAGGTAGGATTCTCCCACACTGCAGGAGAATAAATCACCCTTGGGCCATTCTCAGATGCACATCTTCATCGCGTTTGCTTTGTTCGCTCTGTCACACACGCATCAGAGATTTCCACATACGCTGGTGGGTTGGTGTCAGTGCTTGTTGCTGACAGTGCATGCCCACAGGACACCCAGGACAGACAACAATGCCTACTCTCACAGATTGCTGCTATGGAAATTACTATGGCTAAAGGGCAGTATTTTTTTTTTTTTTCCACTATGAAACAAAGTACAGTGTGATATTATTTCCCCCAGAGCAAGAGAGCAAAGTAGCTGGACTTGTGCAGGCTTAATGTGGTGTGTTGACGTGCTTTGTCCCACTGCCAACATCTCCCTATTCCCAGGGATGTGCTTCTCCCATTACCACCCAAAGCCACTGAGAGTAGGTCAGGCTTGAAGCATCCATCCCTGTCCTCATTGCGACACCCCATGTGAGAACAGGTCACCCTCGTCCCAGGGTCACCTCGTCCCCATTTTGTGGGATGGAATGCTATGAAACCAAGTAACATAAGCAAGGCTTCAAAGTAATTTTATCACAGTTCACAGTCTCTTAAGCAGCACTTTTTAAGGTCAGATGTTGAAGGAGGTGGTGGAAGAGTTGTGGAAGACAGTGGATAGGTTACCATCACAGAAAGTGTGAGATGCCAACAGAGCTGAACCTGCTCAAATGCATTTTATGAGCATCACCACGCTTCTTTCCTTCACCCTCTCCACTGCCATTTATGCCTATTGCTGTCACTTTGTTTTCTTCAGATCTTTCATTCTCACACCCCTTGAACTTTGCTTCATTTTTCAGTTCTTATTTTGAAGTCTGAAATGTGTCCTTTTATACTACTAAGTGAAAGTCCCAAATCCAGATGGGCTGGGTGGAAACATGGCCAGAATGTAAAGCTCTCTAAAGAAAAATAATCTAATTAAGATGCCATTTTTGAAAGGCTCTGTAGAAAGAGCTACATACCCTGCACCTCCCAGAGCTCTCCTGATTTATCAGACTAGAAGCAAAGGCTGAGCTGGATCCAGTAGGATTTGAGAGCCATCCTTACTTTTCTCACTCATGCTAGTTGACAAAATCCAAATTCTTAATTCACAGATTAGCTTCCAGCTTGTTAAGCGCTCTTTCCAAAGCTAAAGGCAACAACAATATGAACAAGGATATAAACTTGGATTGTTTAACCTATATATTCCAAGCATTAAACTTGTGGAGACTGTTTATATCATTGTAATTACTTCCATACAGGTTGTTAAAGCCAGATTCATTAGCTTAGGTTACAATGACCTATACAACATGCTTAAAACCCATTTATCCTATTAAAGAGATTTAAAACTCACCTCTTTTCATGAGGTGTCAGTGATTCTTGATTTATGATTTGGTCATGCTTTAAAAGTAAAAGCAATTACCCCTCTTCCTATCATAAAAGCCCACTACCTCAAGGTTGCCACAATACATCTATAATTGAACAGCAACAGCTCTAATGTTCAGCCTGGATGACAAAAGCATAGGCTATTGGAATACTGCCTACGACGGTGTCTGCAGAGCAGTCAGCACTACATCAGGTGACAAGTTTCAGCAGAACGATTGCACCTCAGGCATCTCAGGACCCAACGTGCTGGGTGTTTCCTGGCAGAGACAATACTTTCCATTTATGTATCCTAACACTTTTAAGAAACAAAAAAAAAACCCAAGCACCCTCCTGTTAATTTCCTTGCAAGAGCCAAGATCTTTCATTTGAACACTTTTCCTTTGAAGTCTGTATGGATTTTATTTCAAAGGAATTTTTTTTCAGTGTTCCTAGAAATAGGATGACTCCATGATGCATAATAAGAATAAGCTTGGGTGTTGCATCATTTTGAGATTGCAGCTGCCTTCCAAAACATATCCATAAAAAGGCTAAACTGTGCAATGATTTGTCCTAGAAAGGATCTCAGAACCAGTCTCTTTGGGAAAAATTACCAAACTCATGTATTTGTCCCAGCTTGCTGTAAATAATATTGGTGCACAAATGCATGCTGATGGCCAGATGTGGACTCTTATTGAAGCGAAGGAAAGGTGACCCATTTTAGATGTATCGGTGCAATTCTGTGCCCAGACTAGTTAATTTACAGCAAAACTGGTGCTTTGATATCACCAAGATCTGAAAGTTCCTCTTGATACAAAGAATACATACAAACATTATAACGACTTTTCTTATGCAAATACAAACAAAAAAAACCCTGACATACATAGCAGGGCACTCACTTTTAGGAACATGGGAGTTATTCCCTCTCTTCTCAGGTTAGCAGGGACTCAAAGTGGTGACACCTGGAGATTCTCTGATCTTCATGCATATCTTAAGAGCAAGCAATCATTTCAGCAGTCATATAGTCAAATTTTAAATACTTGAGAAACAACCACACTTCTGTTCATGTTCATTAAATTAGAAAAAGTGACTATACCCTTCCTCCCCATCCCTGGTTTTGGCCTCTACTAGTGAAAAAGGGGCTTTAAGATTGCTGTGTTTATTTAATGCTGTATTGATGCCTTTAGCATGAACAACAAAGTTGTGCATAAGCATTACCAAGGCAGCCAGCACAAAGTGGCCTGATGCAGGAGGGCTGCTCAACCTCCTACAGAACTTGAAATCAGTTTTAGGATTAATTCCTGTCCCCACATGAGTTCATAACTCTCGGTGATCAGAGCTCCCCACTCCCCTACATAGTAAGTTTTATCCTACCAAAAATTCAGTCAGAGCTCTTATTTGAACACACTTTAAACTTTCAGAACCCTTTTCCTTACCTCCAGCCACATGGACAGTCCCGCACATTAACACTACTTGAAATGCAGAGATGGTCCATCAGCAGGTGGCCACCAAACCTTCCCCACCATGGCATTCTGCCATGGCCAGCCAGTGACATAGTCACAAAAACACCCGCTATTTTACCTCTCTCATCCCCAGCTTGCAGCGCTAAAAGCATGCATTGGATATGGTTGTCATCATGGGCCCTGTAAAGAGGTCAAATGGACGCAGAATAAAAAAAAGTTATAAAAACAAACGACTTTGTAACTCACCTTTTGTCTCACCAAAGCTACAGATCTTAAAATCTACTGTTCGTATGAAGTAAGAACAGATGTCAGCCAGAGTAATAAACAGAGGGTAGGAGAGTGGGAGTCCCAGGACACCAGCCAGGGATTTGCTTGGTAAAAACCATCCAACAGCACTTATTTCTTGGTCACAACATGCACTCGAGAGGTTGGATCAGAGGGATGTGTGTAAAACCAACTCTTTAATCATTATTTCTGCAGCACATAACCCCTTTTAAAACTATACACGTCAATGTTTTTAATATATACACACTTGACTAGCATGGAGCATTAAGTGAGATTTTAGAGTATTATTTATTAGCTCTTTTCATAGAATCATTCAGGTTGGAAAAGACTTGTAGGATCATCTAGTCCCTGACCCCTAGACCATGTCTCAAAGTGCCACATCGACTTGTTTTTTGAACACCTCCAGGGATGGTGACTCCACCACTTCCTGAGCAGCCTGTTCCAATGGCTAACCACATTTTCAGTAAATAACCTCTTCCTGATATCCAATCTAAACCTCCCCTGGTGCAACTTGAGGCCATTGCCTCTTGTCCTGTCATTAGTTACTTGGGAGAAGAGACCAACAGAGGCCTCACTACAACCTCCTTTCAGACAGTTGTAGAGAGCAATGAGGTCTCCCCTCAGCCTCCTCTTCTCCAGACTAAACAATCCCTGTTTGGGATTTTCTAGGGCTACAGCCAGTTTCTCAGATGGTTTTCTTCATGCTGTATGTTTTTTGTTAGAAATGTTGTCTTTGAAAATAGACCCAAGTCATGGTGGTTAGTTTGGGTTTTTTAATACACCTGTTTCCACTGCTAGAACTAAACATCTTATCTTCCCACCCCTAAAATAACTTTGTATTAGTTTTTTTAAATAATCAAAGAAGTAAAACACCTGGTCCTGGTCCTTAAGAGCATGAGCTGGCATCAGCTTTAGCATCCACACAGGCATGTTAGCCACAAACACTCACAATTTATTCTGCAGTTCTTCCAGCCTCACAGTTTGTATTAGTCGCAATGCAAACCATTAGGAAAAGAAACTTACCTCTATTTCTACAGCCCATTAAATGACACATAATTCACTAATGCGTTACAACAGAATTATCTTTAAAACAAAAAGTAAGATCCCTGCAGGAACAAAACAATAACAATCTTTGATACCACAATTATTTGAGTCTTGCTAAAATCTTTGTAGTTAGGGGAAGAGATGTAAAATGACTATTTAGAACACAAGATTCCTGTGAAATAAAAGTAAAAAAAATAAAATTAAATCAAATCTTCCATGTAGATGCCTAGTTTAATATATCTGCAATGTGCAATATAACATTCCTATTAAGTGAATGGGAGAAAAAAAAGAGATTACATTTTATAACCACAGCCAAATAAAGCAACAATTAAAGATTGTGATGAAAACTACACAAAACATAACTGGATGCTAAGAGGAATTTTGGTTGTATAATGGATCATGTGCCTAAGGGCAAAATTCCAGCCCACCTAAGTTACTCCTGTATGGGGTGTCAAGTGAAAAACAACCACCTCCGTCTAAGATGGTGATGGAGATAAGATGACTGGCAGCAAGTTCCCTCACCCTGAAGGTAGCCAAAAAATGCAGATTGCCACCCAGCCCACCCCAGCTCTGCACCTACCTTTCCTTTTAGCTCACAAGCTGCCTTTGAGCGATTTGGGATCATGCCCTGCCTGAAGCAAGGCACCAATTGCCATCTTGTCCTTTCCCCCTGGAGAAGGTCCCCAGCACCTTCTTCCTCAGTGCTCTCCTACTATGGGAAAAAAAGGGCAGCCCAGGAAGGGAGAGGCTGGAGCACCGGTCCCCAAAAAGCACAAAAGGTCAGATGAGACAGAAAAAGAAGCACAACACAGTTACTAAATATTTTTTTTATTATGCACTTTTGCTGACATATAAAAAAAAATAAATCAGGGAATAGATAAGGAAAAGGGCAGAGCAAGTCCCAGATTTTCTGAGTGAAAAGCATTTTTAGTCACATTTTCTCACAAGAAAATAGAAGTCTGTAACCCACAAGGAGGTAAGCCACAGTAGCAAAAGCTGTAATTAAGGCAAAATGTCCAGGACAGGAGGATTCCCGCACTGGGGCAAAATTTAAAGTGGTGGGCCAAGTCTGCCGAGCATCCTCTGTGCATTCACAGGAGTCTTGCATTGATGTAAAAGATGCAGGAAGGAGAAGGAAGAAAAGCTACAGATGCAAATTAGATTGTGATTTTGTTCAGCTGACTGCAAGAGTACATCAGACAAGTAGGATTATGACAGATGACTAGAAGCTGCTCAGAAAAGAAAGGAAAAAAGTGCGCTACATTTAAAGCCCAGAATGTTATGACTTAATTTTTCATCCTCGGAAAAGAAAAGCATCTTGTCAAAGCAAGGACAGAGGGACAAACCAGAGAATGATGAGACTTTCTTTCAAAATACCACAGCCTTTCAAAGCCTGAGGATGTGCAGGGCAATGCAAAAAGGAAGTGGCGTAGGAAAAATATAGGTGAGCTGCCCAGTCTCTTGGCACTGAGGAGGTTTTATTTTTTATTATATAGGGCACAGAAAAATCCAGCAGCAGGGGGGACATCTGATGTTCTTACAATGAATTTAGAATTTGGTTGCTCCCCTTCCCTATCAGAAGACGGACACCAGACTCCAGTAAAGCCAACCTGAAGACTCATTGATCTTAGAGGAGTGAGCACATACTTCCCCCCAAAGCAGAGCAAGATGTGGGAAGATGTCAGGAGAAATGGGTGAAAACATGAGGTCTTCATAAACCCAGAACAGAGTAAGGAATTGATCTCACTTCTGCTTTTTTGTACAGTGTACTAATAATTAAAGAAGCACAAGCACATACAAGCAATGCACAGAATGACCAACACAGTCATATCCAATTGGCAGCTTATATACTTACTGTTACTTTCTCTAATACTGTAGTAAAGATTGTTTCCTTCTTCATGAGGGTCTTAATCAGTCTTTGTTCACTTTTTTCCTCCCAACTCATGAATTTTGCTTTGTTTAACAATGAGGACACATTATAAACATCACAACCATACTTCACAAAACTAGGGGGTAAAAAAGGTCAATCATTTCTCAGGTCCAACAGCAACAGAACCAAAAAAATGCCACATATTAGGCTGAAGCTGCAACAAGAGAGGTTTGCTTTAGACATTTCTACAACTCTCCAATGATAGGAGTATATGCAACTCCTTATAATGTTTAAGAAGGTTGATGACTCTCAAGGATTTTTGTTTTTTCATTTTGCTTTAAAAAAGTAAGTTACACATTTGTCTGTCTGTTGGTGGTGCATTTTGAAACAGATAGGAACTATATAACCTTACATAGAAGGCAGGATACAAAGACATCAGGAAAATATTTGAATTCCTCCAAAAATGCCCCATCTGGGGATAGCTTTCTATTTCTGTTTATCCACTGCTTTTCCCAAACATTACTCTTAACACAACAATTTACTTCTGTTTGCAAGGCAGTGAAAATGTAATTTAACAAAGACAGTACAATAACTAGCAGTGTCTTGAAATAGACTTCTTCCCCAGTTACCATCAAGTAAGACAAACGCTGATGGACACCTTAGAGATTCTTGCTTTCAGCTTCTGATGTTCTCAGTGCCCTTGGGACAGACTCAGTTCTCAGCACCTTACTAATGAAAAAGTCATAGAACCAGAGAGGACAGTAGCAGAAAATGCAGAGGGTCATGTATGCCCCTTTGCCAGGGGTGTACAAGCCATGTGGTCTCTTGGCCAGCAAAGCGTGCAGGACAGCACTCAGCACAGGGGAGAGGTCAGCGTCACAGTAGGCGGGCATGTGCAGGAGGTAGGTCTTCAGCCCCAAGAGGTAGTCCTCACCATAGTCTTGCCTTGTGTCTGCTGGGAGGTTCTCCACCAGCTCCTTTTCTTGCTTATCCCACAGGTCAGATGTGCCTTGTATACCTGCAGTAGCAGCATCACAGGATAGCACATGGGTTGGGGCTGAGTTAAAAAAATTAATCTATAATTTAAAGTCAGTAAGCTGTTCTCCACCACCACCCTGATTCAAAGTTGTTCTAAACTGTGTCAGTAAAAAACAGACAGAACAGCTGGTTAGCTGCAAGTGCTTTTACCTGGAAGAAAAGGGAAACCACAAAGCAAAGACTACACGACAGGCATGGGTTTCATGCACTGTTTGGTTACCAGCTCTACCTAAAAAGGCTCTCCCACAGCCAAGTCAGCATTTTTTCCTTCCCCACACCCCCATCCCACCATTCTGTCCTGATTCATTTTGTGGATGTATCTAACCAATATTTATCAACAGAAGCGAGTGACTGAGGAAAGGCAGGCAAACTACGATGAACAGGAGTCACTTGAGTTGGCCAAGTGCTATGCTTCTCTTTGACCCTGGTATTTCAATAACTAGTTTCATGAAGGATATTAGGCCAGTTTGTATTAGGTCAGATAGATTTTTTAAAATCTAATTTTTCCTCCCATCTACATCATGTAGGAACAAAAGCAGTAGCTTTTCCAATGCATTTATTGCCTAACCATCAGGAATGAAGCATTGCAAATAAAGAAAAATCTTAAATATTTGAAATCTCAAATACCAGGACTTGTTTTGATGCATGAAGTTTTGATCTAGAAGCCTGACAACAGCTAAGCAGGGCCCTGAAGGTAAAACCTCAGGCAGGTACCGCTGATCACACAGGAGCTGTCAGAGCCCAGTCCTGCAGGAAGGGGAGGCATTTAAGGAAGCAGGGTTATATGGAAAAGACCCTTTTGCTTTTCATTGGCTTAAAACTTGTCTCCCTGGAGTCACCAGGATTTGCTAAGTAGGCAGCAGTGGGATCTGACATTGTCCTCGGGTAGCTGCCAGGCACATCCACAGAACGGGGACCCGTGACACCCACCCTGCTCTGGGTGGGCACAGGGTGCAGCGAGGGTGTCTGCAGCAGGAGATGGGTCTGTAACCCTCAGGAGTGCAGCAGAGGGAAGGAGTGGAAAGATCAGAGACTATACAGAGTAATATCGACAGCAAGTAAGCAGGGTGACAGGTATTGCTGCAGATACTTTGATGCAAGACTAAGTAAAGAGAGCACTGATATTGAGAAAGGTAGGACTGACAGTGAGTCCTAAAGCTCTCGTGCAGGACAAACAAGCAGTAACACTCAAATCAAGCACACTGTGATGTTTGGTTTGTTAACTTCAACAAAGCTAGAGCAAAGGGAAGGCATCAACTGCCTGAACCCTGCCCTGTCTCAAAGCAAAGGGAGAACTCTGCCCAGGAGAAAGGCCACACTTGCAAGGCAGGAGCGGGCATCGTGCAGAACTGGAGGGAACATCTCTTGCAAAAAAATGCGGATCTTAGTTGCCCTAAACAACAAGAATGGGGAAAAGGTCCAACTGCTGAGAATCACTCAGGGCTCGGTTTGAAGGTGCTGGACTATAGGGAAAGAGGCAAGGCAGAATGAACTACCCGAAATGTCAAATACCAACCTGTTCGGAAGCCTGACGGATGAATTGCAGCCACTTTAATTCCCCATTTGGAAAGCTCTTGCCTCATTACGCCAGAAAACATGGACAGAGCTGCTTTTGATGCACCGTACGCAGCATACCTCGGTAGTGGAATGCCTCCTGCAGGAGCAATATAAACAAGATAAAGCTCGACGGTGGCTCTTTCCAGCCTTTATTTTCGTGATTTAGAAGGAAGATTATAGTGCAACCAAAATTATGCAGCTCTCGCTGAGGTTAAAGACAAGTCAGTGAGGGAATCATTTCTTTCTAGAGGTTAAAAAAAAGTGAAAGTTGTAAATTAGCAGTTGCTTATAGCAGTTATGCTCAGTAACACCTGATAAGATACCTTGTATGGCAGAAAAAATAAACCATATTGTGTTTAAGGGTAAAAAATGCTGAAAATTACGATTGGTGGTTTCAGAAACACAGATAATGTTTCAGTTGTTCATATAAACAGTGAAGCAATACTTTAATGGCACTGTTCTTGTTGTCACTGTAACATGAATTTCAGGCTCCTACCATAAACCACAGTTACAACAGGGCAAATAATCTCAATTCTACATTTAAAGCCAGTTTATCTTCCAGTTCTTTCCAGCTAGTTTCAGAAAGACCAGAAGCAACAGTGCAAGAGCAGGGAAAAACTCTGCGGACAAATGAAAACTGGAATCACACCCCTGGGCAACAGGACTCACTGAGACCCATCATAGAAGCAGATCCCCTGCCTATAGTTATATCCCACCTTCTCCAATCCCAGCAGCATTTGTTCAGATAGAAAAGAAACAGTATTTTAGGTGAATTTAAAATAAATTCATATGTTTACAAAATAAAAGCTTCCAGAAAAGAATATCTTCTACATAGAGAAGAAAAAAAAAGCTGGCACACTGTTACTTCAGCTCTATGAAAATCCAAAGATGCTTTGATTTGAGCATCTTCTCCTTCTTCAGACCTCTCCACCTCCTTTCTCCACAAAGTTGGTGTTATTACTACACAGAAAATCACTGCCAGCTTTAGGGGTCATCACAGCCACCACGGGATGTGCTGGCACAGCAAGGAGGAGGGAACAAAATGGGTAGCCCTTCTTGAGGCATGTCATTCCTTCTCCTGCCTGCATGGGCAGTTGGGCACATCCTCCAGTACGGCCTCTGTTTCAAATATTTCACATTTATCTCAATGTTATTTGAATCTTTTAACAGAAAATACTTAGATAAAAGGGAATCTTCAGGTAAGCCACTACTGGGTTTTGTACGGCAATGACCAAGGTATCACGGGAGCTTCTTACACAGAGCCATTCCTTTGAAGAAGTCAGGCCAATTATATGTTAATTATTCTTCTGTATGCATCTGAATAAGTTTGAGCTTCAATTGGTTTGAGCCAATTGAATAACCTACTGCTTCCCTCTGAGGTCAGGCTAACCTTGAGTTCAGTTAAATTAGCTCTAGAGACAGGAATAGATGCAGCACAATGAGATCTCACTAACTTTTCTGCTAATTTTTTACCAAAAAACCCTCTAACCCTGCTTTAAGAGGAAGCTATTTACCCAAAACCAGCCCTCATGCAAGAACATCTGTGCAAACAGCTACAGTTTAAGTAGGGTCACTATCAACTCTTGTAAGGGCAAATTACTCAACACAGGGAAGCTCTCCATTTATCCCTAAAAAGCAGCTCAGGGATTCATGCCAAGAATTAAAGACATCTGCCCCAAAACACCAAGTGCAAGCTTCATTGGAGAGTCAGAGAAAACAGAGGTCTGGCCTGTGTCTGTGCTTGCAAGGGTGGGTGGGCAGAGCAGCACCAGAAAGGACCTGCTGATAATTCAGTCCTGATTTCTTTAAGTGTCAGCAGTAAACAATAAACACAGGCATGCAGATACAAAATGTACTTGGGATTAAATAAAGAACACAGAAGATGGCAGTGTCAAAGCTTTGCTGAGGCCACATCCTCAACATAAATCATGAACACAAGGTAACGCTTGCACAAGCCACCTTGGCAATACAGACAGCAACTGCACAGAAATAAGGGTCCAAGAAGACAGGGCAAAGGAAACTTTGGGAAGCAGATGATATGGTAAATCCTTAACAGGTCTTAAACCAAAATACTTTCCATCGTCATGACATCCTGCTTCTAGCAGGTCTCATTTTCAAAGGAGCATTCTTGCTCCTCAGCTGTTGGCTACCAGATACTGCATTACTTCTGTTCCTACATCTTAGCATCTCAGCTGTCCTCCTAGAATAGAAAGTCATTTATAAAGACATATCTATAGCAAGTACAGAATCCAACTTATGGGAGAAAACAGGAGAGCATATCATATGCTGTTATTTTAAAAATGTTATTTTACTAATGTAAAAAAAAAAGATCCATTTTGCTAATATGTTAGGCTAAAATCATAGAATCATAGGGTTGGAAGGGCCCTCCGGAGACCATCTAGTCCAACCCCCCTGCCAGAGCAGGATTGCCTAGAGCAGGTCAATATTTCAAAGTATTTTGTTTATCTTCTTAAAATAAATATAAACACACATTCTCTTCAGGACCCAGGTTATATAGCCTGTTACAAACGACAAATCTCATTGACATACCCAGAATATATTTATGCTTTCATTTTAACCTGAAGTATTAAAAAAAAAGGCCAAAACTTTAGCTGTAACTAGGTCAAATGAAAGAAAACCCATCTCTGCATAAAACAGCTTTGGGGTATGTCCATGATGTGGTTCAATAACAGACTGAAGCGGTCACAGAATTCTGCTGGAACATGTTATAGAAACATGTGACTTACCACTCATCTTTCTGGACACTCACAAAGCTATCACTCAGCATCTACAACATAAGGTCTGAATTTTATATGACAGCATCTTTTTAGCCATATTAAACTCTTCTGCATTAAGGGCTGGTTTCTGGAAAAAACCTTCCAAACAGAAGAAAACTCTGCACTTATTGCGTACATACCAATTGCCTAAGTGTATTGACAAGCAAGACTGACCAATACCTTCTTTAGCATTTTGCCAAGTTAGTTGTTTTTCCTGTTGCACGAGAAATTTATCTGTTGCTTTAGTTCAGCTCACCTGCCATGCTGGACATGTTAACCAGCCTTCCCTGGGATTTCCGAAGTAACGGTAAGAAGGTCTTGGACAGCTCTACAGCCCCAAAGAAATTCACCTCCATGCACTGCCTGTACACGCTCATGGGGAGCAGTTCGCCGTCAGCGGGGAAGCCCAGGATGCCTGCGTTGTTCACAACTCCCCAGAGTCCTGGAAAGAAGAGAAGCACAGGGTTGCTATACAGCAGGAAATCAGCTCCATAAAGATTAAACTGATGAGCTGGATGGTGCCTCCAGATCAAAGCAGAGATGATCTGCAGCTGCAGATACACAGTACTCATTCCATGAGCAGTCATCACCATTTTTCATATATCTGAAGAAATCAGGAGTCACCAACATAAATAGCTTGACTGCCCACAGACTGTGGCATGGAAATGACCTACACACATCAGCCATGATGCAACCAACAGTGAAGGGATGCACCTTGTAAGCAGCTACATTAGTACTCCCATTAAATGGGAAAGAAAAGGGCTGTACCTGTATTTTGCACCTTCTCTGAGACTTTTAAATAGGCTTCCTTGACTTGGGTGGCATTGGTTATATCCAGCTGCAGGAGAGAGAGTCTCTGAGAACAAGTGCGTCTCAGCTCCTCAGCTCCAGGTCCATCCTCATTCAAGACCCCAGCAAACACAACAAAACCTAAGTTATCCAGGTATTTAGCCAGCGCATGTCCAATCCCAGTGTCGCTTCCTGAAAGCATCAAAAAGACACTTGAAAAGTGGGTCTGTCTTACACTATAATTTTAAATGGGCACACATTGGAAATACAAGAAAATGTCACCAAAAAGATGATGAAATAAAGTCAGTGAAATACATATGACAGCAGGAAGAAAGGCTCAGATCTGAAGGTTTGAGGACCTGAACCTTTGTGCCACAAAGTTTGACAAACCATGTCCTCTTGGCCCAGAGCTGATGACAACAGCTCATGCTCTACCAGTGACAGAGTCTAAGACTTACTTCATACATAAAGAGGAAATAAAACTCTAGATGGGTTCACCCAAATATTCAGATTGAAAACTGGTAACAAAGGAAAGAAGAAAGAAAAACCACAAATACTTAAATCTCAAAAGGACAACACAATAATAAGGCACTGGAATTCAAATTGTTGGGTTCTATTTTGTAAATCAAAGTAGTGTTATTTTATTCAAACATCTACCATCCAGATCCTTCTGATAAATACTTTATTGTCAGATGCTGCAACCAAACCACAGCTAAGCAACTGCTTCTTTACCTGCGAAGGAGTACAGTGTTTTCAAACCCTATGGAAGCTTCAGAGTGGCATTTTTAGGCTAAGCCATATAGGACCAGCGATTTAATTCATGCAAAATCACGTCATAATTTCTCTTATCCTCTCTATCCTCTTCCAAAATTATTCCAAAACTTTGTTCATATAAAGCAATGAACTGCCAAATGCAGGAAGCGCTATGAGAGCAAATACACAACAATGATCTTTGCAATCACAATTGTGCAATTCCTCCCACCAGGTAACAATGATGAATATTTAACAAATAATTTGATTGATACACAAGTCTCTCCATTTGACACAACATTTTGCTGTCACTATTTTAAGATACTGTTAAGTGCTTTTTCTCTTGGTGGTTTTTTGAATTCATGTTTCCATTCTTCCCATCTACAGAGAAACTTCTTAGTGAGGGAGGAAAGATCTCATCCATCTGCCCACCAAGACTCCCAACGAAGCGACACAGGGCTCTGATAGAGACAGAGAAGAAGTTTATACGGACTGTGCTGCAGGGGTTTTGCAAAGGACAATCAGAGGGAAAATAAGAAGTTTAAGAAACTAATGCAGTTTTTACACTGTAAAGCAGAGACACATCAGCACGTCCCACAACTCTGCCCCGTGCTCTCCACTGCAGCTGTGGCAAAGAACGCTCCTGGGTGCTGATGTGCATCAAGAAGCGTGGAGCTATCCCAGGCCTTGGCCATCTCCTGCAGTAGCCACTTACTACATAAATGCCCAGCTTCCAAACCCACCTGCATAGCTGGGAACCTGAATGTAGGACAAAGGGCTGGGACTCCTGCCAGGCTTTTTTTCCTATTTCCTCATTCGTGAAAGAGCTGCAATAATCCCTGTTTAAGACTACCATAAATTTGTAAGGGTTAATCTGTGATTTCAGCACACCGAGCTGGATGTTATCATACTTATTCATCAGCCCGTTCCCGCACTCAAAATCCGTAGTCAACAGAATCTGACTGCCAAAGGGACTCACCTTAATCAAGCTCGATCTTCATTTCTGGGTTTGGTCTTTTAACTAGAGCTTTAGTCCCAAAAGGTAAAAAAAACAACCTAATTCCACATGACTTGAAAGAATGTACTAAATACCTGGATCAATCAGTGCAAGATGTCAAAAAGAATTACTCGTGCTCTACTCAATTCTAAAAAAAAAAAAAAAAAAAAGCAAAGCTTTTTGGCATTTCTGAAGGCTGCAGTTTGAAGATGCACCAGAGCACCATATATATCACACTTAGCTTCTTGCAGCCCTGACCTGAAAGAGAAGAACAAACCTGCATTCTCGGAATTCCCAAAAGAGACATGAAGAGGCTTGCAAATATCCCAAAGACATGATGGATTTCTGGATTTCAGGGTGGGGTGTCTTTCCTTGTTTATCTTTTAGTGAAAAACCCTATTTCTGGATCAAATCCCTCCTTTTCATCCTTCCCAGAAAGTACACAGCCACAGATCTACATATGACTCAAGTTTTACAATGCAGCTTTAACTTGGGAAAGGGCAGAGCTCTCAACAGCAAGGTATGGGTGTAGAAACCCCAAGAAGGCAATAAAAAGCAGGGTTTATCTGTGCCTGCCACTGGGTTTGTCCCCAGCTTTTATCAAAACAGGTCTGATTTGAGTTTCAGACCTGCTACTGAAGTCCAGAGAAACTTTATCCTTCAACTCATAAAATGCAAACAGTAGTAAAGTCTCCACAGAGAAGAAATAGAGAATTCCCCCTCCCCTTGCTCCTACATCAAAACCGATGATTTGTGAGTGATTAGAAGATGTGCTATAAGAAAGGCAGCCACTATTGACTGTAATTGAATTCTTACTGAGAATTTATTATCAGCTCACACTGAGCATCAGAGATGCCAAGTCACATATCAAGAATAAGAAGACCAAGTTTTCTGGAGAAATTCACCCCACTGCACACAAGATAACCGAGGCAAGAATTTTACAATTCCTGCTACTTCAGATGTTCTATGCAAATTAATTTTTAGGGAAGCTGGCTACTGGGTCTACCAAACTACACTACATGTTCACACAACCAGGAGCTGCTGTTTAAGGACACTAAAACCCTCACTCCCAGCAAGAGGGCCAACAGGAATGTGAGCAGTCTTAAAGCCATTGGTGAAACATGCCCACAGTTATTCATGTGAAAAAGCATTCTGACAACTTGGCACATTTTTCCCTAATCGTGGTAGTCTGGTGAACTGCCAGCTTAAATAAGTAATGCAGAGTAGCACCCGTAAAAGGGACATCCAAAAGAGGATCAGAACAATATCTGACAAAACCCAGGTACAGAAGCACAGAGATTCCTCCACCCTCTGGCCAAAGGCAGCCGTCTCTCACGAGTGATATGTGGCAGCTGCCCAGAGCACAGCAGCATTCCTCAACCCTGTGGGGCTCCAAGGTGGGGAAGAAGAAAAGAAACTTTAAAAAAAAAAAATTTTAAATCACCATTTCTCACGAAGTGCCTGCCTCAGGTCTTGTCTAAATTGGAGAAAATTACACCAAAATTGATTTAAAGGCACCCTGCACCTGCACATACATGCAGACACACATCCTACAGTTGGTATGGGGAAGAGTAGTTGCAAGGTTTGGCTGACTGCATACCAGTCTGGATTCAAACAAAGAGCAAGAAGAGCCTCCTCAGATGTGTCAGCTGTCAGAGGTGTCCAAACTTGCATTTCTTCAGGACACTTGCAGCATAGGTACAAAGAAAGCATATTCACTTACTGGAACATACCCAAGTGTTCTTCACTGCCCTATATTGCTCTAATTCAAATTCTCTAGAGCAGGTAAGCTCTTAGAGAGTGCTTTTTCCTGAAGAACCTCAGTCTTCCAAAAAGCAAGGAGATGCCCAAGTGCAAGCACAACTTTTGTGTCTGCAGGGGTGGGACAGGAGTGCTCCCTATTCCCCCCACCTGACATTCATCTTCACCTCATACACCTGCAGGAGATTAACCACAAGGAGAGAACTTGCTGCTCGTCTTGTCCTCTATTAACTTTTGTATTTAACCCCCATATTAATGCTTGCTAGGCAAATCTAACTTATCTGCAGGTGTCTCTATAAACCAAAATGAAATTCTGCAAGAAATAGCTATATAAACCAAAGCAATTTAATTCAGATTTCCAGGGGGGAAAAATAGAAAATAAACCAAAAAAAGAGCAAATTAACAGTGCACGAAGAATTTGGCAAGCACTCCAGTTTAAAGCTTTGATTAACACAAACAAACGTTTAAAGTTTTAGAAGAAACAGGAGAAAAGCAATAAAACTACAAAAATGCCATTCCTGCAAACTAGAAGTGAGTTTTGAGTAGATCAGAGTGTTAATAGAGACTGAATTAATTAGCTCTGCACTTTCACTGCTAGTGAAGGAAATGACTCCTGAACTATTTCATACATGGTTTCAAAGAGACAGCACCAGTGTGTTGAAACATATGTGTGATATACACAGCGTGCACTGCGCAAACAGGCACACCAAAAGATAATGGTACATCCGTAACCAGTGCAATAAATTCAAGTAAACAAAAGTAATGTATTAATGTAGTGTTCTGAGGACTTCCAGAAATTAACATATCTCCTAATAATTAGAGCATCGTAAGTATTCTTATGCTTTTTGCACCAGTTAATTTCACAAGTATGTCCAAAAACCTACTTGTAAAAATTAAATGGGACACTAAAAAATAATAGCATCTATTAAGATGCTTTTCTACTTGATTTCAGAACACTTATTTACCTGGAAAAAACATCTCCAGCAAAGCAAATAAAATGAGAAAAAGTAAAATAAAAGGAAACATTACAAGCATGCCTTTCATAGATACCTAACCCAAGGAGACAAAAGTTTTCCAGCCCACTTATGAGAAAAGCCAGTTTTTGTTCCCGGAGCGTGTCTGCAGCACCTTACCTGTGACGAGCACGGCTTTGTCGCCCACGGGCAGCAGCGCCCTGCTGCCCAGGAACACGGAGGAGACGAGGCACACGGTGCAAAACACCACCAGCCCCCCACCAGCGCCCAGCGTGGCCACGCACAGCAGCCCCAGCAAGGCAGGCAGGAGCCTCCAGACCAGCACATTTGCTTTCTCCACCGGGCTCCTCTTGGCTGTGCAGAGCATGGTTACCCCAAAAAGGATGGTGATGCCCATGTAGAGCCATCCAAGGGGGCTGGAGGCGAGAGCATCCATCAGCAGGGGTGAGAAGCAGGCGCACACACACCCCACCACCGGCTGGGTAAAAGCAGGTATTGCTAAATGCAGCGTGTGTTATATAGGAGCAGGGGGTGGGGCAGAGAAAGGGGACTCTGTTTAAAAGGTTTGACATAATCTCACTTACCCTTGGCATCAGCAAGAAGCAGAAGCCTTCCTTTTCTTTACCTTTTATTCCTTCTGCTTCACAGCTCCACCTTCTGAACAATATGCTGGCTGGATAATGATTGACAGCACTGGGAACGGACATGATGTAGCAAGTGCTGGCTTCAGGGAAAAAATTAACTGCTATATATTTTATATGTTTAAAGTACATTTTCCTAGGTAGTGAAAAATGAAGTCTCCTTTATGGGAAACAGTTGGAACTTCCTGCCTACAAACTTAGGGTATAGTTTTGGTGGAACTGATGTTTGATGGGCAGTGACAAAAATGAGTCAGGACAGGGTTATTTACTCTCTGTGGTGCAAACTGTGTGGTGAGAGTTGGGCTTTATCACACATGGGCCACCCTCCTCTTTCAACAAAAGCCCAAAACGACCTTCTCTGCTTTAGTGCACACCTTTGGCTATTTACCTACTCCACATTCAATGATACCTACGCCTAATTGACCCCCTGCTTCAAGGGGGTGTGGGAGGCTGGGAAGGGGTGATTGCTGGTTTGCTATTGAGGGCACCTCATCAAGCAAACACATGTAACACACCTGAGGTTGAGTCTTTTGTTGACCTCCAGGGATGACATTCCCCTTAACTTTGACAGGAATCACTGGTTCAATACCCACAGCAAGTTGGGGGGAAAAATGTAATCCATTAAATATGTTTGAGAGATTTAACATCCACTCAGGTGCACTGTGAAAATTAGTTGACAATAACAAAATCCATCTGGCTAAAAGGACTGAAACACAACTTAGGCGTATTTAACCCAGTTGTTTTAAAAATCCCTGCTAAATGGTTTGAGAGATGGGCCTAAGTTATCACACAGCCATCTTAACAATGTAGCTGGTTTTCTGAAAGAAAATGTAGAGCTGACCTATTTTATTTCAGGCAGACATGAAAGACTGAAGTGCAGGGTGCAAACCCAACATGAGACACAAGCACATTTCCATTCCATTATTCCTTTGAGGTTTTATGGGATGACAGATCTGTTGAATATACATTTTTACAGCCACTGAAAATGTTTACATATCTCCACAGGTAATTCACATTAGAGACGAGGTCACTTTCTTAAAGGCCCATTACCCTTGAGGTCTGTTTGTGATTCACTGCTATTGTGAACACTGTTCAACCATCCTCCCACCAGTGCACAACGTGTAAACTATTTTCACTCCTCTTTGCCATTTGCTGCTTCTGCTTTTAGTAGCACGCTGGTCTGGAGGTCAATTATACTTTGCCCTCTGTTACAGTATCTCCTTAAAGATTTCCTCGGAGAATCTTGCTTTCTCTCCCTAATTGGTCTAAATCGTAGGATTTACATGACCACTAACACGCTGGTGTTTAAAGCATCTGCTCTCACACTTGAGAATAGAGCAAGCTGGAGCTTTTGCATAGTGGGATGAGGGGCAGAAGTGAACACCTCCAGCCTGATGTCCACCCTGGCTGCTCGCAGCCTGTGGTAAGGGTATAGGGGTGGGCGAGAGGCCAAGCCATGGTGGCCACCATGCCTGGTTCCTATGGAGCAATCTCTATTTGAATGTTCCCCTTTGCTCCATGCTCTCTTGCCATGTCCTTCACTGAAATGCATATGTGTACATGCACATCCTCTCCCTCTTACACTGAATTGGAGGGTGGGAAGATATATGGACTGCTGGGGATGCCATATGCATGCCTTGTTCACACGCCTGCTGCTGTGCGCTGACATAACACCCGTCTGCACCCACAACTCTGCAGAACGACTCTGGGAAGAGCTGGTGGGGACTGACTGATTTCTGTCTGAATTAATGTTGAATTTATATTTTACATATAAAATATAACTACTGAAGGCTTCTTTTAATGAGGAGCTGACCATGTATTCACCTTGGTGTGTGAATACCATTATATGAAAGTGAGTAGATCATACACACCAGGAAAGAGTATGATCTAAAACTGGCTGAGAAATGTTAACTTGGAATACCAACTTCATGAACGCTCTGCTCTTTGCATCAACATGACATCTGTGTTACAAGGAGGATGGATTTGATCTAGTTGATTTTGAGCTAAGCTTGACATACCTTTGCCAGGACATTTGTCTTTCTTCTCAGCTTTTCAGAACCATCGCACAGTAACTCAGTGCCCTGTCCCTTTATGCTCTGGCAATCTACGCATTCTATACTGAAGCCTGAGCACTGCTTCCATAGTCAGCCCTTGTCAACGACAAACAGCAGCACAGAAATGATTCAGACCAGCCTCCAGGCTGAACTGCTCTGTCATGCACTTACCTTCGCTGAGCACTTTGATCTCTGTACAGGTTTCTTGTGTTTCTAACTGGGACTTCGCAGATCTCCAGTGTGCCCCACCACCTAAGCCTCTTCATGCTAAGTGGTAACATTTCAAGGTCGATTAAAGCAATAGCATAAGAAGATGCCTTTCATGGAGAACAATCCTTCCATTGTAATCTGCAAAGTGAACGGCCAGTCTCTGCAGAATCTCTTGAGTCCAAAACCAGCTTGTTTTTCCTCTGAATTCTACAGTCACAGCATCTTTCACCCTGTGTAGTATCACTGCAGAAGACTTTCCCCAGGACAAAGCAAGAGCAACTCTCCAATGTGTGGGATCTTTATCATAGGCATCCACTCATTGAGTCCATGTTCTCATTCTTTGGGTACAATCACTTCTTCCTAGATACTAATTTACTTCCCTCTCATTTCTTTAAGATTTTCTCCTGTCATCCTTTGCTGGGTATATAATTTTCAGCATGATGGCTGCAGCCTGTTTTCAACTTCTTTTCTTAACACAAAAAAAGGGCAAAATGTTCAGGTTCCTCTGTTCCTTTGAAATGTGGTTAAGCTGAATCTGTTCACATCTTTGAAATGCACCACTAAGCTCTTTTTCTGTTTTACCTTAGTAATGAGCATTATTCTGTCTTTGCTATTCATGGCTCCATTTCTGGTTCAGAAGTGCCACGTGCCATATCCAGTACTTGCTGTCTGCTGATACTCTTTCCCAGCTGCAACATGAATTACATTGACGAGAAGCAGGAACCATTTTTTCTACTTGTCCAGTCTCTATCTCAGCTTCCTCTGCTTCTGCCAGTCACAGATTTGTTTCTCAGTTCAGGCCAGAACTTCTCACAGAACTCTTCAGTTCTCCATTTTGCTCTGTTTTGTTTGCTGATTCAGCTTTTACAGCTGTGCAATGCAATGACTCTCTCTCCTGAGACCCCTGCTCCATGTTCTTCATGTGCTTTTGTGGCTTGGATGGGGGATCTGCATTTCAAGTTCTGTAGAGAGGTTCTTGGCTACAAGGCTTTTCTTGGAAAATAATTTTAGCAGAAAATATGTTGGAATCCTTCCCACCAAAGGAGTCATTGATCAAGATATAAAAATGAGTAAATACATATATGAGCAGAAAAAAAAAAATTTACTTTGATTGACTACAGCTTCTGAGAGTACATAAACACCTTCATATATTTGGATTTTTGTGGACTTAATGGCTACACAAGCCCTTGTCAGGCTATAAGTTCTAGATGCAGAAGCTATTGAAACAGAACTCAATTTGGGCAAACAGTTTGTTCAATGTGCTGTTAAGGTACTCAACTTGAAGCATATGAGTTGTCCCCATAAAGAAAACAAAACTGTTAGTCTGCCTAAAGCTAGGAATGTGGCCAAGTATCTTTGTGAATTAAGATCTCCAAACACACAGGCATGTACTGAATAACGGCAAAAAAACATTATGCGCAACTGAAAATAAGGCTGTGTAACCTCTCCTTTGCCTTCAAACTATTTCTTTAATAGACTCTTAGGGAAAATAATTCCTGTCAAATAAAGTATGTATCCATTAAATAAAAGTAAGAAATACCTTTTACCTCTAAGTTACTGAGGAGTTTGTTTTTAGGAATATAGTCATTGTAAAGATTGTAAATTCAGACATAGACAGTAATTCCTGAAGATCACTTGGCAGTGAAGAAACAGCTGTAGCTCACAAACCTCAGTATTCAATTCTAACAAAAGCTAATAGTAATAATAATAATAATAATGATAATTCTTCCTTCCTCAGCTAGATCTCCTGTTACTTTCTCAAGTGTAAGAACCTCAGAGTGAGGAACTCCTATCCTGATGGTCAGACTGGACCTGTACATCTTTTGGCAGGTACCCACGCAACACACACCTTAGCATGATACACTCTCAAAAGAAATAATTGCAGTCTGCATTTTCCCATGGGAATCCAATGCCTGCAGCAGCTCTACCTTCACGCTGAAGCAGTAGGTCTCATAATAACATGCCATATGAAATGAAGCCATGGGCTGTAAGTTCTGCCTTATTTACATGAACTCTAAACACCCTTTGTAAATTTTCAGCAATAGACAAAACATCTTAAATCAGAGAAATTGTTAAGATTATGAGCACTCCTTTGTATTTGCAAGGGAGGTTTTCTTCTCTAACTCTCCCGACTTTTATGGATCTCCAGGCTTTCAAGAACAGCTAAAAGTTGATTGCACTCTTTCCAAAATAAGTAATTTTTTATCAACCCCAATTGTCATTATTTTCCAACAAGAGAATAGAAAACGCAAAGGCAATTAGGTACTCTTTAGGAAATTAGCCAGGAATCATCTCTAGGTTATCCTCATGAGAAATTACACTTGCTTGCCTTTCTTCTGTCAACCGATAAGGTGAAACAGCTTTCACAGAACCATTAGCATTAGAGAAGAAAAGATACCAGTTTATCTTAGACTACTTCTCTGACAGCAACAGACTCTTCCCTAAAATTTACTTTGGTAGATTCAGGGTAAGATTCCAGCCCTGCCTAGGACAGAGCACAGCACAGTGGTGCCTCAATACATGAGAAATGAAGATGTAAGCTACACTCAGGACTGGAAGATTAGTTTGTTTTTCCAACTAGATTTTTATTGTATCTCTCTATCCTGTTCCCTTTCCTACAGCTTTGCCTCTCTGAAGTTAATGGTAGCATCTATTTGCTCAGAAAAATGGATTTCCACATTTTCCTTACCCACAGTCTGCTTGTTTCTTTGCAGGTGGTTCCTGAAATGAAACCACAATTTCACCTGCCTTATTTCTAGATGGTTGCTCCTAACCACAAGTCATATAGACCATATTGACATCAGAAACAAAAAAAACCCACTTCTGCATCTTCTTTCTGTAACTTCTCCTCCTGCATGTCTCCAAACAATGGCAGGTTGGAGAAATATCTGGTTTACATCCAACTTTTTCCACACGTTAATAGTAGACACAAAACGTTTTCAAATATTTAGGTATTATCTATGCAAAAGTTACATAATTTTTATTGTAGTTAAATTCTTAAATAGCAATGTGAATATGGAGGCAAACAGAAAATTGGGCATACTGGTAATAAAAAATCTGATTAAAGCATGGGTAGACAAATTGAGTAGCTAAGACAGGTAACAGTAGTGACGGAGATGCCAACTTCAGCAATCCCAGCTCACCAGGGACTCCAGGTACACATGGTAGATTATGAGTTCCCATTGAAATCTCAGCCCTATAGCACCCTTATCAATATTTAATCAAGTCGTGCTAACATGCAGCTAGCACAAACACATACCCTTTATCAGACCCTTAAGTGCAATCTAGAACAATATTGTTCAAATCAAGATTTTCATTTAAAAAATCTTCAACTCCGAGTCTATCTGTACTTGTCTTTTGCCCCCAGAAAGAAGTCCCTTCAAAGTGGGGCGATTTCCTACATCATCACTACCACATGACTTGTCATTCATAGTAGATAGCGGCAACATTAAATGACATACAACTTGGAGAATATTGTCTTTGAGATTCGAGCATGGATTCTGCAAAGGGGATGAAAGAAAATGGGCAGCACCATCACCCCATTGTCACCTGGGTTATTAACTATACACATCTGCAACATGTCTCCTCTTCCATCTGCAAACTCTTAAAAACATCTCTGCCTCTCATAAACAGAATTCACTTATTTTTAGATTTTCCTCACAGTTACATCAGCTAGTCTTTGAAATGAAAGCTGAAGCAAAATGAGATGAAAAATGAGCGATGATTCAAAAAGCATTAAGTGATCAACCATGACAAAGCGTCACCTGCCCTAAATGCATTCTGTTTGCGGTCACTTGAAGGACAAGTCCTTCGCTTCTGAATGGTGAAGCCATGTATTTTTCCTGTTGAGGAACTGTGACCTCACTCTGTGCGTAATCAATGACTTACATTATTATTTTGATTGAATGTGTGTTTGCTACATACCGAATGTCACCGATTTCTCCTTTAATGCTGCTGATCTGAAGGGCATTCCTGTTGCTTTTCAGCAATGTTTGTGCTGCTTCTAAACTGCTGCAATCACGTTTGAATGTTGTCAGCGAGACCAGCTCTCTGTCAGGAATGACTTAGTGATAGATGATCCTCCCATGGAGCAAGGGGGCAAACTAGATGACCTCTCAAGGTCTCTTTCAGGATCTGTGGGGGGTTTTGATGGCTCTATGGCAGGTAGCATTTTAGTTAAATGCTATTTTTTTCTTTAGGCAATCCACCAACTATGGAAAAATCTGTATATTCAGTGTCCTTTTTTGTTGTTTTGTTTCCCTTTATTATATCGTCCATCTTAGGCATTTTATGTCATGCAGCAACCTTAACCCCGACTGAAAAATTGTTTAGATGTAAGCCTATCTAATCCCATTAAAATCACTACGACTATCCACACAAAAAACTAGACAGATTATTTAATTATTTGCTGAATGACTGTCCCAATACCCATTAGGTCTAAACGTTCCCTGCGAGCCCAAACTCACAAACACTTATGTATATTCTTAAAAATAAACACAGATATTTGTACACAGGTAAAGGACAGAAATATTCCTATTATGTATTTAAACATGTACACACCTGCAGAATCAGACCATCTTAAAGACCTCCTCTACTTGGATTTGAAGATGTGCTAACAGAGTCGTGCAAATAAACCTACACGATAAAACTATTTATTTCACTTTCCAGGTGACACAACTATCAAGCACAACTTTAATGAACTTCTTCAAGTTTTGAAGTCAGTATTAAAACATTCTCAAGCCCCAGGTGGAGGTCGTACCCGAACAGGCCCAGATTCTATGGGGAAAAGTCTGCAAGACACTTCACAATAACCATCCCTTGCAAGGAATTCCTCCCTGAGCTGTGCCGAGTTTGTAACTTGCTTTATTAATACTGTAAACTATCACTTGACTTTTAGTTTTCGTTTCAAAATTTGCTTTTTAACAACATATACAACAGCCTTAGGGCAAAACTCTCTCCTGGATGCATGCAAACTTTGCTGGAACCACTAAGGACAATGCAGGCGTAGCTTCAAAGGCAGATTTGGGACCTATAACTTTAATTCATCCATCAAATGGAGCTCCAAAATCCATTAAGGAAAAATAACTAGTAACCATCTGTCTTTACTCATCAGGCTGAAAGCAGTTAATCAAACCTAGTGGACATTTTTACTTTCTTCTTTCTCTCTCAACAGCTTTGAACACAGATGCAGCTTTTCCATAATTAAGCTGAGCATAGTGGCTCCTAGACAGATTAATTCTGGAGAGCCTGTCAAAATGTCAGATGGCATACAGGTTCTGTGTCTTGTCCCTGGGATTTCTGGGATTATTACAGTTATTTTTATTTAGTTGTATATATATTATCACACATTATATATATATATATGTATATATATAGGCAGATTCAGGACACAATTATTAAAATTAACAGCCCTCTATAGCCCATGCTCTTAACCCATCACAATGATGGCAGTGTTACGAGGACCTATTCTCTAGGATAAGGTGTATTTTTTGTTTCTTTTTTTCTCTCTCTGTTTGGGCTGCAAGTCAGGATATCACCTCCACAGTGAGAAAATGTCTCTGGGAACTGAACCACAGGATGCAAATGGCCACCAGAAGGCAGCTACTTTTACTCACTTCGAAACCACATTTTTACTACTAACTGAAAGGCAAAAATGTTTGTAAACTCATTGACAGTGTTCTGAATCAACCTAGAGGTGTTCCAAGTTACAGGAGTTATATTCTAACGAGCTGGAAAATAATTAGATAGTTCATCCCTAATAACTATTCCAGATACGTGTTCTTAGGAAAGTTCTCAGATATATGATACGGTTTCTATTAACTTTAAAAGGATATACACAAGTATCCGAAGTGGCTTTCAGATCTCGATTGCTATTATTAATGAGCTCATATGTGTTTTCAATTTCCCCTTTCTGAGTTCTAACATTTTAAAGCAGAGAGCATCTCCAATTCTTAAGGATTTTACCTTACTTGTTAAATAGTCTGGTTTTTCAAATGAATTCTACAATCAAATTTATGTACTGAAGCTAGGATTTAAAATTACCAGCCTACGAGCAATTTTTGCTTCCTTTAAACTGTTTTTTTTGTTTTATTTTTAAATAAAGTAAAAGCTCACGTCTAATATATCTTCACGCTGCTAAAATTAGAATTTCAATGTCATATAAAAGTTTAAAGGTTCTTACCTTTATAACTGGTTACAAAGAAGAATCAATTACTATTACTTTCGATTAAACAATGCAGTTTGAAAATGAATTGTGCAAAATCAGGAGAGACTGTCCCAGAGGAAGCCATTCAATGACTAGAAAAATGACAGGCAGTGGGCTTTCAAAGTAGTCATGAAAACTGAAGCACAGAAAGTACCAATAGAAATCAGCAGATACTGGCCAGACTTCACAGGTCAAATTCAGATGAAATTAAAAAAATTACAGGAGTCTAAAACATGGAATCTGTTTGTATACTTAGAAGTATAATTTTGCCTCCATACGTTTAATTGCTGATAACTGGTTCATCTATCAGCCGTCTATCCCCAGAGATATATTCAAAACAGTAAATGGAAATGAGGCACCCAACTATACTTGGAGAAGTGGGCAAGAATTAACTAGCCTAAGTACCTCTAGATACCAGACTCCACAGGAGAAAATAGAGAGGGAAGAGGTATTCTGAAGAAAACTGGCATGATCTCTCTTTAAATGGCACTCCTTTCTCTCAACAATATTTAAGCACTTGGCTATCATAAATGCTCTAAGAGGCAAGACAGAATTACTGTTCCCACAGCACACATGAATAAACTGAAGCAGAGAGAGGTCATCTTCTAATTAGTCAAAAAATCGTCGATGAAAACTCCCATATCATGGCACTCAGTGGTGGACCCTGCTGCTTGAATATGCTGTCAGCAGTGATCAGCTTGACAGGAAGTGCTCTTTGAGTACAAGTAAGCTAAAGACCATCAAATAATGTTTTATAGACATCGTAACACAGTTTAAAGGTCAGCAGAGAACCACGCTACAGATGTTCATACAGAATTCCTCTGGAGAATGGGAGAAACATGAGAAAAAGTAGGAAGATGCCTAGCTGAAAATATAAGAAATGGGCAGTGGAGACTGGAATTGTGGGCTCATCAGAAGAGGGTGTAAGCATCTCTCCACTGAATCAGAGATAAGTGTAAAAGTTAAAGAAATACATATGTAAATGGACAGACACAAGTGGAAAAAAAAATTGCTTTTACAAAGCAGGCCAAGGAAAAGAGACATTACTAATCCAAGGGAATTATGCCAAAAGCCTGAATAAAAAATGTTATTGTATGAAGATCTTGCCCAGGGGCAACTGCTAACTATGACACACCTGGCCTTACTGGTGTGATTCACAAGGGGTTTTCTATACACAAGATATTGCTCTTCTCCTATTTACTTCTTCTGATGTTATCATCCCAACTAGGTTCATGTCTGCTATCATAAATTAAATTTTAGTATTGCTAAATCCAGATATAATAACTCAAAATAAATATTTTATTTTTTTTTTAAATGGCAGGAGTCTAAAAATTCTAAATGTGAGGCTCTTCCTACTTACTCTTTTGGTTTTGCAGGCACAGCATGTTCCACTGGAACCAACTTGCCACCTGAACAAGTCTCAAATCCCGGATCTTTGCTCAGGCACAAACTGTATCTACATTGTGACAGAGCCACATTCAGCTAGAACTTGTGGGAAAAGTACCAGTGAGATGCTAAGCCAGGTGAGGTTCTTATAGGATGATGTTCTGCAGAACCGCCACAGGTTCAGTGCTGAGCGCTGCCTTAATTTCACAACTCTGGCAGGAATTGTTTGCACCTCGCTTCTGTCTTTGCTATCCACCTTTCATACATCTTCCTTCAATCTCAGTACAGTTAGAAGGAGCTGAGTGGGACTCTTGTCATCCACTGTGTTCCTTTTGAGAAAGGATTCCCCATGACAAATTCTTTGGATTTAATCAACAGAGGTCAGAAATGCAAAAAGTACAAGCTTCAGCTCAGACAGACTACTATCCTTAAGGGCTAAGAATCATAGAATCATTTAGGTTGGAAAAGAACCTTAAGATCATCGGCTACATGACAGAAATTAATTATACAGGAATCTTTAAAACTGGAACTTTAGACTCTGTGAAACTGTCAGCAAGTTAAACAGCTACTGCAGCTTCACGAGGCTAAACCACAGCCCAGCATTGTACGGTAATGAACCTGCACAAATGGGGATACATTCAACAAATTAGCCGTTAAAATGAAAGTTCAAGTTTACAGTAATGTAAGCCAGAATATTAATAGGAAAATACAAAGACTTTTAATGACAAAGTGAGAAACAGCAACAATTATTTTCATCCATTCGTACAAATGCCACCACACACTTATATCTTGCGTTGTTATAGAGTAGACTCTTTGTAATCTCTGAAGTCTCTAAAATGCCAGAGAATATGTGAAACTTTTATAAAATCAGTACTTATAGTAGAAGAACATGAAGACTTAGCTGAATGGTATTAGAGATTTACATTTGGTACCTCACCTGCAAGAGTACAGTTCAACTACTAAAAGAGACAAAATTGGACAGCTCCAACACCCAGAGACTTCAGAAAGCACAACGGAAATTACAACAGACACAACTCAAAGACTGTGAATGCAGCCACAGAACATTTGCACCAGAGAAAAAAAAAATATTCTGGCAACCTTTCTTAGAGTGCTGGTGTGCAGCCCTCCAGCATGATGCACTACACAAGCTATAGCCACTATACTTGAAGTATATTCTGTAGAATTTACATACATTCTTGGTTTAGCCTTAATTTTTGTACTAAATATTCCTCTTTTTATTCCATAAAAGAAGAACGTAAATTAAAAGTTCATAACCCACAGCATCTTTTATGGGCTATGATATTAACTTCAGCTATTATGGCCAGAAGCACCCAGAAGTTAACTTGTTAAAGAAATTTAATAATTCAATCTAATAATTCTAATTTTAAGAAGTCTAAATCATGGAACACATTCATGATGCATACTGCACCAAGATCACCTATAAAAGCTGGACTCAGTGGCTGCAGATGTTAAGTGAGACCCTTCCTTAATGTATAATCTACAGGAATTGGAGACCTGCCTCCTTACACAGTCCTGGTTGGACTGCTCCAGTTATACCAGAGACAACAGGGGAACAGGTTTCCTACCTAAACAGGAGGAATGCTTGTAGCCTATTCTCACAAGGGTCCTTCCAACCTTGAAATTCTCTTCAAGTTAATAAACTTCAGGACACAATGACAAGCTCATCACTGGCAAAGAGCTTACTGAAAAGGCAAAAGCAGTGTGACCCCTTGGCAAACAAGACACAAGGGGACTTTGGTTGTATAATGTTTTCTCATTAACACTTAGGAACTTTGAGTCATTTTGGTTTGTCAGTGACAATTATGGAAGGCATTTTCTTCATAAACAGATAAAACATCATGGGAGGTGGGATGATTCTCCCTGATAAGCTAATAATGTGCATGTTGCTTAAGTGTGATTAACTACGTGCTTTAGCTGATGCCCGTTCCTAGCAGAGATTACCTCTTTTTATGACGTTAGGGAAAGAAGCCAGGACCAAAACTACATGAGAAACACACATTGTGAAATCCAGTTGGCTTTACTATTAACAATACAGCATTCAAGGGTTTCTCATGGGCCACTCAGACTGTTTTCCAAGGCTTTCCTGGAGTATTCTTTAAAAGAACAAAGGAGCTCAGGCAAAGTCAGTAACAGACTGGGAGAAAGAATTGTACTAGATAATGCCTTCTTGTGGAAGGTGTTAAAATGACAACTGCTAAAACAGGCATTCTTGTGATAATAATTATAAACTCTTAAAGTTGAATATCTAAATTGATTAAGCAAGTAATCTTCCAATATCATTTTATTCAGCTAGTGTATAAACTCCTTAGGTCCAAATTATGGGGGGGTTTTTGTGTAATTTGAAAATTACGTATTGGATTTGAGAAACTTTCATTATACAAGAAATCCAGTCACTAGAACATGTTGTTCTTCTAAGTAATTTAGAAGAATGTTTCATCTTATACAGCTTGTTCATAATGTCTTTGATGTTTGATTCTTCCATGTTCCTAAGACGAATGAAGAATTAAGTTGTCCTGGAATTAATCCAGCACTTTCAACTAGCACAAATTCTGTTTCAATGGGCTGGACACTCTCTGAAAGATGAAGAAGCACTACTTTAAATGCAAAGCTCAGTCATAATTATTTCACTGCAAGAGTCAAACAAAAAATCATCTACTTGAATCCTCCAGTCATTCAGATCCTGCGTCTCCCTCAAAAGTAGCAAAACTTCAAAATTAGTTATAACCACATGCTGCGCCTATAACTTCTGTTAAGTGGAATGAAAATTAAGAGCAAGAATACCTTGCAGTAAATTACCTTAAGTGGCAGCACACTCACACTCCCAGTTGAATAGCTCCCACCTTGAACATGTTCTTCCTGTTACCATTCCAGGACAAAACATGTCCAAATAAGGCTTTTGAACAGAAGATAAAAGCATGTTATAATTATCTCAACTTTGTAACTTTAGTAACTTTGCCCCATTGCAGAGTTAGGGGATTTATTTTGTTTTGACCAAGTGCCTTCATCCTTCAGAATTTTTGGTTCTGAACAAATTCATTTCAAAGGAAAACTCTGGTTTGTGCCAGAACCACTTCATTTGAAATAGCTCACACATCAGGCCGTGATAAAATGCTTACTAGATGATCTTTCGAGGTCCCTTCCAATCCCTAGCATTCTGTGATTCTGTGATTACTTTTGTGGAACAGAATAAATAGTATCACAGATACACAACAACACTGTGCTCCTGTAAATACCAAGAGGCCATTTAAGAAGCCTTATGGAGGTTTTTAAATTTAAACACAGCTGAAGTAAAAAAGAGGTTGCATCCTTTCTTTGAGGTTGTTCTCCTCTACTTACACGTTCAAACTCTTACCTAATCCTTCCTCTGCAAAATCAGTAATTTTTTCAATGTTTTCAAGGTAATTAAAGAATTAAAATGGGAAGAACCATTTTTAAGCCAGTGTCTGTTCTGTTTTCTTGCTGTTCTAAGTACCTGAAAATGGGAGACCACCACCTAGACCTTGAGCACAGTATCATCAGTAGGAAAGCACCAGAAGCTAAGTGTGAAGATGGATAACATTTCCTCAGCAATTATATTTCCTTTCCCCCTCAGCAAATGCAGCTTCCACTGAGAAACCCAGAGAAATGCTACAACAAATTCCGGTGCTGGTGCTCTTGCTGACACACCTCATCCTCACCACCAGTACCTGCAGATTTCTTATTCACAGACAGAAAATGAACACAGTACAAAATACAGATTCAAGTTCACATTTTGCCTCGAGTTTGTTCTACATATAGGGATAGCACATGATTAGCTGCCTGTGAAGCCGGAGCATTCTTTAGCTCCTTTCAAAAGATCAAAGTAGTACATCTCCAACCATCAACTGGCTGTTCAGTTATTAGCACCCACGATTCATAGTAGACAGACCCCATCTTGTTTTTGTTAGCTAAGAGGGCAAGATTTCTGTAAAGCTATGGATAACCAAACTAAATGATAAATTTCTACAACAGAGAAGCCATTTCTCGTTATCAGTGCCGTAAATAAGGGCAGCCGGATGCACATCAATCACACTTGAAGCCAAATCAGACAATTACTGAACTGCAAGTATACAGTTACCGCCTGAAATATTTGCCTATTTAAACTTACGAGAAGACTTCTTTTAAGTACCTGAATCAAAGACATTCAGCATTGCATTCCAAAACCTGTCCTCCCCCTCTCTGAGAGCAAAAACATCTGTGAAAATCTTTTCAAGAATATTTTGCTAGTCTTTTCATAAGAAGTTTCTTAATGTACTAACTTTCAAAGCATATCATCCTTTCAGGTACAAAGAGGCTCAACCCTCTAGCCCCTGCAGTCCTGTGTGCCTCCTCTGCATCATTGAAATTATTCATGAAGTTACAGGAGGGGCTAAAATTTGGCTTTTTACCTCTAAGGTGCTGCAATTATCTTGGATAATTCTCTTTTTTTTTTCCTGTTAAGTACCAATATGCTTGCAATATATTTTAGCACCTCAGAACATCAGGTAATAAATCAGGTCAAATTACAACTTACAAAAAGCTGCTAGGCTTAAGGGAGCTTAAGATCAATATTGTTGGAGCAACCATTTACTTCAGACACCTAGACAGAAATACTTAGGAGTAGCTCTTAAGAGCTCCACAGAGATTATGAAGATTAACATCCACTCATTCTAAAAACTGGGTTATTGATGTGCCCCAAAGAGTACCCAAAGAGACACACAGGCCAGAAACAGCTATTTTTTACTAAAGTAAAAAGGGAGACCGCAGGTTATTCTCAGTCCTGTGCTCTAACCATTCACTCATCCTAAAATAGGCAAACTTTCTCTTCCCCTCCTTTTAGTAAATGTTACTTTTAAAAATATGATAATCTATATTTTTGAAGCATTACAGAATGGAAATCAATTAATTTCTGGTGACTTCACAGAACCCATGCATCACTTCCTATTGCTGAATAGTCACCTCAGAATCAAGCTCGTTCTTTAAGAATCCTTGCAAAAATAATCCAAAGCATTTTAAGTGTCTTTTATAGTACAGATTTTTTATAACTAATGCACAAAACATGACCACAGTGAAAACCATGACATCAAATATAACACTGATACTAAACAGTAGTCTAAACAGTACCCTCTCTCAGGTCACACTGAAGAATACATAACTGGAATCACCTGGACACTTGTAAGAAGCTGGTTCAACCGGCAACTGCTCACTGTTTCCTGATCCTTTGGGGTGAAAACAGACAAAGCTTGAGCAGTCAGTACCTTCTGAAGAATTGACTGCACCCTTCTACACCAAACATCACTGGCCAGAGCTGCTGCCATGACCTGGTGAAAGGAGGCTCTGAAAGGCTCCTGACTGTGCACAGCTTTCAGCAGAGCTGCCTTAACCAAACAAGGTGGGACAGAAACCTGGGAGCGGGGGCCAACATCACACCTGAATCCTTCTGTGGTTCTCTGTTGGATCTTGCTTCTGGATGTGTATGAGAATGAACTTGCTAGCTACAGGCTAACATTCACCCCAAAAGCTGCATCCACATTCAAGATGATCCCAAAACTAAATTAAAATGATTCTTCTTTTTAACAGTATAGGAAGAATTCTATAACAAAGCCCACACATCTGCAATTATACACCAAAGTTCTTCCTTCACCAAAGGATGTCAAAATACTCTGCAAAAAGTCAGACCCTTTGCAAGAGCTCTCTTGAGTAGAAATTACCTTCCATTTTGTGAATTCCTGTTTTGATAAGGAATCCACTACTCCCTACACTTCCTTCTAGTCAGGACCAGAGATGTGTCTCCTAAAATGAGAGAACACAGGAGAATTCTATTAGGAAAATGATAGAAAGCAACGGTTCAGATGAACAACTTTAATCAGTCTTAGAGAATGGTGTTCACTAAACAGTGAATAAAACTAATGTTGAATCCTTTTCCCTTCTCAGTGTGGATGAGATAGGCTAAGTTTTTCCATTCCTGGAATTCACAGGAAAAAGAAACTGTAAGTACCTTCGTTTGTCATCTCCACATCACCAAACGTATGACACTTTCCACAAGCAATACTGTACAGTGGTGTCCTAGGAAGTCAATGTTAACGTTTTCAGAGGGTCTAACTTGTATGGGGCTTAAAGAGTTCAGGCAAGTATACAACCGATCTCCTGGTTTATTAATATTGTAGAGCACCTCCAATGTGAGCTTCAGAAACACCACGGAAACAAGCACCACCGCAACCTCAGGCAGTGCAATGCCGCCTTTCTTAAAAAACAGAAATCAATTTTCTGAAGGTCACTCAGGAAACTTCTGTCAGAGCCAAGAATAAAACTCAGACTAGTGTTTTTATCCACAACCCTGTCCTCCTTTAAAAATATTCCAGCCTAATCAAGATTAAATGTTTGAGTCTAAATTTGAACATTATAATTCCCTCTATTTCCATCCACAATGTAGATGCTGTTTTCACCTTTTTACTACCATTCTGACCTATTGGTTTTACATATTTTAGTAAGACCATTAAGGTGGTTGGTTCTGACCTGATTTTAAGTCTTGTTCTCTTCTCTCATCCTATTGTTCAATCAAAAAATGCACAATTAAGTAACACCAAAAAGAAATCAATAAAATAATACAAAACCAGTAGACTAAGGTTTATTTCCCCAGATGAAATATTGCCCTGCTTCCCGAGACGGTACGGCTAGCATGCTTTGTATTTTGATGACAAAAATAATTTTACCAGCTAAGTATTTTAGATTGCAAAGGGAACCAGATGAACTAACATACTATGAAAGAATAATTAATGATTTCATTACTAATTCTTTCTAACTTGCATTGTTCGCTACAGCTGCTTATTTAGCTCTGTTTAGTTGCTGATTTAAGTATTTCTTTGCAGCCTGTTTCAGGTTCATTGCAGCTCAGGTTGTGGCAGATAAACCCCCATTCAGTGAGAGCTCTTCAAGTGACTGTAACATAGTCTGATTCTCTGCATGCTGGGATATATGCGAGGCATGCTTTGAAATGCCTCGTTCTTTAAAGTGAAAGTTGGTAGTAGAGACCAGGTTTACATGTTGTTTTTTTTTTAAAAAAACAATCCCAGAACAAACACTCCACTATCTGTAAAGCAAAACTGAAAGTCCATTTATTTGATGGCAATACAGAATTCATGATACATTCAGAAAGTCCATAAAGTCTCAGGAAAAGCAGGGTCTCACAGGAAATTAAAAAGCTTGAACAAATGGGTTGTGCAAACTGATGAGATCTCAGAGTGTAAACTCTTAAAAGCAAATCTGTCCATGTAAAATGAGGGCAACATTTACTCACAGCTTCCACAGATGTCACCATTTTGAAGGAATGAATGCTCCTTACCATTCTTTGAAGCCAAAAACGACTATTTACTATAACGATAAATAAAATTGGTAACGGTTTAGGAGCAAAGCGTTACAATTTCTTAGCTACAGCTTTATTATATTCATAATATTTACTCTAATTATGAGATAATCTGACACAATTCACTCACTGTAGATGACATGCCTTGCAGAAAGCAACAAAAAGCAGGATGGAGAAAGAGAGAGAGGTCTCAATCCTGCAAACTGTCCTGCATGGACGGTCACAAAGTCCAGAGGACAAAGCGTCATCCTGAGGTTAACAGCTGCCTGTTCAAACACAAGTATTTAACCATACAACATGGAGTGCAAGGTCAGAGACACCGTGCAGATAGTATAAAGCTCTATCAGCTGTCACGAAAAAGTGGCTGAACATGTTAAATTCCCATTCTTGGAAATACTCAATACCAACTCCCAAGCAACCTCTCTGGCTGAACCTGCTTCACGCAGGAGGTTCATCCAACCAATATATAGCACTTCCTTCCAGCCACAACTACTCTCCAGTTCTGTGGTATTCCATTCCAACGCAATCTGTTTGATCAGAAAACAGACATCAACTGTCATAATCCACTGTGAGGCTCCTCAAAGATAAAACACTGTGTTAGCAGATCTCAGGGAAAAGCCAGGACTCTTGTATCTTCCAGGTGATTAAACACTTGAGAAAATTTTCTAAAAGACTTCAAGTAGATTGAGGTATTATACATAAATCCAGAAGGCATATGGACACCTACAGAATTCACATATTTTGTATTTAGGGATAGCTAAGTTATTTTTCTGCTTCTGAGCTAAAATTCTCATACCTGTATAAACACACCACTGATTATATGTCTATATGGCATTTTAAGGGATGATCCAAACCCGCTCTTCTGCCCCTACAGACAGGGAAATCAGCTATGACTGAAGGATGCCCTCCAAACCAGACATTCTGCATGTCTACATAGATGCAGCAGTTTACAGCGGAAGCTCAATGGCTGAGATTGCTATTTATGAGTCACAAAGGTTCACCAGCAAGCAATAATTGCTAAAGAAATTGTTTAATGCTCACAGAATTCTTCGAAGGATCTGCTTAGTTTTAATTCTTGCCAGCCATCCATCAAAATAAAAACACAGCATACTAAGCCTACTTCTGTCAAGCTTTCGCACAACAGAAACTTGCATGTTTTAAGTGGTTTTGACGCTGAATCCACTTTTTGAGTTCCTTCTAACATTCCCCAAGTGACTCACACTTCTGCAAAAAGGAGAATACCAGAAAAGAGACTTTGAGAATGCAGTACTCCGTTGTTTCCTACTACAGCTCTCTCTCACAGACAACTTGCAGGGGATGTTTAACTTGGGAGCATTCTGCTGCAGTCAGTCAGCGCTGTGTGTTGCGTTCCCACCACCAAACACATTTTAGCCTCTGTGCAAGGCTCTGTTAGCATGTTACATGGTACAGGCTTTGATGGGTGCGCCAAGATGCGGGACAGCCGTGTTCCTGGTCCCCAGACGCTGCGAGGGCACAGCTCTCCTGGACACGGTGGGTCATCCAAAGGTGGCTGTAGGATCTTCGTTCCAACCATCTTCAGCAGCGAGGCCAGAAACACGCCTGCCCACCCAAAACCCCGAGGCTGGAGGGCTCTTTCACCACAAGGACACTCTCTCAGAGCCTCATACCCCCGAGCTCAGGCACAGGCTGCGAGAAAAGTACACGCACCGGGATGTGACCCAGCTGGAACGGGCCCGGCCTTCAACCACTCCTGATTCACCATCTTAAAGGGCCTCACGCAGCGACTCGAGTGTCGCGGGGGAAGGGAAGAGGGAGAGCAGCATCTTCCGGGCACACAAATTGACACAACACGTTAAGCTCCCACTTATCCGGCATGTCCCGGAGCAAAACTCAACATCTACCGAGCGCCCTCCCGCCAGGCCGCGCCTCCCGCCTCCCGCCCACNCCAGCCCCGTTCCCCACCGCCGGGGCTCCTCAGCGGGGCCTAAGCATTGCTGGGGGGGCCCCGGCGGCGCCGGGCCCGATCCCAGCTGCGGTCGGTGTAGGCGGAGTAGCCACAGAAGGGGGCTGGCGAGGGAAGTTAAATGGTGAGGGAAGTTAAAAGGCTTTCCCAGCTTTTCGTAGTGACAGCTCTGTACGTGCTTTTTTCATAGCAGTCATCTTTCCTCCGACTGTAACCTCCTTTTGAGGAATAAGAGAGCAGAATGTGGTTCTGCCTTGCCGAGCAGATGGTGAAATGAAGGGCTTCAATTAAAGCATGAAATAGATCTGTGAATAACTGAGGGTGTAGCGATATTAAAAGTCATATTGGCTGTAATGTGCATTTTTACAATGTCTTTTATAGGTCAATTTCCTTAAATAGTGCCAAAGGAAAGAGGATGGAACCAGAAAATACTGCCAGGGAAACAGTCCTCATTACTGGAGGAGGTGGTTATTTTGGCTTCCGGTTAGTGCATTAAATTGTTACTACATAAGAGAATAAATATAATAGATTGCTGCTGGGGAGGCAACAAAATCCATATGTAAAAGAGAAAACTGAGCCTGAAACGCCTGATCCAATTCACCCCATCTTATCTGGGGTCTTACTTTTAAACAAACATGTTTTTCTGTTTCCAAATGTTTTAAGCAAATGTGTTGCTGTGTTTTCAAATGTCAGGCATCAGCTGGCTTGCAGACAAGTACCTGTCTGCTCACCTTTGTAACGGGGACTTCGATCATCCTCTTTAAGCCTGCTCTCAAGAGCAAGCCTACGCCAACTCGTTAGACACATGCTTAGCTGTATAGAATAAACACCCTAGCTGCTCTTTACCCTCAAGAATATATTTCTTTTTATGGATGCTGATGTTTCAGAAGTAGTTGTTAATAAGGTGTGTATTTCAGTGAAATTCATTTTCCCCTACTGCAGATGGCTGTACAAGTGAAGCCATGTAAAGAAAAAATCCTATTTTGAGCCCTAAACTATCTTTCTAGTGTACCTTCAGAGTAATAACTGCTTACATAGGTGAGAAAATTTACTTTTTGTTCATGACTGTAATCTCTAAGTAGAGGGAAAAAAACCCCAGAAGATACATATTTGACTTCTGCTTGGTTTTTTCCTCCGCTGTCTCCCCCTTTAAGCACTACAGAAACATAGCAGTTATAAGAAAAAGAGAGAGGAACACCAGATTTATACCTTGTTTCAATACCTGCATTTATACCTGTGCATAAAAATCAACATTAAAATAGTAGTCTTCTTTTCCCTCCTGCTGAAACGTTTCATGCATTACCATACTACGTGTACTAACATACGGTTTCTATCGTGTTTTAGTTTAGGTTGTGCCATACACCAAAAGGGAGTAGATGTGCTTCTCTTTGATGTCGTGAAGCCACTTCAAACCGTGCCAGAGGGAATAAAGTTCATGCAAGGGGATGTCTGTTGCCTGTCTGATGTGGAAGAGGCTCTTAAAGATGTAATCTGCGTGTTCCATATCGCTTCCTACGGAATGTCTGGCAGGGAGCAGCTGAACCGAAAACTTATAGAAGATGTTAATGTGAAAGGAACGGAAAATGTCATCCAGGCCTGCAGGAGCACAGGGGTGTCGAGTCTGGTTTATACGAGTACATATAATGTGATATTTGGAGGCCAGATTATAGAAAACGGGGACGAATCTCTGCCTTACCTACCTCTTCACCTGCATCCAGATCACTACTCCCGGACCAAATCTTTAGCTGAAATGAAGGTGCTGGAGGCAAATGGTGCTGAGCTTGGAAATGGGAAAGGTGTATTAAGGACTTGTGCTCTCCGGCCAGCAGGCATCTATGGACCTGGAGAACAAAGACATCTTCCAAGAATAGTTAGTTACATTGAAAGGGGACTGTTTAAATTCATATACGGAGATCCTCATAGTTTGGTAGAATTTGTACATGTAGACAATCTAGTTGAGGCTCACATCCTTGCCTCCGAGGCCCTCAAAGCCAACAAAAAGCACATAGCTGCAGGCCAAGCCTATTTTATTTCAGATGGCAGGCCTGTAAATAACTTTGAATTTTTCCATCCTTTAGTGGAAGGTTTGGGTTACAAGTTCCCAACTTGCCGTCTTCCTCTCTCCCTTGTCTATTTTTTTGCATTCCTTACTGAAATAGTTCACTGTCTTGTAGGCCGTGTTTATAATTTTCAGCCTCTCCTCACTCGCACAGAGGTTTACAAAACTGGTGTCACGCACTATTTTAGTGTGGAGAAGGCCAGAAGGGAGCTGGGTTATGAGCCCCAGCAATACAGCCTGAATGAAGTGGTTGAGTGGTTTAGATCTCAGGGCTGTGGACCAAAGCCAAGAAAATACACCATTAGGCATCTTGCTAGGGATGGAGGATTGCTCTTGCTGCTGATTGCTGTGATGGTCTCATGGTTTCCATCCACAGCTGCATTTTCTGTCTGAAAGCTGAAATGCTGAGTATGGAGGACAGAATTTAGTTACCTTTTCTGAGTACTCTTGCTTTTGACAGACAGGTAACAAAATCCCAAGCAAACAAGAAAACACACATTTGTGTCATCCAGGTAATGAATCACCCTCAACAGTTTTCTCCCTGAGGAACGGAAATGCTGAGTAAGAAGGTGTAATTTTTATACACTGTTCCTCTTCAGAGTAAAACTGATAGATCACTAACAGGATGAACCTCAGTGTTACTACAAACAGCAATTTATTTTCAGGTACAACAGCACACTACAGTGAATGGAACAAGTGTCCTTAGACTGACTCTTCTTCCTCCCTGATGGGATTATACTCTCAATCCCTGCCCTCTGTTCCTAAAAAGTTTGTGCTACATGATCCAGAGGAGAATAAACTTACTCTTTGATCACATTCCAAAACCAAACTCGGGTTTCCAGCTTGGATGTATGTATGGCTAACCGAGATTGACTGATAAACTCTTAGACAATAAATAGTTTTGCGTTTTTAATGAATACATTGTGGTACTTTTCTGAGTTAACTCCATGATCTCTAATGACACTTCTGGTAAATGCACAATGGCAAATCTGAGTTACAGCAAGTGCTTCAAGCAGCACAGATCCGTAGATTTTTCTAACGGGAAAATATGCCTGTTTAAAATGAATGAGCTGGCTGAAGTGCATTCATAAAAAAGACCTATGATTTTCCCCCGCATTATTGAATGGTTAAACAAGTAATCCATTAAAGACACTTGGTAAGTGATTTCGTTCAGGTTCCACTGTTTAGAAAACATTTTTGGCTGTTAATAATATTTCTTTAACATCTGACAACACTTGAACATAACTTCACCTTTGTAGTAGGATGCTAAAGATACGATACAATGAAACTCCTACTTTTGTGGCATTTTAAGAATAAAAATTAAGACCTTTTTAAGTACAGGTCACTACTGACTCTAGCAGCTCCTTCACCTCTGTCAGTTTAATACAGAGATACTGAGAAACTTCAGAGCGTTACAGCAAAGTTGTTTTCCCTTAACCCATCGGCATTACAGTTTCAGTACTTCTTGATAAAGGACAGTCCTTCAGGAAGTTCACACCTCTTTAAACTTTAGTCTTTCCATTTTAATAATTTAAGATCAGTGTAGTTTGAGCTACTTTTGTCTAAGCTCGTTACTTCAGTTCTGTTAAAACTCCAATTTAAATGGGGAGGTGAAGAGACAGAAAGTGGTTCTGCATTGTTAAAGGACGCCTCACTACAGAAACCGAGCTAAAAGTCCACTGCCACCTGTGTTTAGAAGATGGAGATTTTTGTAGCTAACAATGACTGCAGACAGCATTATTTTTGGAGTGAGTTCTTTTCCTGATAAGTTTACCTTTTAAAAAAAAAAAAAAATCAATATTGATCATTACATGTTTTGTTTTGCTTGAAATCTGACTTTCCTCCTCCTTCATTCCCCCTACTAATGTGTACACCATGAAAGACATTAAATGTAATACTTAGCTTGAGGGACAGCTCAAGAGAGAACTCAAGTTGTTTGGTTTTGTTTGTTTTCTTTTTTCCTATAATAGCAAATAAATTGAGGGGGCCTGAGGCAGCAGTGTTTGTGCAGCAGGAGCGTTGCACTCCTTTATAAAGAGCTTATATGCCTCCAACAGAGCACTGATGGCAGAAGGGCTGCCTTCCAGAGGTCATTAATGTGCATCATCGTAGTCTGCAGAAAGACAAAATCTTTTTAATAAAACAGGAAAAAGACAGTCAGGAAAGCACTGGACCGTTGTTCTCTCTCCAACAGGCCCTGTGTTCTCAAGGGGATTATTTTCCCCTCGAAGTTCTCTGGGTTTGACACAATGTTATCAGAAATAGATTAAGAATTTTTAATGCCAGCAGAAGCCAGGGACAAAAACAAGATGTGGAAGAAATTGTGCAAGCCTGTTGCACAGATCCATAGTATCAGTATTTCATGCTAAGTCTTGTAAAAAGATCTCTTTAAGATATGGAACATAACTCCTGTGCCCCAGACAAATTTCTTCTGCTACTGGCGATCTTTTTAACTCAGCTACTGCCATTCATACTTACCTCAGTAGTGGGGCTCGTGTTAAAAAAAAATCTAGGAAAGGGTCCTACACTCATGAAGCCTAAGCCCACTCTGTTAATCCTGGCTGAAGTCAGAGCCCTGGAGAGCTTTTTAGGTACAACAGAAGAGGAAGCTCCTAAAAAAACAAAACAAAAACCCCACAAATACCACAACTCCTGCAGAACCTGAGCTCAACACATGAACATTTTCATTTGTCTGGAGTCAAGGACAGAACTTTTCACTGATAACAGAACAGGAGACGTTGTTTTGTCCTAACAGCCCATGACTTGTGCTTAAGCATGGTACTAAATCAGGTCCTTGTTAGGAGAACCTGGCAGCTGTTTGGCAATGGCTATACCACACGCCATCAACAGTTACGGGTATATTCATCAATTCCACCTAGTCGAAGCCCTGTCCTGGCTATAGAGGAGGTGAAGGATACTCTTCCTCTTTCCAGAAGGAAAACAGGAAATCTGTGGCTTAAGGAGATACTTTAAAATTGCTTGGAAATTACATATGTATAAAGCCACTCACAGCTGCTCTATTTTAAGTGCTTTACAATGAGAATTTTCTCTCCTTCCTGTTTTTTATTTATTACTACTCTTGCATGAATAACTGAGTAAATTAAGGTAATTAATTCAAGTGTTGCGTCTATTTCCAAGTTTTAATCTATTACCTGTTTTCCTGAAAGTGAATTACCAGAAATGCATCTGAACACTGAAAGAACTGGAAATACAGCACAGCTTCAGTTTTCCTTAGTCCTCAACATTATTTAACAATTGATATATGCCTTGCTATAAAGAATGATACTGGTATTTCAAGTAAATAGTTCTAGAATCTTTGGTCAGCTGCTTAACCTCACATACATAACGTGTCAAGGTAAAACTGCCAACAACTTTTCTATTTCTAATACATACATAAATATATGTATTTTAGAAGTTTAAATATCCATCATCCTTAAAGTAGACTAGATTGTTATAGTGCCTTCCCCTGAGTGACCCAACCAAAATCTTCTTTCAGTACTATTTATTACTAATTTCTGTATATTTTCAACAATATAGTGGCTTATTTAACAATTAGTGATGGGGTCTTCACTGAAAAGTGTCCTGAACACTGATTATTTGCACATATTGTAAAAGGTCTGGGGATTAAATTACAATTCATGAGTACACTGGTGTAAAGAGAACTACTTCTGCTGTGTTTTGGTCAAGCTCATGATTCCCTGTTTCAATGGAGTAACACCTAAGAATGTAGAGTAGCGACCAACGAAACTGCACTTTTTTTTTTTAAAAGTAATAGCTGGGCATGTTTATAAATACTGTCATGGATCAGAAGACAAATTTGGCTCCAAACTAATTCTGAAGCTTAATTTTCATTATATCTAGCTTCTATTTATATCATTAGAAATAGAATTTCAGTCTGGAACAAAGTCAGCTACTTGGACTGCACTTGGAAATGCTGACACAAGACTACAGCGGAATTCAACAACTGCACTTCAGCTTCCATGCCATATTCAGAGTTTTACAACTCATTCAGAGAATTCAAAGACATATATATGTCTATATTCACAGACTAAAAGGTGATAAGAATGTTTTGCTCATCTAATGACTTCCTAGAAGATCTAGGCTGCATATACATCATGCTGATTCCTGCTCAATATGTATATATTTTTTATCAGTAGAGTGAGAAAAATTTTGTTCCCAAAATTCCGAACAATTAAAAAAAAAAAAATCACAACATGAAGACAGTGTGCATGCACCTGGCAACACTTCTGCCCATGCAATTCAGGTGACCTTACAGGTAGAAATAATGCTGATACAATACTGTGGTGAACATCAGGATTACTCTGCTTCCAAATTACTGCAAACTCATCTTTGCCTTGTTCAGACTTCGCATTAAGCCAAATCTGATGCTCACCAGGGCTGAAGTGTCTATCTACCTATCACTGAAAAAGGTCACTTAGGAGCTGCAAGTTAAACATGATCTTTGACCTTTTCCTTCTGCCCTGCTTGTTTGCAGCCAGATCGAGTGCAACAATGACCATGTCTATGGAAACAAGCAAAAGTCAGTTTATCTTAAAAACACAGAAACACCCTTCCTCCAACCTCCAGAAGAACACATCAGCAGACCACTTTTCAATAAGAACTCACTCATCCTGCCCCAAATGACAGGCAAAATTCATGAAATTCATGAGCAATGCTTAAACAAAGAAGCATCTGGCATCATTCACATCACTGCTGAGATCTTAAAAATTATTTATTAAAAATAAGTTATTTTAAGGATTTAAAACAGTTTCTCTAAGAATATAACAATTTAACAGATCTTGTTAACTTCAAAAAATAGATAAACATTTTTCCTCCTAGGTTATAAAATTAGCACAGACATTCAAATCTCCTTTCATATTACAACAGTTGCAACTGTGAAAAAGTTGCTACAGTCTGCCCTGGCAAAGAACTGAGAGGTGAGGTTTTGGAGTTGAAATACAGAATGCAAGAAACAAGAGTTAGTACAGAGCCTTGCCCATCACCTGAAGTCAACAAACCAGCCAATCCAGTACTTTCCTTCTGAATACAGGGTCTCGTTACACTCTGGGGAAAAGTCTCACTGTAAAATGGAATAGATTTTCATAAATACTGAGAGAGGGCCTCCTACAACTTTTGACATCATGGATGTGTGGAGAATGTGCATGGGACTTTTCAAAGGACTATAAAATGTGCTAATTCTTAAATACTTGCACAGCAGTGGCACAAGGAACTTCTGTGTTCATCACACAATGGCTGTCCCGTGTCAGGGATATCCAGAGCAATGAAAGAAGATGAGACAAACAATTCGGTTATGTCTGTTCTGGAACTGAGCTTAAAAAAAAAAATTCTTACAAAATGAAAACAAAAAACCCACCACAGCAACAGCCTCGAGCTCCAGGGTTTGCTCTCCCCAGGCCCTAGCATCTTGTAGTCTCATATGTTTTGTGATCAGTCCAAACCTTGCTGGTAACTCAGCTGCCAATAAACCCTGTCCCACCTATAGCAACAACCTCAGGACCTTCCAGACAAGGCTCTGGGCCGTCTCGTCTGATAAACACTGACAACACAGTGTTCTCACAACATTAAATGGGAATTGTGGAGGCTGCTGAATGAAACACATAGCACAAGGACTGATCATATGACAAACTAACCATGCCCTGGAACATGCTACAAAACATACGCACACCAAAGGTCCCTCTCCTCGAGGAACAGCATATCTGGATGATACCATAACACTTGGATGCTGTAGATAAGTCCAGCTTTATACAGTTTGGGTTACAGCTCTACTTCTCAAATTCACTGCTGATGTAATTTTTAATTTTTTTGAGGGGGGTTTGCACCCATCTAACCCTTGAACAAGTCAATCACAACTGGGTACAGAAGAGATTTCGGGGAGGAGGAAGAAAAGCAGAGAATTGCCTTTAACTTTGCTCTCTTCTCTTTTTCAGTTGGGCGATTAGTAATTAATTTCTTTATAATAAAAATTTACAGAAGCCACCCCGTTGTGGGACACACTATTATAGCACTTTCATCTTCAAGACAAGACTGTCTTTAGAGAATAACTAAAACCTCACGGGGGTTCCTCAAACCATCATCTGTGAACGCACAATGGCATCAATTAAGCGCCTCTTGAAACAACAGAAGTCATAGCGTGGGGAGCAAGAGAAACTAAAAAATGCTGAGGCAGCTTCATCAGGCCATGAATCCCAAACCGTGCAAGTTTTCTGTGATGAGAAATACAGCACTACGTATGCAGCATTTCATGGCTCAGGCAGTCACTTAGAAAAACATAACTCCTCTGCACACATCTGAAAGCGAAGGTCAAGCACAGGGTTGGCAAAACTCCACCCATGTAGAGATGACCATCTAGGAATCTGACAGTAGTAACTGCTAGCACAAAGAACCAGCACATACACAAATTATGATAATCTAACAAGTCTTCTCATCAATAGCTCCATGTTCTGAATTTGATGGAAGCCGTAAGAACCTCTATATTTGTGTGCACTATCATTCTTGGATTAGATACATTTTGGGAAAACTTTCGACGTTTACAGGACACTATAGTTTGACGCTATCATCTAAGTAGGATTGCAAGATTAAAAATGGACAGTTCATTAAAAAAATCACTTCTAAGCACATTAGCAGCTGAAAGGATTTACAAAATTATACAAAAGTAAATGCTTTTCAGAATTTGAAATATCTGTTTGTATGTGGAAATGAAAGGTATTTCCTACTGCATATCTTAAAATGTTTCTTTCCTGTGCCTTGAGGTTGTGAACGTAGGTTCACAAGGGTTACGAATATAGGTTCACACATCATTCCTTTCTTAAACCTTTACAGAGAGAGTTCAACAGGAAAAACACAGCTACAGTCACAGAGGATATTTGGTTTCAACAAAATTAACATATTATCTAGTTCACAAAAATGTAACAGAAAACTTTAAACAGGAGACAATACGGTATGAGCTGCCCAAAATATTTTCCGCAGTATCAGAAGTACAATCTGCTGCCTTGGGCACTGTAACAGACATGACATGACATTGCTGGTGCAGAAGTGCTTTTACAGCGTTTAATAAATTAAAAACTCACTACCAGTTAATCTTAAGGAGCCAGGTTGTTAAAGTGGTGTGATTCCATGCATGCAAATTGCTGTGAATGTCTTATCTATAGGCTGCATACACAAATGCAGTAGATGATTTATACTTGTACTTCAGGTATTGGTAATGAGCAGTGAGGTCTATCCAACTACATGCCCTCAAATTTTAAAAATCTTGAGTACACAGAAGGTCTGGCCTGCACAGAGGGTATGTTTTGTACAGAATATAAGTTATTAGGAATTAAAACAGTTTTTCTTAAAACAAGAAATTAAGGAAACCCATCTTTCGTCCTCCTCCTCTTCTTCCAGTCATTCAGTCTGATGAGACCATCGAGTAGGATGACCAGGATATCTCTTCCTGAACGGCACCACAAAGCATGCATCAAAGAATGATTGCTTTAAGAGTAGAATTTGCTGTTACTGACTTTCTTCTCCTTTAATCTTAAGGGAAAGAAAAGGGAAGAAGTCAAGTCTACTAGGGATTCCTCAGAGAACAGTCTACTAAGTTCAATCTGCTTAGATACGAATGGCGAGTAATGTATCAGCAACAAGCACTGCAATTTTTTTCCTTAATAAATGGGAGTAAACAAGTGATTCATGCAGCTTTTCAGCACACATAAAAAGGGTGACTATATTTAAAGACAAGCCTTCCATCCCATCTTGAGATCTATCAAGATTTCCTCCCAGTACACGAAGCTGGTTGTCTCCCTCACAACCAGCCCCAAAGGTGGCAGCTATGGGGAAAGATCCTTCCCCTAGGCTTTGGATAATGTACTGACACTTAACTGACAACTCTATGCTGTCACAACTCAATACTGTTTGTAACTTTTGTGGTTTCTGTATCTGGAAGCATATTCTGTTCCCACATAGCTAACATGCTAACGGCATTTCCAGGGACATAACTTTGATAGTGCAGAAGAAGTGAGGCAGTTTATTTCTTTAGCCATATATATTTCCAGGCTTTCATCCTGGAAAGCCGGAGAAGGAAGAAATAGAAACTCACAGGATTACATGTTTCACTGTGATCATTGAAACTTGAGGTTTCACTGAGCAGACATTTCACAGCATCTGCTGGCCTCTAGCGGCTTGCAGCCCAGCTGTGCTTCACTGCAGCCCTTTCTTGCTTCAGATATGCTCATCCTACCCTCGCCACTCTTCAGAAGCTTGTTTTCATAAATCTGAGATGTCCTTACTATAAATCATGTCTAGATAGAGCTATCTTGGGATGGAGAATGATTATCAACCCACCTGCGGTTGCATGTGTCTTGATATATCTGTAGTTTGTGCTCATTCACACTGAATTCTTTTAATATAGCATCTCTGTTAGGATTCCTTAAATTCATATGGGTGTCATAAAGGAACAGCTGGTTATTAAGCTCCTCCTGGCGCTTCCGAAGTTGCCGACATGAGGAATAAAGCTCTTCTTCACTTTCCTTCAAAAGAACATTGGTAATCAGCGTAACCCAAACCAACACAGAATCAACAGAGTTTGGGCCATTATTTTGTTTTCCTAACACACATTCCATTACCTTTATGGAATGTTTCAGAAAATTAGTTTTATAAGATGTTTCTGGAATGTTTACAGAAAGAAACTAACTCAGAAAACACTAAAAACCCCCCTCAGCCCCACAGTATGAACAGCCATGTCCTCTACCGGGGGCATCAGGAACACTCCAGCACAAATCATGAAACGTGTATCTAAACACTTCTATCACAGAATTTTTCCCTAGTAAAGCATGTCAGTCTGTTGAGGAATGGACAGCAAATGCTCTGTCTCGATGGGTTATCAGATTATAACAGTTTGTAAAATATGAAAGAAGTTTAAATGTTGACTGTCCCACTGTGTGTGTGTGTTATGTGACATACGACCAGTCCTGGTGCTCTCTAGGCTACAGGTGGAAATACTGACTAGTAACTACGACCCCTAATAGCAGCAAGTATTCAGATGGATCCTGTTCTGTGGAGCTCTAGCAATTCAATACTTGCAGAGGGATTGATTAAGAATAACTTATTGAAGAATAACTTGGATCAGCTTGAGTTTCTGTTGTTGTATGCGGCCCAAAATCATAAAATAATCATCATTATTCTCTTTAGGACTTCAAATTATTTTAATACTTCAAAACTTTGGATACAAAAGCTGCCTCCTTTATAGAGTTACTAGTGGGGCATAGTACTGGCAGGACTGAAGTCTTAATTTTCACATCAGCAGCAAACCAAGATACTCATCCTACAATAAATGATGTGCGATCAATAAATTTAATAAATCCAAACATTTGCTGAGGCAGTATACTAATAAGAATGCCTCTTTCTGCACTCAGTCCAGACCTAGGAAAACTGATAGGTTAGCAACATACCCAAGGGGTTTCAGTTAGGGCAACAAGATCCTTTCCTACACCTTCTTTTTTCCTCCCAAAACACAATCCTACCCAGGTATGGATTTGAAGCAACTGAAACAGCCTCAGTGCTATGCTACTGATTAAGATTTTTTAAAGTTTGTTTGTTTGTTTTTTAAGGATAAAGAAAAACTTTATTTGCAAAGGGAAAAGGCAGATTGCCAATTACAAATCTACAGATGTAATCACCAAGATGCATAGGTACTACTATTTGTTCTTGTAACCAAATGTATCCCCAAAGCTAGACTTTAAAACCCCTTTTCAGAATGTCTACTTCAGTCTTTATGTTAAAAATATACACACCATTGAGGCTGACTGTAATCAGAAAATACTGAAGAGATAAACACACTTCCTGAATCAATTTTCAAGCAAATATGACATGCTTCCAAATGTAACAAGTACCTCAGTATTGTACAACTTTCACAATATCAAGGTAGCTGGTTAACTTCAGCAGAAAATGCACCAGACCCCACATAATAATTCACAACTGTGCGTGCTTACGTCTATACTACTCTTGCTTCTCTATTCCTGAGAAATTCCAGAGCCATCTGTAATTCCCCTTTACAATATTCTTTCACCTCCAAGAGTATGCAGATGGGCTCTGTATATAAACAGGCCTGTTGTTAAATTATATTATTTTATGGAGGATCATCATTTCTAAAAAAGGGCAGAAGAACAGATGGAGAAAGCCTTGATCTTTTCTGATGCTTCTTGAATGATCTGGCAAAAGTTCTAGAAGTTGATTAGCTACAGCAAGTCTTGGGTTGTTGCAGGCTGCCAAACAAAAGGGAAAATTTTTGAAAGTTCTCCTGCCACTGCATTACCACGCAGAGACATCAGACACTGTAAAAACACAGAGCTGTGCTGCATCTTCATTTGGCTTAACAAGCAGAAGGGGCTTCAAAAGTGCGAAATGTGCTACTGTCAAAGGACTCGGTGCTGACAGATTGGGAGACATACTGCTGCTATGAACAACACTTTAAGAGCTACTCCTGCCCCAGGCAAATAATGATCTGAATTTCTGAAGAGAAGCCACGGCAGGAGGAACTCACAATATATCTGCAAGTGACGTCCATGCTCAACAGACTAGGCAATAGTGAGTTGATGCCAGTTTTCTCAAAGGCAGCAAACCAAAAAATATCAGTTTATCAGGCCTCCTCTATCAGACCTATGTCCATGAAATATGAACATTTTAAGTATCATCTTCAAAGGATATAGGTCTCTCTTGTTTACACACACACACATGCTGGGTCTCAGCTTCTAACCCTCTCCTGCTCTCGTGACTCTTTGCTAGCCAAGTGAAGGAACCTACCACGGCTGCCAAACACTGTCATTACACACAGTCATTTTACAACACGTGTTATAAGGTGGCATTATAAAAACCTTGAAAAAGGATGTTTGAAAAAGGCTGCCACTCCTTTGTGAAGAAGACTGTGACTGAATTCAGTAATTTCCATTTCAGTGTATGCAACTGCAGGCACAAATCCCTCCAGAGACATAATGACTTACAGTGAGCAGAAGTTGGTATTTTAATCAGGAAAAATAATGTACGCTGGAGCAAACTGCAGCGTAAGCTGTAAAAGGCTACAAATAAGAAGCTGGACTAGTTTTTTTTCTCTGAATCTGAAAGGTAATGGAAAGCACCCTGAAATACTCACTTCCTAGAAGCATCTTTAAACATTCATCATATGGACTCTACACCAGCATATTTGAATTACATAAAATATTATTGAGACAGAGAGAGCCCGAGAATAATCCTGCTTCAAGTCAACACATACAGCAGCACCTTTGGAACACCAACAAATGCTGTTCCCAGATCAGCCACTTCAATGCCTGGCTTCATGAGCGAGGATGTTATCATTTCTTTCCCCTCTATCTTTAAAAACACTAGTCCTTCCCTTAGGTGTTCTAGAGAGGCTTAAAAGAAGCAGATTATAGCACTTCTGTAGGAACCCGAACACAGCTTCCACCTGATGGGCTGTTTAATGAAATACTGAGAGAAATTACTATCTTCTCTTCCTAAAGTGATTTTTTTTTTTTTTTTAATGTAGGACCTTTAAAAAAAGATGACTCTCTGAAGCCAAAGCTGAATTTAGCTAGCTTTGCATGGCATCCATCAGTTAACAGGGAAAGACAATGACCATCCTATTACAGCAAAATCTATTGGCAGTAACGAGGCTTTGATAGCACATTATTTCTTTTAACAACTACAGCATCTGTCCACCCAGAGGGAGTGGGACTCAATTTGCATTACTGGTCTTTCCCAGTACCTGCAGACACAGAACACAAAACTAAATCCTCATTTCCTGGTTTCCACAAAGAACTGGCAACATACATTCTAAGTGCACCCAGAACCCCCAGTGGTTCTCACCAGAACTTGTTGCATTTCACAGTGAACCAGAAGTGAGGCCAGCTCGATATCTTCACTATAGCCATTCTTGAGAGGAACTGATCTAAAACCTGATGGAGGGAACGTATAGAAAGGACAGTAAGAGTCATAGTAAAGGGTTATCACAAAAATGGTTCCGACTAGCTTGAGGGCTAACAGATTCCTCATTGCTCAAATGCTCCACTCCAGAGAGCAGGCTTTGCTGTGACAATTACAGAGAAGCAAAAGACAAGAATGGTCAAAATGAGAAACATATGATTTCACATGCGCTTGAAAACTAAAGCCAAAAGCAGAGGAAAGCAGAAAACTTACTCTACGTGTGTCCATGTCTAAAGATAATTAACAAAACAAATACACTGACAACAAAAGATAAAATCTTCCCACGTTTTACTCAGAGCACATAACCCTGTTGCTGCAATTAACTATGTGGTAAAGACAGTGCAAATTATTCTACATAATACTTCCTACCTCAATTTATAAAAAAGGAATTTCAAGAGAGTAATAGGATTATTTTAAACACTTACATGCTACACACTCAATATTGTAATACACAACGGATTAAAGGAGCTCCAATGAAAAACAGCACTTGTCCTTTGCCACATTGTAGCTGCTACTGAGAGCAAAGTCACAATACAACTATGCTGAACAGCGTATTATGCCCACTGATCTTACCTGATTTGATTCCTTTGATGGGAAAAGTGGCATGTGCTAGGAAATTGGGATCACTAAACATATCCTCCTCATAAACAACAAAGCGCAGAAATGCTAGATTTGGATCATAAATTTCAAATTTCACTTGCTCTGGACAGGGCGCCCAAACTGGATTAAGGCCATTGTCATCTGTAACAAAAAGGAAACATTTGCAGTATGAAGCAATAAATTCACTTCATTTACATATGGGTATATATCCCAGGACATCTTCTGGGGACACAAAGGCCCCAAAATCCTATTTAGCATCTATCTCCCGTTGTAACCTTGATTCAGAAGGTTTGTATTTGTTTATTTGCAGGGGGTGAGGGGGAGAAGAGGAAACTCTGCAGGGATGGAAATCCATGAAGAAAAGCTATTATTTGTATTTAAACATATAAAACTTCCTTGGACATGTATTTGTCAAAACAAACAAACAAAACCCCACAAAACCAAAACCCCAACAAACAAACAAAAACCCCAAACCAAAACACTTATTCATGAGCCTCATGCTCCGCATCAGAGTAAAAGCATGAAAAGAGCTGGGAAGACTGATGTACAATGGTCCAATTCTTACAGTCTCTTACAGAACATTGAGGAATTTTGCATGTGTGACAAAGCCAGAAGTTTGCTCTCTAAGATCTCTAGATTTGGGACTAACTGCAACAGTATTTTTTTTTCTAAATCTGATATACATTAAAGTTTCTCAAATTAACTGGCCCTGAGGCAAGCAAGAGAATAATATTGTACGACTCATCGGTCCAGAGCAACAGTTAACTTATTCCTCCCTATATAAGGTTGCTGACCAATTACAGACAACATAAATTCACGGTCATCCTCTACTCACTTTATTTAAGCATGCTGGAAGTTTAACAATATCCCTACAACACAGAAAATTACAGATACTCACTCACAACTGATGTCTTGAATTTGTTGTTATCATATTCAGCCCCACAAATTTCTACCTCTACAAAGGGACAAGCGATGCTTCTACCAGGTTTAGGGAGATGACGAGCACCTAAAACCTGCAAAGGCAACCGGAATTATAATCGCCTCCAAAGAAACTTGGCAACATTATTTCTGTACAGAAGGTAGCCTACAGAACTAGAAGGAGGAAAGAAAACTCAAAAGAACATGCAAAAACACACACTTCCTCTCTTGAATATGTTTGCATGTATTAAACATACTATCTGTGCCACCAATAGTAATATCTTCCATTGTTTGGGTAACCCAATGATTTTCACCTTAAGATACTCTAGCTGACATTCATTACACACAGTTCCAGACCAGGCCTGTAACAAAAGATTTGTTATCTCTCCTCAGTTTTATTAAATACCTATTTTAAGACATTCTGGCTTTGCATTCAGAGCCCCCATTTACTTCTTCTCTAAACTGTAGTGAAAAGCAATTAATGTGTTTCTTCTTTCTCAGAAAATACATTTTTAAAGGACATCCCTTACTGTATAGCAACTGAGAACAGAAAATAGTTCAATTCCTGTTGGGTACCAGAAGACAACATGGCATCATTTTCAAACAATAAACCCATTTTTCCATGAAAAATGAGAATGACATTCTGATTAAGTCACAATGCAGTAAATATGATGAAGGCAGAGGATTAGCTTATTTATTTTTGCTTAGTTTCTATAATTCATTATAATTCTTTTTCTTCCACATTGAAAATCTTGAACTAGTTAGTTTGCTGCTAACCAAACTCCAATAGGACCCTTGTATGGAGAAGTCATTAGACTGGAAATGGAAGTTAGTTCATTTGGAATTTTTATTAGCAATTATATAAAATTATCCCAGGATTGAGTTATAGCATGTGCTTTATTAGCATGAGAAAGATATGTATTTCTTTTCAGGAACCAGTGGAATTAGTTTTACTCTCAAACACGCTGACATTTAAAACCAGTATTTTGACAATCTGTCAGCTCTTGCTCTGAAACATAATAGCTTTATTTTTTGGTGTTATAGATATTTATGACTTGTAAAAAATATAATTTACAAAAGAGATTTACCCTCACTGTCATAATCATCTGCAATTTCCTCTTCGAGTCATTTGGCATTGGGTCATAGTCTTCATTTCGCATGCTTTCTGGCTGCAGAACATAGCCAGTGCGCCCATTAAGTGTAAACAAGGCATGGTTCAATTGCATGTATTTATCTAGGGAGAGAGTTAAACAGTCAGAACAGAAGATCCCCATTTGAATAAAGCTAAGGAAGTACCAGATAAATGGCTCCTCTCTGTGATTCTTTCTGGTCACCATTTTATCAGAAAGAGCTAGACAGATAAGATGGAAGACTCGGTTCCCTTCAGTGACTGAAGCTGACAGGCCACTTCGGACCAATTTTAGTCCCAATAAACCCATCTCCACTCACAATCAGCTTCCTATCAAGGTCCCTTACCAGAAAGTGGAGTACCGCCTTCCTGTGGCCGAACAACTCTTCATCCACTTGAAACTTACTGTAAATATCTCTGCTTGCTTATCACAAAGAGATCAAGGTGAAATAAACCTTTTAGAGTTTGGGGCTAGTTAGGCTCAGAGACAGGGCTTTTGGAGACCTGGTTTTGGGGACCAGCTCTATCAGGCAATCCAAATTTGACTTCTTGCACATCGTACCTTGCATGGAAGTACAAATAAATAGGACAGCCACAGTGACTAGAATGACAGAGGGGCCAGAAAGGGACTCGTTTATGGTGAAATGGAAGGTGGATTAGATCCTTTAAAGGGAGTACTACCTGGAGTTTGGAAGTTCAGAGCCACCATTTGGGAGCCACAAAGCCAGAGGCGAAACGGGTCATAGTTGGATGAGTCCACCCTCTGTCCTTTAGGATAGACGCGTGTCAGTCCCTTCAGGTTATATTTCAACAACTCAACTGGCTTTTGCTTAACAATGCTCTCTGCCTTGGTTTCCACAAAAGAACGGATTTCTTTGAAATCAGGATTTTCTACACAGGGTAGGTAGAAAAAAGAATGGTTACTAAAGGAAGAAAGAAGTTGACATTTATACTGCATTTCTACTAACACTTCATTTTACTTTGTTTTGCTTTGTCCTTTAATGCAATAATTGGCAGAGTTTTCATGCAGACACGGCAAATTGGTTGAGCATCAAGTCTGAAAGTTAAAATTGCCTCCTTGCCACATGCTTCGCTGCAGGGCAGATAAAGAGTTTATAGTCATGTTCTCATCTCATCATTGCTAATAATGTACTTCTGACCACAAGAACACGTATTTAAATGAGACATCTTTTCCTGGGTTTAAATGGGGAGAAGAAAGGGTGAGCCAGAGTTAGCCAGTGCCTCAAACAATGACTATAATAATAATGTCTTAACCACACTGACAGCTTATTAAAAACATTTGCAAAGAAACTTAAAGGAAAAGGGCACATTTGCTGGCTTCTCCAGCAGCAATTACAAAAAACTGGAATAAGAGGTACATATTTCAGTGTCAGATTTCACACCTGCACTTACAGAGACCCCAGTTCTCATTTGTTTTACAAAACCACATACCATTCCAATAGCTTACACAAATGGCAAACAGGTTCTTATAGTATAACTATATAAAGCACAGAAAATCCATTTTGAAGTTTTTTTTACAAACAAGTCACAAGTGTTCAGTCAGAGTTCTTCATCTCAAAAAAGTCAATTGACACGTAACTAGTGAGCTGCCACACGAAAGACACGTGTGAGAGGGTGTCTCTAGTTAACTAGTTAGAAATTTGTGACAGTTCTTGGTGACATGATGAATAGCATCAAGTTCTCAAGTTGTACAATTTCAAAGTGCCACGGAAAAGTCCAGGGGTAGGGCAGAACTTCATTTTCCAGTATAGAAAGGGTAGATTATAATCTTCAGTTCTAAAATTTCAGCTAACATGTAAAGATAGTAGAAAGGGTAAAATTCAGATGTAATATTAAAAGAAATACCTAAATTGTCTTTTGTTTTGCTTGTTGGCTTGCAGTAGATTACCAGATCAGATAATTCAATAGCAATCAATTGATTCTTTTCCCAGTACTTCCTCCTGTTCTCCTGTAAAACGTAACAAAGTTTTAGTTTACAGACACAGCAAAAAGGGCCTTTCCTCATCTTTTCCCCCTCCCCATGCAACAGAACTCTCCAGAGGCCACACTGTGACAAAAGCCTCCTGAATGACAGAAATGAGTTTCCAAGCATCTTTGAACACAGAGTCTTTAATGCTTCCCTAACTGTACAGAGGGAGAAAAAGCTGCCAAGCTCCTGAAGACCCACTGATGTACCATAAAAACCATTCCATTTAGAGATACTTCTTCTAGGTCATGTTTCTCTTTCTCTCATTTTTATTTCTAAATGAAAGCCTTGCATAAGAACCGTATCTCTCTTCCTCAGACAACAGGTCAACTGCTCTCGTTGCTTCTCCCCTTGCTGAACTTGCAAGGCCTCTCCTTGAGACACCAACTTGCCCGATATAAATAGGATTATGATGACCCTCAGAACATTGCCACTCCAAACGGCAGATAAACAGCATGACCCAACATGTTACTGAAACACAATTTCCATCACTCGTATCACCCACTTAATAATAAAAAGTGAATAAAAGCAACAAAGAAAAGAGTATATTTAAATATATCACTGTAAGGACTTTTTGGTCATGTTAAAAACTTCTTAAATACTAGAAAAGATGGCAGGGAAGTAAATTAATACATCAGAACAGGAAAAGCAAGTCCTGAAGAATGTCTTTAAGCAGCAGTACTTGTAGAGGGATGCAGAAGCTAAGCTTACACAGAATGCCTAATCCTTAGGCAAGAGTTTGGAAATACTACTATTGAAGATCTGGTAAATCCAGAATGTGCCGATTAGTTACAAATAAATAAAGTATTAGCCAAACAATTCCCTATCAGTGCCCCTGCATTTATGGACAAGCAGAGTTAGCAACCAGGACTAATAGGAGCTTAGGCAAAGGCAGCTCAGATTTCACATGTACTTACTACTGGATTCACAGTTCTGAACAGGACAGTCTGATACCTGAGCTGCTTCTACTTAACAATTGGATTGAACCAGTGTAACCAGATGTAAAATTGTAATGGTATCTACTTTGAACTACTAAGCACACTTCACTGAGGTGCAGGGTGCAACACAGACAGAACTCTGCTGAAAAACTCCCGTTAACATAAAGTAACATAAAATGCTAATTTACACATCATTCCCAAACAAGATTCACAGCATCAATAAAATGAACAAACAGCAGTATGCAACAGAGTGAAGGACCACGTGGTGGCAAGATTTAGCAGTGTGTGGGCACTAAAAACAAACCCTATTGTACATTTATTGCAGTACATTATAAAAAACAACGGACAGATTTTTATAAATACCTCTTCCGTAGTTTTCCAAGTAATTTCACGGATACTTTGGTACCATTCAAAGAGTTCTTCTACTTTATCAGTCGCAAACTCAACGCATGGATCTTCTGTATTCTTAGGTTCCAGAATGAAGACAAAAGGCTTTTTGTGTTTCCCTTGTGGCATTTTCACTGTTAGGCAACACAGTAACAAGAAATTTATCCTTAACACCAACAGTTCTTTTTCTAAGCTCTCATTGTTGATTTATTGCAACAGTCAGTATCGTAAAGTTTCATCATATTAATTTTATTAGCCATATTAATACAAGCAGGTGGTTTGGTTTGTTACGTTTCTTTTTAAAAAACATCTAAACTTAAGAGTCTACTCAACATTGAAAGCTCAGGAGTCCATGTGTAAGCATCAGAAAATACCTACCAACGTTGTACGTATTGAGTACCAATATGCCACGACACAGAGAGCCTAATGGATTGTCCTCGATAATCTGAAAAACACAAGTTAAATCTGACCCTAAATCTTCTCTTGAGAGAATATGCACAGGTTGTAAACAAATAATAAACACACATCATTACATCTAACCTCAGTTTCACTGAAAAGCATGCCTGCTATAATGTTTAAAAGCCTGCTTCCATATAAAGAATTTTTCATTTTGAGAAACGCATGAGAACCTCTATAGTGAGAGTAGTTTAATGAGGAGTGCAGCTTCTGTCCTGATACAACTGCTCATTTTTCAAGTCTGCTTATGGCTGCAATGAGCAGGAGAGGGAGGGGGGAATCTAATACATGTGTTTTCCTCCAAAACCTCCTGGAAAATCATTGGAAGAGCTTCAGAACAGAAGAACTCAACATTTTATTTTTAAAACTCCAAAATGTCAAAACTGCTTATATGGAGTTTTGTTTTCTTTCACTGAAGAGAATTCTGCCCAAGACTCTGGACTAGATTTTTAGATACTTTTGACAAGCAGTACAGGGTTAGTTATGCATTAAAACTTAAAAGTGGGGTGTGAAATGGCTAGTAAAATGTGTTCAGACACAGTTTTCTTATTTGTAAATACTAAGGCAGTAATTACATGGGCAAACTAGTTCAAAGTCTCAGGAACATTATTGTTTAGTCAAACTATCTGAAAAATCTAAACTGGCATGATTTTCATTAGCAGGAAACCATTATAATTTCTCAAAACCCCACCAAATCAGCTATCTCCTTAAGTAGTTTTCTATAAGGAATGTCCTGACAAAAATATTCAGCAGCAGAGAAGAGTGAAGAGTGCATTCATTTCTCTATTCATGTTCTCTGAAACGTAGCACACAGAATTGCAATTCTATAAACCAGACTTACACTTCCAGTAGGTAGCAACTTCCAGCAAAATGCAGCAGGCAAACCTTAACCCTCACCTGGTTTTCAAGCTCAGCAGAGTTATCAGATGACAGGTCTTCAACATAATTAGATGGAAAATAGTGCTGGACTTTTTCTCCGTAATCCCCCTTCCACCTGAATTTGAAAAGAAAAGTATATATAGAAAAAAAATAAAGGGCTTCAATAAGCCATTAATGAAGCAATAACCCTCAAGAAATCGGTCATTAATACCCCATACTAGCTTGTCTAGCTGGCTATCACCAAAATGTAAGTGATGAAGTAGCTAAAAGCTCTAACAAAGTGATCATTAACTGTAGTAACAGATGATTTCAGAGGGATTACAGTTACTATAAACTGCAGTTAATGACTTAAGACGCTTTTTCCCCCTCCAGTACTAAAAATACTATTATATGGTTGATTACCCTACAGAAACTACAGGGAAGCATTAGATTCCCAAGCTTTCCAAGCAGTTTATGAGCCAGCTAAGAAGGAAAACCTCTTCTGAAAGGAGACTGTACAGGTAACTAAAAAACAGTGGGCTTGAATCCTGAGAGGTACTTAGCAGAGCAAGGAAAGAAATAGAGCAATGATGACAATGCTGATAGATGTGTGACTTCACAGAAAACCCAAGTGTTAGGAAGGATGAATGTAGTAAAGGAAAAATACTGGATACGCTGGGCTATGGAGGTTCTGCAGGCTGAGGTTACTGCTGTAGGATAGAAGACATGAAAGAAGACTTAAGAATGACGAGTTTGGGGTTTTTTTCTTAAATACACTGGCATTAAGATTTACAAGGCCACAGTTAATAAGCAGCAATCAGATAATAAGCAAAGTTTTTAAAAACTAATATCCAAAGCTCATTTTTTTCCTGCATCTAGTAAGTCACCAGAAGTTCTCCTATGAGGAATCTTTGTCCTTACCAGCCTCCAGTTTCCTTTGTGACATTATGAATTAAAGCACCTCGACAGAAGCTCAATTCATCACTTCTTTTGGCTCTGTAGTCATACAAGGCTTTCACTGTTCTCTGAGGCTTTAAGAGAAACAGAGCAAAGTGGTCATCTAGGGGGACGGGTCATAAAATAATCAATAATGCAATCTTGGGAAAAAAAAGGGGGGGAGGGAAGGGAGAGGGGAGAGATTGGATCCCTTTTTCATCTGTTACGAAGCTTAGAAAACATAACACTAAAGTTCCAGAGTGACATCTATTGGTGGACGCAAGTGATGCTACTTAACTGCTATTCAATTATCGGCTTGGCTAAAAAGAAAAAGAAAAAATAATCTTTATTTTATGGGTGCTGCAACATAATTACTATAGGAGAAAAAAAAAAAAAGATAAATCCACAGTGAAATATCAATCCTCTATCTTCGTTGCATGTATTCATACACAGCTGGAGTTTCTAGGCTTAGATGTCTACAAAGCCTTCACTTCAAAACCAGATCAGCTATCCTGCTGGTCACATCTCCTTTAGGAAGGCATCCAGTTTTAGCAGGACAAGCAATTTCTTTATCTTGAATTTACTACTACCCAGATTTTTCAGCAGCAGTGCAAATTCATTGTCCAAAAAGAGTAAAAAGGATTACAGTCACAAAATTTACGAGTATGTGAACTTTTATGAGAATTTACAAGTAGGCAAGCCCTAACAAGAATTAGAGATTAGCAGATGTTTGCTGTACCACTTCTTTTAAAACATTCTATATATCTTGAAACAACAGAAACTTTAGTAACATAAATAAACTAAAGACACCATTTTTATATAGAAAGCACATAAATAAACTCTGCACCTATTTATACATGCTGGCCATGTTTGCTAATAGAACTGTGATAATTTTGTGCACAGGCAAATAATAGTGCTCATAAAAACACACACTAAGACACGCACACTTTGCATTTACATATTTTACTTTCTTTCCATGAAGATTTGGTCTTCTCAAACTAAATCTTCTCAGAAGTTATTTAATTATTTAATTTGGGAGCATACCTGCATAAGCATGCTTGCTAGAACAAATCCCCTCCACAGACTCAATAGCAAGAAGTGCCCAAATTCTCAGTATGGATGAATCAATATAGACCTTGTACACCAGAAAATGTATGGGTACAAATTTTAAAGAGATGGTAGGAAAAAATAATAAAAAATAAAAATCACACTCTCTATTTCTGCTCTTCAGTCGCCCATAAATCAAGCAGCCTAACGCTTTCAATTATCCTTTTCATTACTCCTAACAGGAAATAATAAACAAGTCTTAAAATTTTTACAAGTCTACAGGAAGTGTGAATCTCTCTCTTTAAGCATACCACTGTAGGGGTGATTTCGCTGGGTTCCACATACATCTTGACATCATAGAGGGAGTTAATATCTTTTTCCTAAAACCAGAAAGAAGGCGAAAAATAATGAAGTTACAGGAATAAGAAATTATATAAGTACTTAACGTTAATAGAACATTCATTGCTGAAACCACCTTTCTGACAATACGTAGGCAAACAGGAGGGAAGCCAGACACGTACGTCATGCTCATTGCTGTCATTGAAAAAATAGGTGAGCGTGAGTTTGCTGTTTAACATACCAAGACCAGTGCTTACCATGCTGTAGCGCTCCAGCAGCTCCTCAGTCACTGGGTAACGCAATTTCATCTTTCTGTACAGTGGATGCTTCTCATAGTACGTCACCAGCTCCACTAAACTCTCAAAATAGGCTGAGGTTCCAAGCACAAAATGGCGACCTTCTTGCTGAATTCGGAAGTGCTTCACCTTCCCCTCCGCTCTGTGAAACAAGTGCGGGTGCTGTAAAAGGTATTGGTACTTGCAGTGAAAGCACCAGTGTCATAAACTGGACCAAAATCGCTTTGTGTATCCTAACTATGTGAAATAGTATCTCCCTCTTTCAAAGCCTCTTATTCAAACTGAATTCCAGTTGCCTGATTAAATTCACAAAGAGATGTTCTCACTTTCCTACAATGTATAGGGCCTTGGGACAAATCCATGGTTTTGCTTAGATAAAATTTCCCTATTTTTTCCCCTACAGATAGGTATTCTGTCACCTTCATACTAATATAAATGTCTGATCAGACTGAGAGTCTCTCTGGAATCCACTGCTGCTGATTTGCCACTGTCCCTAAGCGACAGACACACTCCCCACAAAACAAGTGGCTGTTTCTTCCCTGTAATTAATTATTTTGATAACTACAGGAATCAATTTTGAAAGGAAAGAAAAAACAAACCAAAAAACACTCCTGTGCTTGAACACAAGATTTGCACTTGCATTGATAACATTAAAACCATTCACTGACAATAATCCCCCCACAGAAGACCCCTGTATCCTTTTCAATCTGCTGAAGTTTTGGTACTTCTTGTTTTCCCCACTGTGAAATGGTTTTATTGAGATGCTGCAGCTCAAGTTACTTCGATATCCACCTTGGTAACAGCAGAAAGCTTCACACCAAAGTACACAGGGGACTGGGGAATTCTGGACTTCAATACAAAGCCATGGAAATAAAAGGAAAACAAGTATTTGTTTTTCCAAAGCAGTTTGGTATGTTGCAGAATTATGCATTTTCAGAGAAATGTAATTTGATTTGAAGGCACAATGGAGAATACCACAATTCTACACATTTTATTAATGTAGTTGCAAGAAACGCAGTTTTGAAAATATTTTCCCTAGCAAGAAAAGCTGACAATTTTGTTTTGACATTTCATTTCGGTCAGTTATATGACAGGGCAGGACTTCCAGGGCTTAAGGATCTAGAATCACTGCTGAACCAGCACCAAAGAAAATTTAAAAGTAACACCCTGTAGTAAGGAGGGTCAAGAAAGTGAAGAAGAGCCATGCATGGTTCTGTATGGGAAGAAAGGGACAGTCAGTGCCCAAATATTCTTTAGAAATGCATAAAGGTTTATTCCAGTCACAAATGAACTCCTGTACACACTCTCACACATGGACCTGCTGCACAAATCAACCACACTAATCACTCAAAGTCTGCACGCAAGAATTTTAAGACTCTAAAAAGACCACAGTGTTTTTTAAATTGGGAAAAACAGAACATTGTTGGGCTACTAGGCAATGTAGTTATATCTGTCTTTTCTTACCTGAAAGTCATGGCAAACGAACTAGGCTCATCTCTCTTTCTAATCAGAAAGGCTCCATCTCGAGGAATTCGCATCAGCATGTCTTCTGCCTCTCCCCGACTCAAGTTGCTATAGTACCAACTACAACAATCAAAAAAGCAAAATGGACGAAGGATTACCAAGCTTGTCAAATGTCACTCAGGAAGAATAACAGGCAGTGTTATTAACAATAGAGTTTCAAACATTACAAGAAAAAAAAGAAAGCATTAGATTTTCCCCATCTTGCCATCTATGACAGCAGCTTGTTACAAAATATTGTAACACATCAGCTTATTTTGGATGAATGCATCAAGAATACATCAAAACACCTTGCCTGTCTGAAATCATAAAAGATAAATCTGCATTTCTTCCTGAAACAAAGATACTGGATCTTGCTTTTAGTCGGCCATTAAGTTTTCAGTAGTTTGTTCAGTTTTGACATAGTAGATTTAAGGAAAAGCCCAAACGCAGACAAAAGAAAAACACCAGGCATGTGAATTCTTTTATTCAGAGCTTGACTTAATCTTTCACTGTAGGGATGGACCTATCTTGGATCCAATGTACCTTCAGTGAAGCTGCGGCCACTTACACTAGCAGCATATCTCCACCTTATACAGAAAGGCAGGAAAGTCTAACCCTTAAACTCAACCCTCCCTTCTCATGGGCTTCCAAAGTTCTCTGCTGGTGGTCAGTGACACCCAGATCCCAGGGAAAGGTGAAAAAAGAAATTTAAAGTCACAGATCAATATTTCACATACAAATGAGATTTACTTTTTCTCACTGAAGAGAAAACAGAACAAAGGACAGTGATTACAGTGTTCTGCCAGCAAACAGGAGCAAGCTCTGCCCGCAATCTACATCAGGCAAACATCAGCTGGAAATAAACACCAAGCTACACTACTTCCAACCACTATGGGGAGAAGACCGCCTAACCAGCTCTGACAGGGGGAGGTGGCGGGCAGGACTAGGAAAACATCCTAGGGCTCATCGCTCCCGTAGTAGAGTTTCCAGGTGGCACAGACCATGACCACTTAGTTACCAGACCACAGCCAACTACTAAATATCTAATCCAGCCCACTGGGTATTGTAAAACACTGAGCAGAGGAAGGAGGAGTTGGCTCATTTCCACAGCACTACAGCTCTCATTGACTTTCCTACTTGCTGCTAGTAATTGCTCTCCCAGTGACTGCTCTCTGTTGTACCAGATTCTCACAAAGTCAGTGACCTTACTCAGTATCTTTCAGGGAAGCCCATTCCCATGACATTTGCGGAGAAGGAACACTAAGGTGTGCTCCTGAATCTAGGGAATTTTCTAGGCAAATATCCCAAACCATGTAAAACAATGTAAAGGACGCTGACATAACCCTGGTGCTTGCCTTCTGCTGTACGTACTCTTTAGTCTCATGAGGGCTGGGATTAGGCACAGCATCAGTCAGACGCAGCTCAAATTCAGCACATCGCAAGTGGACCTCCTTGTAGTGTTGAATGAGATCATAGATGCTATCAAAAGTGAGGTTGTCCGTCAGGTAGTATTTCACAGTGTCCCCATCACTTGAAGAACGGATCCGACAGTGCTGGACTCTACCTGACCTCCTGAAGAAATCAAGAGGAGTAGAAGGAAAATAAAGGTTTTATAAAAAGTTTGCTTCCTCTGAAGCATTTCCTCACCCATTCCTGGTCAACTGCTTGGTGAGCTTGCAAAGACTCAAGAAACCTGTATCACCTCGTAAAACAACGAAGGTAAGAACAGCAAAAAACATCCAGACAAGTAATTTTCAAACACAGTGGTTTAAAATCTGTCATACACTTACTGCCTGCAAAATTTGCTCAGACAGCTCTCTGTCAGAAATCCATCCAATACACTATTCCTCAAAATGTCCCAACCAGAAGAAAAAAAACAAGCCACCAAACAGGCTACCAAAATCAAACAAACCCTCCCTGAAATTCTTTATTATTTTCCCTCTAGAGGATCCTTTCATTTAAAAGGTTAATCTCTACTAATAAAGATACACTCTTGAGACTCTCTTTTCAGTGTAAAAGCCAGTAACTTATCCTTAAATTAAAAGGTCAAATTTTGGCACATTCATTGAGGAAATAACACATCCTATATCCTGCCAGAGCACTAGAAAAGTTGGAGGAGGCAAATCAAACCAGTCACTCCTCTCTTGATAACTGTAACATTTCAAATAAAGCCTGTTCTGCCAAAATGCACTATACTACACTGAGGTTTAATTTAGAAAGTAGTTTTTCACGATCCCGTCAATAACATTCTAGCAATAATAGCAACTCCTTACTCCTATTTCCTCTCAGCTATAAATGCATACTTGAAAAACACACACATTTTTGTGCAATTCCATAAAACAAACAAAACCCACATAAAAATTTTATGACAATCACCATACCAGAATGACAAGGTGCAATCATTAGGGAAAGCCTCACTCTCCCTAACGAGGAATGTCCCATCCTTGCCACCCATTTCAGCACAATATTCCTGGAGCAGTTTTTCAGCAGTTGTTCTCCCCTCTTTCATTTTCCCATGGAACCATTTCTCTTTTAAGTGCAGTTCAGTACGTTTCACCTCCTAGACCAGAAAGTAAGAATTTTTATAGTGCCTTTCTAATTTTATGATTTTGAAACAAAGTACTTGTTATCAATGTAACAATCTACTATTTCAGGATTTCAGCTCTTCCTAGTGCTGAACTTTCCTTCCACAAACAAGTCAATCACCTTTATAGTCACCCTTAACTCTCCTCCCCAGTCAAGTCATTTCTTTGGAGCAATAATAAACTTCAGCCTCATTCAAATATGTAATAAACAAAAAATGAAAGAACGCAGCAATGCAAACACCAATTTATATTTTCAAGGTAAAACACCCTACTGCTAGTTCACAGAGTTTCTAATCAGCTTCTTCCAGGATTCCTGTGTTGTTCCTTATACATTAATTATTTTCTTGATGTTAACACCTAGGTGAATGGGTAAAATGTTCTGCATGTGCAGAGAGATGTCTGAACCACGCACATAAATGTTAACAGCAAAAGAGCGTGCACGGAAACCCAAGTGGTCAGAAAAGGAAACCATGCTGAACATCACTGCCATTGCAACCCTTACTGAGCCTCACGCTTCTGCTTGACCATGCACAACAGCCACGTAATACATGCTCACTTGTGACAAACACTTGGCAAATGTTAAAGGAACAACATGCACTGTGTAAGAGGTGCACTATACTAACAACAGTTCATCGTACTGTCTAGTTTGAGAATAGCAATAATACTTAAGCCAAAGGCATATAAAGACTTCTGATTGTCAGTGCACGCAGCAGCATTAGCATTTAAGTACCAAAACAACATTTCATGGCCTTTGTATTCCTCTTTGCAAGTCCTTAATCAGCCAAGGGAAAAAGTTATTTTATTAAAAACAAGGTTAACTGGAGTACCTTGGCAAAGATTTTAAAATTAAATTTTTTTATCTCCAGATACACTTGTCATCTGACACAAGTCCCCTACAACTTCAACACTGGCATGAAAAATACACATCTGTAGACAGTGAAATAATCTGAGAGAATGAAAAGAACATGCTTAAACAACAAAATACAGCCATCACCTTTGATGACTCTTCATCGGCATTCTGTTCGATATCATCGCTGAATGAAAGCTTCTCATCAGCAATAGCACAGTAGTGCCGAGTCCACTTCTAAAAGTTGAGAGATATTTAAAAGTATTAACAAGACAGAAGGAAACTCACTAACCACAACTTCAAAACAATTATCACAATAAACAAAATACATTCTTCCCCTCTTTCACATCTCTTCAACTGACTATTACATACAAAAATATTGAGAAAATTCATGGAAATTTCCATTATTACACAACCTAGTAACAAACTGTAGCAAATGTCCCATAAATGATACCTGTTCTATTGTGTCCCACATGTAAAGTTCTCCTTGTTGATTTTTTTCTTCTTTCTTGTCTTCCAGATTCACATCAATGTCTCCCTTTGGCCCCAGTTTTTTGTGCTTAAAAACAAATAAAAAACACCATCGCATTTATGCACTCACATAGAATCAAACATAAAATTGGTCATAATATTTCAGCATACTCAGTGTTACTGGAAATATTTCCCTCCGTTGCAGAGCCGCCTTCTGTCATTACCATAACAGCAGCTGTTCCACGTGGCTTTATGCAACAGTGATGGAATTTCTTTCTTTAAAATTGAAATCTCACAATAAAGGTTAAAAATTTACTAGAGATAATGAAGAAAGCAATGAAGAAACAAATACATTGGTAAGAGCTCATCATTCTTTAGAGGACAGAGAACATGAAGTGGCACACAGCAAGAAATAAGGATAAAACGAAAATCCCTCTGCAGAGAGCAGGACATAAGGAACAAAAATAGAACAAAAAGACAAAGAATTAAAATAAATAGGGAATTCACTCTTCTACAAGAAAAATGAGCAAAAGGGAAATATTTTATGAGAAGTGGGATAAGCTCTACTTTCTTGAGAGTGCTCACAAAAAGCAGTGGCTCAAGGGGCTAAGGGTAACATCAAATACTTATCTGCAGTTAATGATGGGATTAATCACCTCCTATCTAGTAGTTCTCAATGACATAGCTCTCCATCGCCTACTGTAGGTAGATTTCAATTTGTCAGGCTTAGCTGAAATATCACACAGGCCCCTAAAGCAGGAGTTGCCTCTGCCTGTTTACTGACATTTTCCAAACAAAAGCTGAATAACACAGCTAGCTCACTGGCAGGTGCTGAACTATTTTAAGACTCTTTAATGCTCCTCTAGACAGGTCAGAGTGATATGGATGTTCTCTTGCACAGACTCAGAGTAGTTTGTAATTCCCTTTAAATCAGTTCTGCCACCTTATTGTCCATGTGCCTATGCAACTCTCCTCCATGTTCTGCAAGCTAACAACAGATAGTTGGGAGGAAAAAACAAAACAAACAAACAAAAACTTAAGCACAGAACTTTTGCACCTTATAGTGAGGTGCTGTTATTTCCAGTCTTATATTCAAGAGCTGTATGCATGTTTCCATCAACCTTTATTTCTTCTCTTCAGAAGTTCAATACACTGGAAAACTGAAGCATGGAGTAAAGTAATTTTACTAAAGAGGTCATGAACAACCCTCAGATTCTCCACCTAATTTTGCCTTCTGAGAAGTTCTACTGCAGTTTCAGCCTGTGAAGTCTTCTTTTGGTTAGAGAAGTCTTCTTCTGCCTCATGTTGTTGCACAACAGTACTGAGTATAGCATCTGTATTGCCCAGAAGGCAAGACATTCTAACAGTGACAACCTTCTGATAGAAGGATCTCCATGTTTCACAAGTGGATCACTAAAGTGCATATTTAAATCACACTGACTTAGTAAACATCCATGAATTTTTGAAGTTTGCAAGCAATCCTGACAACTTAACCATGCAGCCTGCAAGTGCTCTGGGTTTCACTTGAACGAGAAGCATTCTTTGAAAAAGATGTTAATAACACACATCTAAGTTTCTATTGAAGAACAAACTTTTATCTTTTTTAAGCAGGCCATGTTGTGTTATAAGTCTATGACAAGCATCTGCAGCAGTGAATCCTTGCTGAAATTTAGCAGTGACATTTCAGGAGCTGGAAGACCTTCAGGAAAGAGTTGCCATGATCCGACACTTGAGCTAGCAACATTCATTGCAAAGAAAATCAATGGCGGGGATTTTACTATGTAGTTTTACAGAACTCTGTATAACATTGCAAAGTGTTACTAGTACACGCTTCAAGCATGAGGTTTCTTGGCCTCACAACAGAAACTAACCGCTAAGCTATGAAGACAGAAGTAGTGTTTCTGGCTCCCGCTCCTGCTTCCCTATTTTATCTACCAGCTACACAAGCCTACCTTGATGATGATTTTTTCTTTCAGCTGGGTTGGTGATGGCAGCTGATCTGCACTGGCTTCAACAGGCTTTGTTAAAAGCTGATCCCCAAATACCTCCTTGAACACTCTGGCCATGTGTCGCTGCTGCTCCACGCTACAGTGCTCTTCAATTGACAGAATGACTGGGTATCTTTGATGGAGAAAACAAAGGTGAATGAAGACAATTTCTTTTTGCCACATCTGGCAAGGCAAGGAAAACAGCACCTTCCCTCAACCCCTAGATCAAAGAAAATACTTGAAGCGAACAAGAAGACAAAAGGAACAGAGACACACAACAGATAATAACAGATATGCAATCAGGTCAGAAGAGACCTCTGGAGGTCATCTAGTCCAAACCCCTTCTTTGGGAAGGCACAATTCCTAGGCTAGATCAGGTTGCTCAGAGCTTTGTCCAGCCTTCTCCAGTCATTAGGTCTCCTGTCCCATTCAGCAGCAGGCTCATGCTTTTCTCAACCTTCCTGGTGTTGCAATCGTACCCATAGAAGTCTTTCTCACTGTGCTTCGCATCCCTCAGTCATTTCATCTCTGAATGAGCTTTGGCTTTTCTAATTTTGTCCCTGCATATCCAGGAAATACCCGATATTCCTTTTGGGTAGCCTATCCCTTAGCTCAAGTAAGGAAAGCATCACATTGCATTCATGGTATTGATGGTCTGAAACCATAACGCATCATGTATGGTTATCATTAACACAATGTGCCTGTGCAGACACCGTCCCACATGAGAAAATAACCTTTCTGCATGTCCAGCTGGTAAAGAAAACAAACAGGACACTGACAGTCCTATCTCTTTCATTATTTTGGGGCAACATTTTTTATATTAAGGATATCTCAGCACAAGTTACAGAAGGGCAGAGCAGAGACACTGTCTTAAATCCATGTTATTGGTTCAGGAGGCATGCTATGAATTCTACGTCTTCTCAGCTAAGACCTTCCCTACACCATGAACATCATGTGATAGACATAGTGCTTGTTACCTGTAGTATTTATTTTTTTTAATTAAGACACACTATTCAGCATTTGAAGTTTCACACTTCAATTTAATAAAATAAAATTTAAAAAGACGCAAGCAAGGAGATGGGAACAACTTTAGGGTACTGACCATCTTCCTTAGCAGCAAACTGTTACATAATGGGACTTTTCCTCAAAACTGAATCTACTAAAGACCCATGTTTGATAATAATGAAGACTATTGAAATGACATTATTCTCCTATTACAGTTTGCTCTAGACTACAGAGAAAATAAGTTTAGGGAGGTCTAAGCATATGAAAACAGGCTTGAGGAAAATAAATCAGAGCTTACTCAGATGTAACAAAGGCATGATCTTTGATTGCCTGTACTACATCATCAAATTTGATCTTTGTTGTCCGTGTCCATCCGTGGTAAATGATAGGTTTCCCATCAGGACCATCCCAGCAGTCCACTAGAAAAGATAAGCAGCGGAAAAAGGATGAGACCAAGCAGTTACTTAAGTAACTCTACTAGAACAAACACCTCCGAATCTTCAGTGTTCCACATACGGAGTCATAGACTTCAATGTTCTAATAAAATATTCTATTAGATGAATTTATATCTCTCACAGAGGAAATTAAGTTCACTTAAGTAAGAGCAATGCAAATAAAATACAATATAAAATTTTCCCAAAGCATAATCATGTGGGGATCTGGAAATAAATTGCCAGTCTACTAGCTGACAATAATTTTCCAGCGATAAATACACTCCAACAAGTGGTAAAATGACAGCTTATCTCTCATTGATTTTAACCCTGAAACTCTAATTTGAGGTACAATTTGCATTAGCCAAATGGAACAGGCAGCAGCAACTAGTTTTATGAAGTAACTGGTGAAATAACACTAAATCAAAGCAAAACTTTTCCATAAACACAAGCACAGGGATGAAGACGCATACACAGTCAGAGGAAAAGAAATGCACAGAGACATCAGCTGATTTACAAGCAAGTTAAGCAGGATGACAAATGGCACCAAATTACAAGAATCTCTTTAGGCTTGTCGGTATTACAGTGAAGGCAAATAAACTACACACAAGCAATTCCAGTTTAAATCCTATGCTTTCATACAGTAGATCCAAGATTGAATTTTTAGTTTGCAGTGATGAGATGTAGAAAGACCTTTTTAAAATTCCAAGAGAATAAGAATCAGAGTGAGTGAACGAGGCAATACAATAGTGAGGCACAAGAAAAACAATTTAGGGAATTGGTATTTTTTATATGACTAACTTCAACTTCAGAAAACAAACTAGTTCTTGATTTTGGTTCTTTTTTCTTTCCTGGTAAACATGGGAAACTCTACTTATATGGACAGCATGTTGCAAACCACGCCACAAACTCTTTACTCACACTCAATACATCGACATCCCATTCTAAGGCACCTGATGTAAGCTTCTGTGGAGGATTCACTTCGAAGCTGGTCTCCTGTCAGATATCTAGAGAGTAAAAGGAAATTGTAAAAGACAGGCAGTCAATTTCAACCATTTCCTGCTCACTCACTGGGCAACGTTTTTTCCTCCTGTCATGGAGAATGCATGTTGATTTTTTTTTACTTTTTTTTTTTTAACTTATGATGGAAGAACTGAAGTCTGCTGAACCTGATACTATCAGATTTTTTCAAAGGATTCAATTATAGGAGGTTAAAGGCTCAAGCTGAACATCAAACCAACTCTAACTGACATGCTTCTGGAAAGCACATATGAGCGAACCATAACCAATCCTCATCTCGTTGAGGCATAATCATGTTGGGAGGGATTTAGAAGGTACTTAGAGTGATGCCACACCCTATACTTCAAAATATACCTATAAGCTATACCCATATCCACTTTATTTCCTGCAATATTTTCTTTGTTATGTCTCCTCACTTTCTTTACATCATCTTTCTTTTCATTACAACGCTAGATGGGCAAATCCCCTTCACTTGAAGGCGTTTCAAACTCCTCACCACATAGGTTTGTGCACAGCTAAAGAGCTGGATACCTTAGACATGAACTACAGAAATCAGCAGCTAAGTTACTCAGCATAATGTTCTAAACACAGTAAAAACAAAAATACAGTCTCCAGGCCTTCAAAGTTCTGGCTGTAAAATAAACTCAAAATAACAAAGAAGAGCAGGGATAGCAAATAGCACTCTTGCTCTGCCTCAGGCACTTCTGTCTGCTCTAATCAAATGTGCTAATTTAAGGTTTCCATATTCCTTTCCTGCTCAGGACTGAATCTTTTCCACTTTGTGACACTGTAAACTGTCAAGAGTATCTATCAGCAGTACACATCACTGCTGCCTTTCCCATGACAAGAAATTCAGTGCCCTTCAGATCACACCAACAGTATGGGACTTTCCCACAGGACAAGTGGGGTCCTTGTGGCATTCTTATGTTTAGGTACAATCAACGCTGACACTAGCTCAAGAACGCTGTTGGTGCCTGGAGAAAATGGAAGCTCCTTCAGTAACTTTAAATTCTGAAAGCAGAGAGGTTGGAATAGTTTCAACTTAAGACTTCTCTGTGGTTTTGTAATAGGATTTCACGGTTTGGTTTTTCTGGCTGCTGAGCTCAGTTATATCTCAAAACCTCTTAAGAGAAAGGGGAAAAGGAGTCCCACAAAATGTGTTTGCCACATTGACATCACACTTTAGGAAGGTTTCACACATCCACGCGGTACATCGCTGGCATAACTTAGAAGTATTACCTTCTCTTGACACATGCTAGGTCTGTTTGAACAGGGATAAACACTGGGACTTTTGGTAACTTACGTGTTATGAGAGGAAGAAATCCAGTAGTGGGACAAAGGGTTATTCATGTCCTGTGCATCTATCGAATCATATTTCTCATCCCAAATACTATTTTCTTTTGCAAAAAGGTAAGCGAGGAACTACAATACAAAGAGAAAGATTGAATTTAAATGTTTTTACCATACAAGACTAAAAGAAACCCAGCAGTGTAGCACAAGAAGCCTTCAGGATCTGCTATCCAATTAACAAACTAGGAACTAGTAGTGAAAGAAAAAAAGTCCACAAGAAACTATTAGAAAGTATCATTATCTTACCTCATCAACAAAGAGGAAGGGTTCAGCAGTTTCTCTCATAGTGTCATCAATAAACTTTGTCATTCGTTCTCGGACTTTAGTGAGATCTTGTGCCCAAGATTCCTTCAGATAATAACAATACAGCAGAAAAAAAAAGAAACAAACAAACCCTTTACAAGTGGTGTTATTCTATGTAAAATCAAATATGGAACAGAGACCTACAGATGTGATTTACTTCTCTCTCATCTGGCTAGCTTATGCCAATATATTTTATGGTACCCACATATCTTCAGAGTTTCCTCTATGATGTCTAGGGGAAAAAAGAAGATCTGCATCTAAGAACTTTTATATAGATTGGAGGCCCACGATATACACATTACATATATACACATAGAAAAAAGCTGGCCTCCTTGAAGGAGATGCCTGAACTATAATCTCTCTCATTTCTAAGTGCAACCTGCATGTCTTTTTAACATAGTGAAATAGGGAGAAAAATAAAGTAGCAAGCTTCTACAGGAAGTGTAGGTCTCACTTTCCAATCTCATTTGCAAACCTGGTGCTTAGCAGTGCCTAGCAAATATCACAGGTTTTTTCCCCATGGTGTCTGTGCTAAATAACATTATAGAAGACCACAAAGACACGGTTCCAATCCCTGCCTCCACCCTTCTCTGCTGGCTGATATGGAACACTGAACTGGCTCCATGCAATAGAAAGTTACCTTTGACTCAAATGCAGGCAGACAGCTCAGCTTTTTATTTAACAGCTGCTAAAATGGGGCCATGGCCAAGGCACTACCTCAGATGTGCCTACGATGACAGCTGTAACTAGGCCAGGATATTGTTTTTGACATACATCCAGTGCGTATTTCTAACCTTGTCTGTTTATCTACATGACTAAATGAAGACCTGTTAAAATCTTCTTTACTTTGTCCTCCCTCTTGTCCTCTGATGCACCTTCAGAGTCTCTATACAGATGAAAAATAATAGTTCTTGTGAACTTCAGTGGCAACAAAGAAGGAGAAATCTTTCCACGGCTTAGCATCAATCATATTCTATGGCACATCACATTTCTTTTTAATGAGCATAGAATTCTGTGAGACAACCTCAAGAAAAAGAGCTCAGAATTTCTGCAGCATTCCCACCTGCTGCTCATGTAACAGGAATCTCTGAAAGTCATGGAGATGAACTGCTGAAGCATCTGGACGGTCAGTATTTCTTTAAACAAACAAAAAAAAACAAAGAAAGGGAAAGTAAAGCTAAAGAAATAAGAGAGCAAGTGTCATCAGAAGTTACGGCAGAAAATGACATGGATTTCTATCTCGGATTTAAAGTATAAATGTGCTGTCACCACCAAGAAACTTTGCATAACTTCCATGGAATTTAGATTAGTCTTATAACACTGTGTTATCTCATTACTATATTTTTAAGCCTTTAAATAAAGCCTTCTTGGATTCCTGATGCACTTTTGATACTGATTCATTGGGAAAAGTACTAAATCTGTGCTCATTGCTTCGTAGCAAACGAGCAGCATTCACTTGACAGGGGTGTTTTTAAGTTTAGTTGAGGCATATGGAGACATTGTTCTTTTAAATTATCATAGAGCCACACTTCCACAAATAACTCCTTCCATGTATTATTCAGATGATCTACTGTGATAGATCAAAACCTCCTGAAAAAGTAGGAGAGATGCAGCTGCACCAAGAAAAAGCAACACAACTGCTCTCCCTTTGGTAAGACACAAATGCCACATCATCTGGTACCAGTAAGGTATTTATAACATCCCCATCCTTGATAAATTTGTGCTTTTAAGCAGTCTTACAAAGTTTAATTTGTGTGTCGTGACCAAGGGCTAAGCAAATACGCAATACATTCAGAGCAAACTTAAGTAACTTCCTTAATCTGTTAGTGAAATGTTCAAACCCAAGATAAATTGGTTTAATTCAGAATCGAAACGTTAGCAAAGCCTGGGAGGTCCTTGTTCATGCTGAACACATCTTAAATTTTCAAGTCCTCCAAGTGGAAGATGCAGAAACTGTTACTAGCAGCATTCTGCTCAACTCTTGGCAAAGCCTGTGCATCACACCACTTTCCAGACTGAAGTCAAAATTGCTCCATCAGATTTTTCTCCCATAGTTCTGTTCAGCTCTTAGTAATATCAAAGGATAGGCAAATTCACTTCATCAAGCCCATACCATTTTTGTAGTCAGAAAGTTAAAAACATTTATATTCAGGACTTATTTCCATGATAAGTTCACCTTTCTGAATGAAAAAAAGATGTATCATTTCTTTTCACTTACTGAAGCATCAGAACCAAAAAACAGTAATATAATTAAAAAACAATCCTGCAGCGTAACAACATATGGAAATGTGGAAAAAAAATAATAAAAACGAAAAGTCTCACCCAAGAATGAACACAGAGGAATCCTTTTTGAATTCATCAAGAATCTTAACACAAACAAAAAAAACAGACAAAAACACAAAAAAGGGGGAAAAGATAAATAATAAAAGAATACGTAATTTTCTATCTAATTTCATCTAATAATGCGCATTGGTTTGGGAAGGGAAAATATATGTCTCTCTCTAGAGAAGCTGCATACACGTTGGCGAGGCATATTTTGAATTAAACATGTAAGAAAAAACATACTGCCAAGGCTGGCAACTGCACTTCAAGCCTTTCAATGTGAACACACAGTTCTCAGGCAAAAAACTCACTATTGAGAAAGCACCTTCTACACACTATCAATCAAGTTTCTGAGCTTTTATTGTTTGATATCCCAGAAAAATCAGAATTACGTATCATTCATCACATTTGTTCATATGAATCTAAAACAAAGTGCTTCCAGCTAGGCACAGCATAATTAGAGAAGATCATAGGAAACCTATAATCTACCCAAAGCAGTTGTTGAGCAAACTGAGGAGTTTCTCCGAAATGATCCACGAGGAGTGATAACACGAGTTTAAGGAAGTCAGATAGCCTCCTTATTCTGTGTTTTACACTTCAACATTCTGCTCAAGCTAATCAACTAGACTTTCATGACCAAACCCCTGTCAGTAACTGGAAATTCTTTATTACCTTACAATACTTTCAGCATCACTTTTAATCAGCACAAGAAAGCTCTACTGCCAAAAGAAACAGCACTGACTTTGGCTACCAAAGCTTCTGTTTTAGCAACTGCAAGTTGAATCACCAATAAGCACGTCATCAGCAAAGACATTTATGCAAGTATGTGTTTTCACACAGTTTTAAAAGGTTGCTAACTTTCAGAGTCACTAAATGTATGCTATTTTCACCAGCTTTATGAATCTGTGCAATGAATACATGGAAACAGCGGTCAGGCAGTTGCCCATATAAATTAGCTGAAATGTAATTCCACTGCACTCATGCCTCCCTAGGACTGTCTGATGTGTGTTCCTATAACAGGGTCACCACCAGTAACCTCCAAGCATGAGAGATTATGAGAACAATAGCTGTTATTTGATGCTCAGGATACATCCCCATGATTTACAGAATGCTCTTAGCAATAAAAGATTAACAGAAGTAAGAAAAGCCTTGCTCCTATCAGTAAAGGGATCAGCCAAGTCTAACAAATATACATTCTACATCCTGAACAAACTCACAAGAAAAGTTCTTCCTAGAAACCCTGTTATATCTGTGCCTATCTATACTACCAACACACAAAAAGCAACATGAATGACTCATTCATCTTCTGAAGTCAATTGCTGATGGTGTCTGTTATCTCCACATCAGGTGCAGGACTATGCCCTTTTTCTGTTACAATAACGGGGAATAAAGAAAATCAATAACAAACAGAAACAAACAAACAAAAATCAGCATTCACTCTTTATTCTGATGAAGCAGTTTAACAGTACAAAGACTACTTATGAAAAAGCCTTACCGATTTCTGTTGTTCAAACATGATTTTCTTGTAGAACAAATGAAATTGTTCAAAACTAAGCTCTTCCTTGTGCGCACCTATTTCCTACAATAGAAGGCAGCACACAGTGAATTTAGAATTCCCTGAACTGCATTTGCACAGCCAACAAGTTACTCTTACTCCAGCTGCCACACTCTCATGCGTTCTGTTCAAGTCCACCTTCGTTTGTTTTAACCACTTAGGATTTTTTAAATTTATTTTTTTTCTAAGGATATAAACAAGTAAACAGATTCTTGGTTTGTGTCATAGCCCATATCTTTGGCTTTGCATTTTGCACCCGGACTCCATTTTCAATAGGCTGCTGAGAGTGAAATAGTGCCTCATTTAGTCTGTGTTAGCTAGAGCAACAGAAGCAAGTGTGTACACTTCAAGGGTGGAGAGATGGAAAGCAGGAAGAGGTGGGGATATTTAGAATTCCTGCAGGAAGGGAAACGACCTCCAGAAATTATTCATAATAGCAGAAGTTGGAGTGAAGAGGTTATTACTTGATTACGTTGCAAAAAAATTCATTTACTTACATACGAATTTTATCTTAAACACAAAACAGTTTCCTATGCACTTGCACAGTATCAGCACTGGAGCTCAAAACCAATGTTGGCTTTGGTCAACCATACAATGAAAAGACAGAACATGTCTATGTTTTCTTACAGCCTTAGATACAGGCAAAGACAAGCTGAGAAATTAACCAATATGGGAAGAAGCAAAAATACAGGCAGTATGCTGAAAAGAAATAACAATACACATCAGATCACAGGAAACAGATAGAAGTTATCAGGTAATTACCACAAATTTATCCTTCAAGAACTTCATGCTGCTCACTTTGAAGTTTACTTGGGGAAGGACAGTTTTCAGCTCTCTAAGACTGATACTGGGGGAAAAAAAATAAATTAAAAAAACCCAATAGCAAAAGCTCTACAGTTCTGCTGTATTTAGTCAGATACTAATATATGTTCATCAACACAAATCTGTGAGGATTAAAACATTTTGTGCAGGGCTCATCTCACTCCAGCTGTTGTTCACTTGGATGATAAAACTTATTCACAGCAGCAGACTCTCCCCTTCTGCAACATCTGAACACAACTTCATCTTCCTCTCACAACCAAGCCTTCCCAGAGAGAACTGCCTTCCAGGTCCATTTACATGGACCTGCTGAGCCTCCTTACAGAGTTTCAGAATGTCCAGTGATACACCAGCAACACTTCAAATAAAGTTTTCTAGGTAACAGCGAGACCTTTCAAATAAACACGTTATTTCATATTTTAAGCAACACAGTGCTTACATACATCAAGTATTTAAGCAATACTTATATACAAAGTTAAATTTATTAATTGTCAGTGAGCTACTATAACTCCTGTATGAACAGAGAGAGCGAGGATTTCTAAAGGAGCTGGGTGTCCAAATGCTTTAAATGTGCCATATGTGCAGGTGAGCCAATCTAACAGCTCACTACTGTTACAAGAAGCAACCCCAACTCCTCTCCTTGTGCCTCACTCCGTTCTCCTGTTGCTATGGTCCCACTGCTTCCATAGGCCAGCTGTGATGCTCATCAAACCTTCCACTAACCTGATTCAACTTGCTAGGTGAACAGAAAACTATGTGGCTGAAAGAGAGGTAGAACAAGTTTTCCACTGGTTTCATAAGGTCACTCAGCTCACCTCATGCCCAGACCAGCATCATAGAGCAAGACAAGGGGCTGGAGTGCCTTGTTAGCAGCATGGAGAGATGGTAGAAGAAGAAAAGGAAAGAGAGAGACTCCATCCATTTAGCAGCACCAGGGTGGTACACCAACTCAGCTGTCTCCTGTAGCCACATTTCAGCCACTTGCCATTCAACTTGTCTTTGGACAGCAAAGAACAGAAATTAGGTTGCATGGTCTAGGACAGAGTCTTAACTCTGGGTATTCTGGGTTAGCACTGATGAGAGGTCTCAATGAGAAAGATACAGCATTTCAGTGAGACACATGAACAGCACAGGGACAAGTCCTAAAATGGAAGATGAGGGGAATCCATGGCAGAAAAAGGAAGTGGGGAAGAGTCAAGAGAACGTAGGCACAACATCTCTGAGTCTTACTGCCAATGCCCACAAAGCATTAATGCAATACCAAGGGTAACTGAGAAAACTAGGTTCAGGTACTCTGTCTTGACCTACAGAGAAATTCATAAGCCATTATCTCTCTGCAAACACAGAGTCAGAACAGAGTCACTCGAAAGCAACAAAAACAATTAGCACCTAATCCAAAGTAACACTTCTATTCTACAGCGTCCATGCAAGCAGCTACCCTGTGAGATATTCTCATCTCCATTCTGTAGAGAGGGAAAGAGCAAAGCAAGAAGGAGCTTAGCCAACGTCCATGCCAAAGCCAGATTAGAACTCAGGAAATTCCTGGCTTTCCGCCTTGTCGCCAGGCCTCTGGAAAAAACCACTTCTTTTAGGAGCAAGAACGAGCACTCCATGTGTACCCTAAGCACCAAGCACAAGTGATTTCCTCTGGCCAGCCAAGTGCAAGCCAAAATAAAGAGCTGGGACTTTACCACTGGAAAAAATCTCAAACTGTGAAACAGGACTTGCCTGGAAGCCTAACCTTTACAATTAACCTCCCTAGAAACTGCAGCACGAAACACAATGAAACTCGGTCCAAAGTCCTTTCCTGAATTTTTCTAAAAGCATGAATCATCTATCAAGAGAATGAAAAACTGCCCTCTCCACAGTGCAAGTCCCCTTGATCCCAACCAGACTGGTCTGTAGTGATGAAACAGCCCTAAAGCAACAAACGAAACCTCTTCAGCAGACACTCACTGCCAGCCACAGCTTCTCTATCCTGCCTTTTGCTTCATGATCCCTGCCAACATGTCTCCATTGCAGAGCTAGTTTTTCAAAAATACATCAGGAGGCACAAGCCAATATCCAGTAATGGATGGTACTTTTCCCCTTCACCACCAGCCAGCTTAGGAAACACCGTTTTGAAATGGCGTCTCAGCTCACACTGGAGCCAGCTGCACAATGCCACAGGCTGTCTGCACAGTGGTGTTATTTCCTGCAAAAACACAGTCACATTCTCACAATGAAACAGCATGCTTTATTTTGCTTTTAGGAAAAGGCCTAAATGAGAGGAAATACATGTACTTTCCTACACTGAATTACACCTTAGAATAAAATGCACATTCCAGACAAAGAGCAAAACCATAGGAAAGTAACAGACATGGAAGAGGAGGGGTTAACATTCTTCTCAGTGTCGCATGATTTCTGGCAACTCTAAGGCAAAGTATGCAGCTGAATTCATTTTTTTTTAAAGTCTCCTTTGCTGTGCAAAAGCTACAAACCCACATCACACATGGATCTGAAATGAACTACTGAAACAAACATATGAAGCTACACAGCACACTGGGAGCTACAAGCCACAGGACTTCTTTCACATGAGAAGCACCAGGTCAGAGGTGATTCTTTGGCTTTGGTTTGTTTGACTATGTGGCAAAGAGGTAAGCCCATGTAGCCAAGGCCAATAGCTCAAAGATTTTGCCTTTATTCCAAACCAATAACTTGGCCTCCTTGACGATACCTCTCCTCAAGAGTATCTAAGCGTATCTTCTATTCCCCAATGTTAAAGCAACTCTTTCACATGGTACTACCCTGCCATGCCAGTAGTCCTCCTCCTTCCCTCCCCTAGTAACGTCAGGTATCTCTGTTATCTCCTCTTCCTCTTAATATTCTGTTCTCTCCTCCTCATAGCTCTGACTCCTGAAGAAAGAATTCACGTTATTGCTGGAACAACCCTATCTCTGGATGTATCTGACACTGCTGCTGTGACTGGTTCCAAACCAGATACCACACATAGTAGCCAAGTTCAGCTCCCATCAGGGCTGAAACAAGAGAAGGCTAATCACTTAAACATCTGCCCCGGATCTTTAGCAGCCCATGAAGAACTCTGCTCATGGAGCCTGATTTTTAAGAATGCCCAAACAAGCTTTTAAAAGCTGGCTTCTGGTCTGTCTACATTAGAGTGTAGTCACTCCAATGCAGCACTTTTTCAGCAATGAAGAAGAACCGGTGACGCAGCTGCCCAGGAAAGCTCACAGTGGCTTATACAGTCCAAGCTGCTGGGCTTCAACTTGGCTATGAAAGGGCAAACACCTCTATAAAATAACTAACCTAAAATACCTGCACAGCTGAGCTCAATCTCTACAGCAAGACTGGAAGAAGACAACTCCCTTTCCTCACTCTGGCAGGGTAATTCTAGGCTAAAAGCAACACTATTTATTTTTCATCATTTGCTTTATCATTACACCATGTGCATGAACATGACTGAGTGCTATGGACATGCTGTGATTTAGCAAAAAGCAAAACTCGAGCTGTTAAAGCATATTTTGTATCTTGGATGAAGAATTATTTATTTCTTTCCATTCCATGTTAGAGCCTGCAACAAAAGCTCACTAAAAACAAACTGAACAAAGAGAGAGCTTCTTACCTATTTCTTCTAGTCTGATCAACAGAATAGATCTGCTTTCTCAGCCAGCTTGTAGAGAAGAGAGGGAGGAAAAAAAGGTTTAATCTAAGAATTATAAAGAAAACACAGCCAATGAAATATCAAAATCCATAGATGAAATTCAGTAGAAATATTTAAAAGTCATAAGATACATTTCTTTTACTAAAGCAAAAACATTTCCAGTGCAGCATCTAAGGATTCAGCCAGTTTTATAACCATATTTGTAAATATACACTTCTCTGCTGCTTCATACTGCATTTTAAAGCCACATAAACAACACAGGAAGGGGAAGGGTGGGCAGGACAGAAAAGAATGAGCAATCAGAAGCTGTAAAACTTTAAGCGGATGAAGCGAGCCAAAACTTCAGCTAATCCAAACTAGAGTAACTCTATCAAGTCAATGATTTATGCCAGCTAAGGCTGCTAGCTCCAAGATATGTTAGATGCATAAAAATAAAAAATTAGGGGTGACAGAAAGGGGTTTAGAGAGAAAAATCCTCATTAAACTGCATGTGCATTTTTAGCAGATTAAAATACTGTTAGCAGCATTATCAGTAAATATATACACATACACAATTTTGGTCTAAATTATGAACACAGCGTGTTATTGTTAAGCCCATCCTCAGTCTCTATGGGAATCACTGCTGCACAAACACAGCCTGGAACCCAGCTGCATAGCAGCTCGCTGCAATACCATGCAACAGGTAAGAATAAATAAAAATACTTTCTCCTCAACTGGAACGGCAAGTAGGTAAAGACAACATCAATGTCAAAGCCACAGTCTGACCAGGTAGCAAGCGAGGACAGGGTATATCCTCACACCAGGTAACAGCAGTGACCACAAAGAAAAATGTTAGCAGTGATGAAAAGCAGTAAGGTACAGAGAGAGAGGCAAAAGTGTGTCAACAAAAATGGCATTCTGAGCACAAGTAGTTGAGCGTGCAACATCCTCTGAAGCATTAAGGGTGCAGCTTCACAATAAGCCTTAAAAATGCTTATTTTCAGCCTGGCTCTCTTAGTCAGCTGATCACATTGCCATACAATGCAATTAAAAAGGTCCAGTAAGAAAGAAAACTGCAAAAGCAAGCCCCAGAATTACCGGGGCACAGGACACATGGATATTTACTAGACAAGCCTACTGTGACTGCATAAGACTCCTGAATTTTCCAAGAAGCCAATGCATGCTTACATCAACTGTTCTTGTGATCTCATTAAGAAATGTTTGTTTCTGTTCTGGTATATAGAACAAACTTAAGTGCATGTCTACATTAGTGGATACAGCGGAGTGCGACTCCAGAACAAGTATATAATAAAATAAACATGGAGAATTTCCATATGAGGTGTATCATACCCTAACTGGAGAGCAGTTGTTCTTAAGGTAACTGGCAGGCATCACTTGTTACACCTTAAAAATTTCCTTCGGACTTTTCACTTTCAGTGCCAAAGAAATGTCCAGTCTCAAAGTGAAAAGAAGTCCACATACCTCTCTGTGATTGCAGGTGTGGGAGCACTCATGACCTCTTGATACAAGATATTCAAGCCACACAACCATTTCTCAGCATCATCTTTAGAGTCAGCTAAAAAAAAAAAAGCATATGCTTTGAGACACACCACAACAAAATCAATACAAAACCAAGACATAACTTGTGATGTTTAGATAATCCCTACTACAAAAAGCTGCTGATTAACTTTTCTCTTTGATAAATCTCATTGCCCAGCTTCATATTGTTAATAATAAAATTAATAAAAAACAGCAAAAATTTGAGGATGGGAGGGTTGCTTTTGGAAGCTCTGTCAAAAAATACCTCCTTTTAGAAGTCTGCTTATCAGGGTAGGCAAGTTTCAGTATCTCAGCAGAAAGACTGTGAAACTACTGCTGAGCTTTTGTAGTTACACAATGAAAAACCATTTTCTTATCTTCTGTCTCCCAGGTGGCAAAAGCCCAGGGACTTAGATCTAGCACAACTTGAAGCACACAGACAAAAGAACTCAGTGTGTTATAGCATAAAGCTAATTCATTATATTCCAAGCAACCAACAAGAAAATTGTTGGGAGCAATGTACAAAACTAGTGTAGCTTATGTAGAACATATTTTAATACAAGTTAGGCTAAAAAAAAGTCTAAAATTCCTTATGTGGCTTAACACTAGAAGCCAGGTACATCTTCCTCCCAACCTTACAAATTGGTTTATCACTGTCTTGTTTTGTTTTAAACGTAGTTTGCCTTTCCATTTCCTGAACCAGAAGCATCCTCCACATCATTTAACATGATCACATTTGGTAGAGCTTCAAACCAACAGAAGCAAGATGATGAATTGCATGCTGGGTATAGCCTTCCTTAGGGAATATCGGTTAAGCTGAAACCAATTTTTTGGGGCCTTGGATAAGATGCTATCATTACAGACCTCAGCTGGGCAAAGTCCATTTGCTTTAGCATGCGGTTCTGAAATTTCATGAAGGCATTCTTCAATTAAACCAGTTCTGAAAAATTATTTTCACACAGGAGCTGTAATCTGTGCAAATTCTTTTAACTGCCTTCAAAGCAAAACAGTTTCTCAAAAGATGAAGATTATATTTTATTTAAACATACTTTCAAACAATGTTTTATTCCCCAAGGATGAAGCTAGAGCCCAGCCTCAGCTCCCCATGGAAATGTTTTTCAATTAGTTACAATTTTGGAAAGAACACCCACTACCACTGCCAAACCAATTCTTCTCTCAAGACAATTCTGCCCTTTATAACAGCTACCATTCCCTTTACCTAACAATTATTTTATTTTGTTTTAAAAAACAACAACAAAGCACTTTCATGAGGAAAAGGATTTCCCCCTTAACTGAAAACTGTATCATGTTGTTCTGTAGTTCAGTGTTACGGCAACACATCTCTTGATATCGAGTGTTCCCAAAGGACTGGCCGAGGCCTGGTGTTGAGAACTACCATGGAGGAGGGCTGGGGTGGTTAGAGGAAATCAATCTGAAGCAGCCGGCACAGCTGCACTTACGCACAGCTGCTTGCTCAAAATTTTCACAGACTTCAGCTAACAATGGTAAAACTTATTGAAAGCCTACAACAATGGATTAGTCACAAGCAATATTTGATATCTAGTGTCTCAGACTGCAAAAAACCCTGTCTTCTAGTACTGCAATCCATAAGCAATTAATTCCACTTTCTAAAAAGCTCCTGTTAGCATTAAAATGCTTAGAAAGCACTCCTCTCTTCTCCCATTAAGATTTTGCAATTTATTTAATGATTTAAATGGTCAAGTGTGTTCCTGCACAGGACAGAGAGAACTACCACTTGAAAGAAATTGTCTGTATGATTCCTAACCAAGGATCCATCATGAACTTTCCAGAAGAGGAATCTCTTTGTAAACCCTACTAGTTAGAAGCTGTATGCAGCCTGCACTGTTAAGAATTTATATCCCTTTTCATTTCATAATCTTTGGGTTTGCAACCCCAGATAATCTCACCTGAAACAAGAAGGGCCCCAACCCTTTCCACAGATACAGGATACAACTTCCTTCTGCTTCACATGCATCTCTTCATTTTTAATTTATCATCTTCCAATTTTATTTATGGTCCCCTAGTACTAGTATTATCAGATGACATGCACACACATAACTCAAACTAGAACTTCGGTTTTCCAAATCAGTCCACAGTTGCTCATAGGTGATAGGAAAGTTGCTGTGATACAGCTGTAGTCTAACTCTTTATGGCTATTGATTCAAGAATCATTTTGACCAGACTAAAAATGCCAAGGCAACATTCTAGCCACACTGAAGACAACAGCAAACCCTTTTCTGACTTTAAAAGAGGAAAATGTCACCTCTGCTCTTCAGTGCTGACAGCATTACTAGAGATATTTACTAGAAAAAGTCTATCTTGCTAGAAATAATGGAGCAAATCAGAAACTACACTCAGACCATACACTATCTGAAAGCAAAATTTTACAAATGCAGCAGTTCACAGACATGAAGGGCCAAGTAAAAGTTCTATCTCCAGATTTTAAACATCTGGTGCTCTCTGGAACTACAGAAGTCAAAACTGCAGTATTTTTTGCATTACTGTTCCATCAATGTGTAGGTTGAAGTAAAAAACAAAGAAGAAAAAAGTACCTGCTAAGCTTAAGGTGTTGAGGACAAACTGGGTACCATAAAAAATAGTAAAGCAGTGTTCTTCTCTTTGCTTTGCTTTGCAGCGCTCAAAGTCCTTTGAATTCTTTCCTGGCCGAATTTCTTTTATTTCCATCAGATCCACTGAAAGGAAACAACATTCAGTCAGTACAACTGCACTTATGTTCCAGCAGAGCCTGAAACAGTAAGATTAACAACTCAAGCATGCATGCATACATAGAGTATCTATACATATCTATAGATATATACAAAAACTTACAGATATTTGTTGGGCAAAAATTGCAAACTGCACCGGCTTGTAATCCATGAATCCACAACTAAATATATTACTGACCAAAAGAAGAAGAAAAATAATTTGTCGCATTTTTATCATTTCACTATCACTGCTCATCCATGGACAAAGTGTATGTATACACACAGCCCCTTTGGGTAGGGAAGACATGATTTTACCAATGGCATTTACTCTAAGCACGAAATTTCCGACTGTCACGACAACTGTTCAGAGACAGAAGAGATACAACTTCTAGCTTACCCACCTAAAAATTACATATCAGATCCTACACAGTCAGCTAACCTTGGCAGCTAGTCGAGTCACTGACACTTGTAAGAAAAACACGGACACAAAGAGAAAATCCAGCCTAACAATTAAAATTTTTGTGAGTTTTTTCCTGGTCATCTCCAAAGAGATGTCTGTCATTTAACATAACCTGTTGTATCACTTTCAACTTGCTGCTTTCTACAGAACACAGGCACGCACTAGAGCATAGCAGAACAGGAACGCTGCAGAAACATTTTCTCAAGCCAGCTCCCTTTTTATCAAACCCTTGCTACACAGCCAGCATAACGGGAGTGAGACTGCACTGAAATAGAAATATGTGTGCTCTCAAGATAAGATGCTTATTAGAAAACTAAGGAAGTGGTTTTGTTCTGCCTGTGGACCAGACAAATAAACAGCTCTTTCCACTTCTGGACAGTCTTGACTTACGAGCTACAGGATGAAGAGTGAAGAAAAACATTTTGTGGCTGCTCTTGAAATGTGTTTATCAGACTTAGCAAGATCCAAGGAAAATAGCTGAGGGTTTCTGTCTGTGCATTTAAGAACACTGCAAAATAAAAACTCTGTTTTAAATGAGCACCTTATGAGTAAAAAAGACAGTTAATAACATAATGAAAAAGCAATTCTGCTGCCGACAGAGGGGAAGCTGAACACTGGTTAAAGCTTCAGCCTGTGCAACACTGGGGTTCTAGGATGCCACCATGGAAGGGAGGGAGAGACAAACAGGGAAGTTCATCAATAAAATCCTGATAATGAAACACTAATTCATCTCGGAATGTCTTACTCTCTGCAAAGTACCCAGGCCAAACCTACCACCAGACGCTCCTTTCTCCCAGTCAACTTACCTTGGGAAGACAGGACCTCAAAACTTAACCTGAACTAATCGTAACACACAAGATCTTTCTTAAATTGAATTTTTCCAACTGTAATTATCTTCAAGATAGAGCTTTTAATGTCTCAGCTTCCATGTCTCAGCCACCCTCTCAAACCATGAGAAGCTATAATCTGCATATCTCATTGGCCAAGACCCCTAATTTTAGATAAATAAATTCTTCTAAAATAAATCTGTGACACGGCCATGAATGACCAGCAACCAAAAGCTCCTACTGATGACTCTGATCCCCTTACTATCCAGAGTCTCCCTTAGATCCCTAGCAGTGTATCCAAATACCCATCCCTAAATGCCAACATCTGAAAAAGATTATCTAAGGCCACCAGTTTATATTAATATCAGCAAAGAACAATCAGGATGCAGAGATAAAAGGTACCCAAATAGAGAGAGGAGGAGGCTGCACAGCTGCAATAAACGGCACAGGACTGTGCACCATCTTGGCTCATTCTAATCGTGGGCACGAGCAACCGCGGTCACCTCTTCTGCTTCCCCTTCACCCAACAATCCCTGCTTAGCTCCAAAGTGAAGCACACATTGCATTTCAGACTCCTATAAATCCACACAAATGAGCACCACACCATGAAGCCCCCCTCAAAGTATACACTATAAGCAACAATAAAATACATTTCACAACCTGCATTGCTGTTGTCATTTCGAGTGGCTCTTACCTCATACTGACCTCTGAAATAAACACACAAACTTACTCAATGTCTCCCCTCAGTTACATATACTCACTACAATTCTTTTCCTTGCATTACAACCTCTAGACCCCACCATCCCATTCTCCTGCATGAACATACGTCTATATACATATAGGCACAAGGATTTTTGTATGTGCAGGTTTCATGCTAGTAATCATATTATTGTTTTTCTTGAAAGAGAGATTACTATACACTAATTGCTAAAGTCTCAATTAAACAGAGGAATAGTTCAGCAACAGAACAAAATGTGGCGTGGGGAACAGTAGGGAGAGAAAATATTGATATAAAATCCCTCAAATTCAGAGTTTTATGTTCCTCTATTTTTCAGGCAACATACTATATATGTCCGACAAAATTCAGGCAAGATACCATCACATTTACTTAAATAATATATGAAGCACATGTACAAAACACCTTGTATTAAACATACTTTAGATTTTAGTAGAATGAAAGACATAATACATGTTATAGTTTCAGAAAAATGAATAGAAACTACCTGTGTATATTTTAATGACATTTTATAGTGTTGTTTAGGATGTATTATTCTATAGTACTGAAACAACAGCCAAGGCAGAAAATCCTCAGAGGGGTAAGAGAGACATGCAGCAAGAATAAAGTTTGGTCTCATGCTAAACTCTGCTGTCTCCCCAGGTAGGCTGGAGTTGCCTGGAACCCTCCACACGATGCCCATTAGGTCCAGAACGGCTGATGTCAACTGAACCAAGAAAGGAACAGGCCAGGAAAAGCTACAACATGTTGCAGACCCAGATTAGTAAATCAACTGCACCAACTGAGCTGTTACACAGCTACTTTTTATAGCACAATCTGTCACTGAACAATTACACTGTAACTTCATGCCTGTGCCAAAGCTACAAAGCACAGTGCCTCAGACCTTCTATCTTCTTACTGCTTGGAAGTACTGGAGGCTTCCTCCTGCTCAATCCCACATGCAAACTGCAGAGTCATATCCTGACGTGGCCTCACAGACAGATGCTGCTGGGGTCTGATACACCCAAAGACCTGGACATACGCAGCTTGGAGTGTCAGATGAAATCCAATACACTTGCAGGTGCGACTTCCATAAAATAGTGCAAGAACATAAAGTATGCCCTGTAGAGAAGTTGACTCTGAGCATGACAAGGAGGACACTCCCAAGGCATTTGTCCTCAGCAAAACAGTTCAGAAGCCTAGTGCCATTCTAAAAACCCTGCAATACTAGTTTACATTTTATCCATTCTTTTATGTGGTTATTTCCACAGGTTAAAAGGAGCTACTTGGCAGCCTCATCAGTCACCTATTGATTCTGACAACTCCCGCAAAGCGGCTCTTTAACGAGACAGAACTCCAAGGCACCTTCAATTACCACCCTGTTTCAGGCTCTGATCTGGATGTGCAGTATTTGTGGTAGTTCAGAGCCTGAAGCAGCTGAACTTCAGCACCTGCTGTTGTGTGCTGTTCAGCAAATCAGTTAATTCAATGGATCATTACACTGCTACCTAGCTACTTTACAAAGACCACACAGATTAATTGCTCAGTGCCTTCCAGAGCTCCGGCTAAAAGCTCTTTACTGCCACAAACTTAACAATAAACTTTTGATCCTCAACTTCTCCACTGATTTCCATTCAAATAACCTGGCAGTAATGATCACATCTAGTCACAGACTTAGAGGTACGAATTGCTGTTACCTTTCCTTCAGTTACATTTAGAGACAGGTAGTAAAACAGAACACAGATTCCACTACAGTAGGTGCTGTGAAGCTGAGCAGAAGACAAGATGTAAGACAAGCACAAGTAGGCAATAGCCTATTCCTATCCTCCTCATTCCAGAGGAGGACAACAAACCAGCACGGCTATTCAAAGGGAGACGTTCTGCCTCTCTCCTGAGACTAGCATTATGGACTACAGAGTATTGTAAGACAGTGGTCCTGACTCAAAGCCCAAAGTCCCCAGGAGTCTTCCAGTGTCTGCGGCCACAAACGATGCTTGGATCAAAGCTCAGAGTTATGTACTTAATGAAGGACAAGCAAAAGCCTACAGAGAGATTCAAAGGAGGCTTACAGAGTCAGAAATCAGGCCATGAGCATTAATTGCTTCAGCAGGTATTTTTAATAAATCTCAAGAAGGCTGAAGGGAAACTACTGGTGATGTTCTGGAGAGGAAAAGAAGGGACCCTGATCACCCAAGTGCTGTGGACCACAACATGGGATGGGCATTCTCTAGATGAATACACTCACATTTTCATGTGTGTATATAAACATTCTGCACTTAAACAGTTTTCAGAATCCATTTTTTTCCAACAATTTGCCTTACAAAATATTCCAAAGAAGGTTTCACTCTGGAAAGGCAGAAACCACCCCTGCAACATAGGCTATGTGCAAATGAGCACCCAGTGAATGAAGAAAGAAAGCCTTTAGTATCCTTTTGCAAATGTACTTCACGGTGGTTAGCGAGGACAAGGCTTTGTTTTCACTTCTGCAGAATTAAAGATTAACTATCCAAGGTGTGTCTTAGCAGCCTGTTTTATTCTGAGCAGCAATGAAACACAGACCTTGTGCAACTCTAAAGGGAACAAGGTGAGGCTTCTCTCAGAGAAGGACAAGAAAGCAGAAATCTCCTGCAGCCTGACAGTCCAGATGTGGCATGGGAAGTACTTCAGCTTCTACAAACAGTGAAATTCAATGAGACATTCAGTGGCCCAAGGAAGTCATTACAGGAAAGCCACAAAATTGTCTGAAAACACAGTTACAAGGATGGAACATGAGAAACAGTGTGGTGCCTCTTGAGAAAGCACACATGACTACCTTTCCAAGGCGTCCTCTGGGGATTTAGCTGTGTGACTGACGTAAATTTAGAGAAGTGCACCTTTTAAAACTTTAGGCTTTTATGTAATCAAGTCACACAGAGTTGTCATGCACAGTAACAACAAATTACCATTAAACTAATAACTTCTCATTGGACTGCTCAGCAGAGCAAAAACATACTACATCCCTTCCCAGTTTGAGCTCTGAATTCAAGCAAATATTGGTTTCATATTAAAAACCTAAAGGCATCTTCACAAAATGAGACAAGAACAGGGTAAAATTTACATATGTGCCCGTAAAAGTTTACATTCTACCTCCATGCAACAAAACAAAACACTGACTTTGGGGGAAGTGTACAGGAGTACCTACATCTTGCACTCACTTTGATCAACCACTTTAGGGGTGCTCAGGTCTAATAATGTTCATTCCATCCCTGTTTTTCTGGCTGGCTGTGACAGGAAGTCTGGTCGTTGTAAGTTAGCATTAAACATTGCAGAACTGAGTGCTAAGGGGAAGAAATGATATGAAAACAGCCAAAGGCTACACAGGTTCATTTTTTCATATGACCACAGAAACCAAGCTCTAAATATCCAGCCGAAGACTTACACAAAGATCCCCTGTGTAATAAGAGAAACACAGCAATTTCAAAGCAGAAAAAAAAAAGGTGAATTTTAATGTTCCTTTGAAAAAGATATGCCACAAAGAGCAAGAAGTAGATTCACTTTTGCAATGACATACTGTTTTTTAACGGTATTCAGAATACAGAAAGAAAATTACAGAATATAGCCATGGGGTTTTCAAAGTGAGTTAAGTTTATTTATTACTTTATGTCTGAAACAGTAAGGAAATTCAGACAAAGGAATTCTGCTGGAAGTAAAAAAATGTCACTACTAGAAACTAGCAAGGTCAAGTCTAACATTCGAGCCAAAAGAAGCCCTCATTCACATTTCTCAGCTAAATACACAGATACTTGTCACTTCTCCCAGCAAGGTACAGGTGCTGTAAATGTTTATACCATCTTTATACCAGACACAGTAAATGTTTATGCCATCTTCTCCAAAGGGGGGAAGAAAAAAAAAAAAGTTTTCCACCACAGAGGAAGTTCACATTGGTATTAACAATTCTACTAATTCAATGACTTAGCTCTTTAACCTGTCGAGAAGTTAAAAAATTCCCCATGCCTGTTTCAGAATGTAAGCCACTTGCATAGTCTCTTGGGTGTTCATTCCTTCAGCTTCCCAATGTATCTGACAGTGAAAAGAATGCATGGAACCAAAATTTGCTGTCTTTGGCAGGTCATTTTAGCAAAGTTATGAAAGCAAAATTCACAAAATTGCATTTCAGGGAAAACATGACAACATGCAGCAGGATAAAATTCACAAAATACAACCGTAAAGATTAAAAACCTCAGCCCTTTTTAGCTAGAACAGCAGTACCTATGGCAACATACATACAATTGCCATTACATTAAATTATATATCCCTGAATTTCACCTCACCCTGTGAATTGTACGTGGCCTGATCCGGTCCTGTTATCTACCTGACTAGATAGCTGCACTGTTTCTCCAAGGAGCTTTGATCATTAAATAAGCAGGTGTAACATTCTGCAGAAAATAGTGATTTCTGCTTGGCAGTGCAACACAATCTGAAAACAGAAACACTGTGCAGTCTTGCAGATCAAGAAAACACACAGTAATTCCCACAGGTTCCAATTCTACATAGAACGTGACTTTACTAAGTTCTTTGTTTCCATTTGCTCTATTTCTTAATATACCCATGAAAATTCAGCTTGGTTTTACTTCTTTTTTAATATCATACTCTAGAGGACAAATTCTGTAAAATCTCCTCTTTTCAGCAGAACAAAATCTCAAGTGAACTTAATCTTTGATAATTCTTTTTCATAGGTTAGATGAGTGATCGGTAACACTTAATAAATTTGAGGTGGCAAATGTATTTTAAAAGTGGGCCACAGTCATTTGGTTCTATAAACTCTGGAAAATATTACAGAAAAAGCAGGAGAAGAGAGACAATGTGAAATTAGCAGTCCATGTTAACCCTAAAATAAAGTGTTATGCATTGTCAGTCATACCTTTCTATTAAAAATGAAAAAAGGTATAAGATAGTCCTGCTCCATTAATAAAGGTCTGAATTGAAGAAAAAAAGAAATGGTCACGATGTGTTATACTGTGGCATATCAAAAGCCTCCATTTAAGTAGTCTTTATTCCTCTGCTTCATAATTTTGCAATTTTGCAATTACATTGAGAAGAGGTCTGCTTCTCTGCCATTCCAAAACACAGGTATTTCATCCCGAGAAAGTTTTCAGAATAAATTAATACCAACACATTTATTCATTTTTTCTCTTTCAACCTTACCTATACCCAAACCTCTTGGTCTACATACAGAAAGAGTATTTTAACAGCTGGTGTATTATATGACCTTTTCCTAAATATGGCCCTCCAATGCTTTACATTTACTTCTTGTTGTGTGCTTGCACAACTAAATGGTCACTAGATTTTTTTTTCCCTTAAGTATTTTGCAACAAATAAAGAACACCAAAAAAAAAAAGATAGGTGATCTTTCTTTTCCAAAGATGAAGGGATTAAAATACAGTTTAAATTTTTAAAAACATTTTATAAAGCCAGGTCACCTCTTCACATGAAAAAGAAAAATCCTAGGTAATTAGAAAAAATAAATACCATCTTATGTCCTCAACAGAACCTTCTCTGAGGTGTGCATGCCGGTATTACAGAGAAATACATACTTGTGCATTCAAGGAAGGCACTGTGGATTTCTCGGAGCATAAATTCTCCTGGCTGTGAATCATCACTTAACACAAGGATTCATTGAAGAATATGCAGAAACTCACATATTTCCCAGTGACTAATCAAACTCTCATCACCACAAACTTTCCCTTAATAATTGTCCTCAACTTTGCATCTGATAAAGAATGAAACATCCATTATGGATCAGCTTTCTGGAGATTTACACCTTGCCACACGTACCTGCTCTACAAGCTTAAATACCACAACCTCTTTGGGCCCTAATTTATTCACATGCATGTAAATGTGTATACCACAAAACAAGGAAATTTGGGAGGCATTATTTCGTAGTACTGAAATGTACTCTCTGCCAGCAAACTGCACAGACACATCTCTTAGCAGAGTACCCACAAGCACTGCTTGACTCTTGGCCATCCCGTCCTTCTCCTGTGCCTTTCACTACTGTCCTATAGTTCCCGGCACCGTTGTCTCAGCTATGACAGTACACTTGCTTGTGGGCCATTTGCTATCCTAGCAAAGAAACAGCATGGCAGAGTAGCTGACGTGGGGGCAAAGTGACCCCCAGATACCACGGCGGTGTACAACACACACTCATCCTGTGGCCAGCCCATGGCAGTTTGAAGTGGGAAGAAATAACACAGGGTGTGTGTGACCCAAGGGCCACCATGCAAACCCACACACAGTTGTAGAGGGTAAACATAAAATAAAAGCACACAGCAGAGCCATAAGGAAGTGACACGCTGAGCAACACACTGCAATAAATCATGCTGGTAAGTCACAGCTTCACAGTCATGTATCTAATATGCATAAATTACTTTCTGCAAGAAACAGGCCCATTACAAATTAAACAAGCAAACCGGTTCCCGACGTACAAGGAAACAGAAGCTTTCTTCTCCTGTGTGCTGGCAAAGCAAAAGTCAGTTTAGCTCTACAATAGTTACCAAGATCTGTAGCTCTTAAATTGCAAACCCATGAACACACAATGGTCAGTACAACCGCCAGCTAACAATCCATAGCCAAGTCAGAGCAGGTCCCACTGGCACTAGGGTATCACTTGATGAAGAACACATTCCCCCACCAAACACCTTCCCTTGCTACACAATCGAAGTTGCCAAGTGCCTTCCCTGGCACCAGGCAGCTTCTAAGTCTGGTTGTGTGACAGTAAGGGAAGGTGGTGGGGAGAAACTGTGGTCCACCCTAGACTTCTAAGAAACTTGCTTGTTCTTCCTAGCAATGGTATCTGACACCAGCTGCAGATCTAGTGCCATGGGCTTTACACATACGGTCCTGCAAAAAGTGCTCTTTTATTTCTGTGCTGCCTTTTGCACTCAAAAATCCCACTCAAGGTTCCTACTTCGTTTTTACAATTACAGTGCTTTACAACAGAACTCCCATACTTAAACTGACCATATAGATGAAAGAAACAAAGCACACAAAAACCCACACTGCATCAGAGCTAGGAAGCTGGTGTTATTATGCTTTTTATATATTCAATGGCCAGAGCAAGAGAGTCCAGCAGAGAGTAATTCAGAGCAGGAACTACACTTGACCCTGGAGGAGCCTTTCATTCTTTCAACTGACTGTCTGGACATGCAGGTGAGACTACCCTTGTAAGTTATCTGCTTAATATTAGGCTGTGAAAATATCACCTCTAAGTTATTTCACACACAGTCAGAAATACCATTCCTATTTATAACTCTCATTCCCCAAGACCCCATGCATTCGGCATCCGAGTCCCTAACCTTTCACCAGGTCAGTCTATCCGTGGAGTAGTACTATTGCAACACTCACCAGAACTAACTTCTCACCCAAGAAACACGAGCAAATTTCTCCTACTGAAATCGATGGCAGGGGTTCCACTGAAAGCAGAGTTAGTGTGCATACCAAGAAATATAAATAGGGGAAAAAACCCACAACGGCTTCAAAGCAGAGCTGACCTGATTAAGTACTACAACATGTAAAGCATAGCAGGGGGTTAAGAAAACAAACAAACAAACAAAACAAACAAGCTAACAAAAACCAGACAACTCTTCAAGGAAAAAAGATTTGTTATCAGAAGTTAAACCCATCTTTTGGCACTGATGATCTAGGTAATTTAGGATCAAGAGGCACGGAGATTCTAAGCCCCATGAGCAGTTCCGTAGCCCACCAGGCACACTTTAGGCTATCTTTAACAGTTTATAATTAGGACAATGCGGAATAGAAAATGCCATTAATAAGTAAGAGGCAGAAGAAAAAAGCTCTGATCCACAAGTATTTCCCTCAGATGGTCTTAGAGCTACTAGGGCATCTAAAATGTCTCTATGCACAGAACAACAGCAAGTTGACTAACAGAGGCCCAAGCATGGACGAACACAGCCACATCTAGCTCAGACCTGCTTCCTCCAGCTATTTGCATAGCTCTCTGCAGGCTAACGTGAGGAAGCACATGATGCTGGCATTCATTTTAACACACTACTGAAACCCTGCATGCTAAACATCCACGATAACATTTCTCAAAGGTGCTCCCTTCTATCCATTTCGGTTTTCACAATGGGTTGTGTTGGAGCCAGCTGGTGTAGGGAAGGCATACGTGAGGTCTTAGCAGGTGACAAAGAGAGCAGCAGCACTAAAAACCTTCCTGGCCTCCACTGAACGTGAAAAACACCCCAGGACAGTAAGTCCCCCTCTTTCCATTGTTAATCTTCCCCCTTTCATCTAGAACAAAACTTGAAGCTCCCACAAAATGGAAAACATGGATGAATTTTATTTAACTTTTCTTGAAAGGTGCTCGTTCACCAGTCTCTCCTACTTTACAGGCTAAAACGAAAGGAAAGACACTCCACAGTCACTTAACATTTATTTGGGCCTGCAAAGCATTACAACAGCATAGGCACAGTAAATCCAAGAAGCACAGATTGTACATGAGGATCAGAGTTTCCTTACAAAGAGCAAAACCTACTGTCTCTGGCAAATCTCATCAGTTTGGACAAGCTCAAAAGTTCACTTGACCTCACGAAAATTGAAATACCGTCCAAGAACTCACTTGATTTGAACAACTCCTGGCTGTGCAGCTCTACAGGAAAGACTGTTTGGGCACAGTTTACCAGCATCATTAAGACAACTCAGGAAGGGTGTGAGCAGACACTGAGGGGGCTGCTCCTTCCTCTCTCTTGCAGGTGAGCAGAAAGGATCAGCACCAGTAGAAAAGCTGGTACGTAATGCTCCCTCTCTTACTTGTAAAGCTAGAACTTAGCAGAAGCTAAATTTAATTATTTAATTTAAAGAATTAAGAAAATGTGTAGCACCATTCTCAGCACCACAGTAACTCCCAAGCTAAAAAAAAGTTACCTGAAAACCTCAGTTGCTCTTCTAAAATGAGGGGACTTACCTCATACAGATCGGCTTAATATTTGGCCTTTTGATCTCCTATTGAAATAGCATATCCTTCCCTGAAGGACACAAACAACCCATATTCTTTTATGTAGGGGAAAATACAGAGGTTACTCCCCAGTTCATTTTTGTTCAAAAGTTCCTTTTGTATAGGGTGATTCAAGTATTTCAGAAGGTCACTGTAAAATCTCGAGGACATATGTTTGTCTGAGATCCACGATGAAAATGGAAACTGTTTAAATCAGATTTCTTAGCCTTTGTATATCCTCAATTCTTACCACACCAAAGGCCTGGGTCTAGAAAGAGTTTTTTTAAAGAATGGTATCTCCACTTTACGTACTCATCCAGAGAAGCACATCTGCACTGCGCAGGAAACAGCCATAATTTTAGCAACTCTTTTGCTCTATTCTAAACAGAAATGATGACAGGTTTTTACGAAAGGGACCCTTTCAAGAGTAACACAATTTAAAATACACAGTACTGCCACATCCAGGGCCACGGGGTGGTCTAAACATCTATAGCAGTATAGCTAATCCTACAATTCCCTTGCATGGGTCAATTTATTCCAGAATAATAGTAGCTGCCTTTTTTGTTGTTGTGAGGCTTAAATCACTTCCAAAATAATATTAACCAAACTTGAAAAACAGTTCTGTAATAATTGTGAGCAACTCTGGCTTAGAGGAATTTTAGCGCCCTCCATACATTTTACCAGCAAGAAAATCAGCACTATGACATCCAAAATTCCCAACATTGTACAAGGCAGTTAGAGAGAGGAAAAAACCAACCTTTTTTTCCCTTAATTTCCAAAGAAAGAGTATTAAAATATAAAAGTTGGTCTCCACCTTCTCTATTAGCAGCCTATTTTTGTGTCCAAAGCTTAAGAACCTATCTGATTTAGAAACACAAACCCCACAGCAGATACAAACATTCAGTTTTCTGCCTTCTGTAGAGCGGTGGCCAAACCTGAGCTAAAATGGCTTACGCACAACTGGAAGCCCTCTTAACTTTCCCATACTTGCTGAATATTCATTCTCATTGGACTGTAGCACATGTAAGTAGCAACCAGTAAGATCACATCACAAATATTATTTCTTGTACAGCGCAAGCATATTAAACAATGCAATAATTGAGATGATAATTCTGTGCCCTCAGTCACTAAAAATGCACTAAAAAAAGTGTTTTTATTTTTCAAAGTCAACACAATCCACCAGTGAATACTTGACGTCACTCATATATACATTTAGATACACAAGCCAAACCAACTCTTTTGCCTACCATGAAGTTGGTATCGTTTTCTCAGTACAACTCCAGAGAAATAAAAATTTTAATTCCCACCATCACTACTCAAGAAATCTATCCATTCAATTATCAAATGTGAAAGCTTAAAATCCATAATGTGTTTTTCACTTTTCAAGCAAAAAGAAAGCTGAAGTCTCAGTCAAAAGAAGTAATAGCAACATTTAATTAACTAAATAAAGTATTTCCTTCCTCTTCCATAAAAACATAAAAAATCAGCAACTTGAAGCTCCAGTGACTTTCATTTCAAGTGGATCAGATATAGTTCATGGTAAATTGTAACAACTGTTCATTCCTATTCCAAAACAACGCCTGCAAAATAGGTCTTGGCTTGGGGCAGATTTGTTCCTTTTTAAGACAAAACGGTATTTTGCGTAGTTGTGCTTTAGAGTATGACATATTCTCAGACCTGAAGTTTCCGTCATTATAAAGGTCACTTAAATGTTGCCCAATTAAAAATACCTGCTACAGTACTACAGCTTCTGGGGAGAGAGGCAGATGGCCTTTGGGTACGTCACAGGTCTGCAGCTCTATTCCCTGTCTTAATGACTGCCTGTATAACTGGAACGAAGTCGTTACCCTGCTGCATTGCCCAGGCCTAAGAGTCCAATTACAATATCCTCCTTCTTTTATAAGCATTCAAATCTATGCACAGAGCAAACTATTTAATTATGAGGATGTATTACGACAAACACACGCTACCCTCAGGAAGCTTTGATAAAAGATCACAAGTCAAAGACTGACAGAGTTGAACCCCAAATCTGGAATGCACAAGCTGTACAGCTCTAAACTTGGCCTCTCCGTGCAAATGGCTGTGATAAGTCTTCAACTACATGATCACACATTTTTTTGGCCAGAGGACTCTAACACCTCATCACCCACTAAGTAGTGGGTGACTACTAAAATGACTCAGTAGTAATTTTCTATTTTGTTTTAATCTTATCACTCTGTGGGTAACCCCAGGTCTATTTGCTAGGCATATTCAAGCCATGGTCTCATAACTGAATGATTCATCTTCTCACTTTTTTTTGGGCACACCTCACTTTGGGATCTGAGCATATCAGAACCAGTAATGTACTTGCATTCACACACGCCATTATAGGAAGGGACAGTTACTCTCATTTTCCACATGAGAAACTGGGGCACTTCAAGATTATGAGCCAGTGCATTTGTTATTTAGGGGGTCCAGACCTGTTTGCCTTTTCCCAGAACATGCATATGGCCATATTTTCAACACCAATGATAAAAACATCCTCCAGACAACGAGTCTTCCGTTCCACTACATTTCCAGTTGCAGTTTGCGCAAAGAGTAAGACAGGAACCCATGGAAACTGTAGCAAACAGATTTAATACTTGTAAGTAAGGAGCATGGAGGGAAGTTCCACAGACAATCCAAAACTCATGAAACTTCTCAGTGCCTGCCTTTGCAACCGTACAGGTCAATGCCTTTTCAACTTACTGTGTATTTCCCAGAAAAACCCCCTTCTAAAAATCCGCAGCTCAGACAAACTCCATTCTGCTTCTTCCCAGTTTCTCTCACGTGCATGTACTCACATCCAGAGAGAACACCAGCAGCATTGCTCCTGTCTGCTGCACTACTGGAGTAACCGGTGCCAGCCACAGTTACTCTGTGTATGCAGTAGCTCTGAAACAGAACCGTGCATTTCCCACTGGAATTCACATATGTGTAGTCCAGCCCCCAGAACAGTCGGATGCTAGAGGAAGAAACATCCACTTTATTCTCCAGATCTATGGCACTTTTTGGTTGTTTTTTTTTTTTCCCTTTTGTTTTGTTGGGTTTTTTTTTTAAAAATGTTATGCCTCAGTCTTTCTCACATTCAGAAACCCTTTTTCTTCTCTCAGGTCTTGATTTAACCTGTCTCTCACTGAAATCCCTGTCTCTGCTGAGTGATTTCCACCTCTGTAGCTTCTCCGTGCTACATTTATTTTCTCACTCCAATATGCCTGTTCAGCCTTCTCAGCTCTCCAACTCCTTATCACAATTTCTTTTCCCAAATAGCCCCAGTTCCTCAACTCCAAGCTTCTCATAATAGCTGAGGCTGACCAATAAATGGTTCTGGCAATTCCAGCAAACAATTCAACTCCTTTATTGAAGGCAAACACCATTTTGCAGTTGCACAGTAAAATCACGCTCATAATAAATAGTTACCATAACGTCATATGCAAGCACTGTAGTTAAATCATACTAAGATGGGTTGTACAAATCCCAAAAAGCAGAGGCTGAGCTTGGCTGACATCAGCCATGTTCAGTAAAAACTGAAGATGAGTCTCACTCTGTTCTTACCACAGCTTTTACGCTCCTACGTAGCTTTACACTCCCATTCTATTTCCCAACCTTGTTATAAATAGTGAGTTTAGCCACTTCAGATATTAACTAAAGAGACAGTATCACCTTGGGACCATGAAACCATCTCTTACATCTCACAGCTTCATACTCTTAAGTCATCGGTACTTCCCAACAATGGTCCTCAATAATTATTTCTATCTTGAAACAGCAAATTCTCTAAGAAAACAGAAATTGAACTCAGTTTCCTTGCTGTTTGGAGGGGTTTTTTCCTTTTTATAGAGAAAAGGGGTAAAGAAGTACTACTCGCTTGACTGTACAAGACATTTTGATCCTTAATAAGGAAAAAAGCTGTCACTCAGTAACTCAATTCAGAGACCACAAGCACCATCATATTCAAAGATGAAAACTTCAAGAGCAGGGCTTAGGGTAAAAGCATGTTTATCATATTTAAGTAGTGTTAGATACCTAAATAAAAAGCTGCAGAAGATTCTTCACCTATACCACAACAATGTGGAATATTCTCAACAAGTTACCAAACTGTTTTCAGCCAAAAACTTCATTATGTTAACAAAGGCTCATTCAGTCAGTATTTGACAATTACATCAATTTAGTGATAACTACAAGTTCAAGTACGCTTTGCAAATACTCACAGAAACCTTCAATCTTGTCAGCTGTCTTGCTCCACGCTACCTGCCTGGTTTCCATTATGACTTGAATAGTCCTCCTTTCTGGACTGCTCTTCTTAAGACTGAACACTGTCATCACAGTTCCCAGCTCCAAGGTCCTTTTAATCTGGCTTTTCTCATACTCCGGCAGCATGCCATAGTCCTTACTCTTTCTGGGCATTTTTTATTTTTTTTTTTAATCAAACTCTTATGGTTTCCCGTGTCCTGAAAAGAAAAAAAGAAAAGGGAGAAAATTCAATATTCAAAACAGTATTTTTCTTTCGTTAAAAATCACATTGGTGTAAGCTGAAGCTACCTAATAGAGACCACTCGAATACAAGGCTAACATGAACAGCATTGTGCTGTTTTAGCCTGAAAGAAAGTATGAACAGTTTTCACAGAGGGCAGAACCAGTGACACTTTGGTGACACTGCTGCAAAATGTATTAAAAACAAAGAGCGGGGTGAAGCAGCCACTGCATGCAATGAATTGCAATCTGAATTTCTCAGCAAGACCAGTGTCTCTCCTTCTACCTGCCCCAGTCAACTAAGTGCTTCCTCAGTCTTCTATCACAAAAGTACACAGTGTTCCAGACCAAAATAGAATCATAGAATGGTTTGAGTTGGAAGGGACCTTAAAGATAATCTAGTTCAACCAACTGCCATGGGCAGGGACAGGTCCCACTAGAACAGGTTGTTCAACCTAGTCTTGAACATATCCAGTGTTGGGGCATCTACAACCTCCCTGGGCAACCAGTTCCAGGCTGGGTCTCATGAGTGTGGAATAGAGGGGGAGAATCCCCTCCCTAGACATGCTGGCCACACTTCTTTTGATGCAGACTAGCATACGCTTGGCTTTCTGGGCTGCACTTGCGCATTGTTGGCTCATGTTAAGCTGAAATAAAGTAAGGCAGGGTCTGTTTAGCCCAAATATGTTAAAAAAAGAAAAAAAAAGAAAAAAAAAATCACATTAAGGGGTAGGTATAACTCCCCATATACTCATGGACACACATCTTCGACTGCACATACACCTCCATCAGTACAAACACAGATTTACATCTCTAAAGTCACAGCATTATGACAGAAAAAAGCTGGGGGAAAAAAAAAACAAATACACAAAAAACACAAGAAAGAAGAACTGGAAGAAATATCAAAATGTAAGTATACCCGAGTAATAAGGACAAAAGAGCAAAACACAATGAATGCAAATCATTGAAATGCTAGAGAAAATACCTAGGTCATAACAAATAAAGCACTTAAGCCTAAATAAAACTAAAGAATACATTGGAAACATGAATAAAACCAACTGTTCAAAGTAAAGCAGAACTACTTTAAAAACATCTTCTAAAAGAGCAGTATTTGGTATCTTTGTAGCATTTTCTGCCACATTTTCTACATCCTCTCCTAACCAAAAATAGTGTAAATGCAATTACACTGCACAAATTGCTTTGACCATGGCAGTTTATTTCACTTACTAAGCCTCCGACTTTTTTGTCAGTACAACCAGTGGCCAGGGAAGGATTACTTCCTGGGATAGTTACACAAGCAACTCTTGACTGGATAGCCAAAAATCGTACCTAGTACAATTACAAATAGAATCTCCTCCCGTAGTATCTAGCAGGTTTTCTGTAGTAAGTATATCACTTACAAATTATACACACACATCACATGTAAAATGTAAGCATAACACAGCACATACTCTGCCCAAACCTACTTTTCCCAAAACAGCACCTCGCAGTGCTAAGAATGCATCTCTGAAGCCTTGAAATAACAATACTGGTTTTCCCCAGAAAATGGCAACTGTAACTTACCTTGTCCAAAGTAAGATAGACTTCCTCAAAGTTCCAACCTTAACTATACTCATCTTGAAGACTTCAAGATTCTCCTAAGACATGAAAAAATGTGCCCTTCAACCCTACCAAATCCCTTTCAAGCATCAGATCTGCTTCTATTTATTTCATACAGAGTGGGATACCTTCGCTCATGGAGATTTTCTCTAACTGATATAGAGACAGAAGTAGCTCATGTCAGAAATCACCATTCCTACAGGAATTTCTTGTTTTAGGGTATTTGTAGAATTATCTTTCATAAAACCCTCATGAGTTCTGTGTGGGCTGGAAGTTAAAATTTCCATTCTTGAAACTGAGGATTCTTACAACTGTAAGAAATACCTGGCAATCCATTTTGTCCGAAGTATAGACAATCTAGGTATCAACACGAGAAGAGAGATAATTGCAACAGATGTGAATCCTACTCAAAATCCTTCTACTCTACCAGGTTTGTTGTTTGTTTTTTTTAATATTCCCATGGTGAACCACAGGTTTGTTCTTCTTGCCCTGTATTACCAAAAAAGCATCACTTTGCTGCCTCTGAAATCTGAGAAGCCTCAAAGGCTCTGCAGCCAGTGTTGCTGTCTTCTTTGCGCCTCCTGATGTAATAGCAAGAAGTGCTGATGATTGAAGCCTAGCAAGCCAATTACAAGATAACACAAGAAATAATGACACCAGCTTCTATAAGCTCTTGCACTGTAAGAGAATTTACACCCATGAGACCTATACAAGAATTTAAACCAGCTAACTGTCCTTCTGGGAGCTGTAAAGAAAATGAGGGGAAAATATGAGTAAATACAAATACTGAAACAAATGTTAGCTATGTCTAAAAAGTCTCAGTTTATGCACTTCTAAAACCTCCTGGCTGTGTTTCTCCTACAGTCTACTTTTCCTTACTCACATGGCAGGCAGCAGGTATTTGTGTGCATATGCTTGGCACAAAACAGCCAAAAGAGAGACACGTACACAGCAGCTCTCATAAATATTAGCACGTTTCTGTGCTTTGGTCTCTCACACATCATTGCATCAAACGGCTCATTACAAGCATGATTACTCTTCAGCAAGATTATTTACAAACAGGATGCCCTGGAACCTGCAGTTTCATTCATGCACAAAGAAAGAAGTGCAGCATTTTCACACAAGTGGTAGGAGCTGCTGCTATACTGTTCCAAATCATCCCCTTAGCCATACCCCTGAGCAGGGCAGGTTTAAAGAATCTCCGTGCACATGCAGCCACCAGCCACAGGCATCTCCTCTGGTTCTCTTCCTCTCTCCTCAGTCCACTAGTCTCCATCACACGAAGTTTCAGTTTCCGTGTTGATAGCTAATTCGACCATGCCACTTCTCGCTTCCCCTTCGTAACTTCTTCCAACCCTCCTCCCCCTCACCCCATGTCACTGTCTCCTGACCTGCTCTTCACTAAAGAGCGCTCTTTTCTGCTCTCTCTCATAAATACCGCAAAACTGTCTTTCAACATCGTGTCACTAGCTCCTATGGGTGCAATCTGTCTGACTTTGAAGCTGTCCAGTGCAATGTTTCCAATCCCTTTCTAAGTTCTACCACTTCAATAAACACTTTTTTTTGATACAAGCTAACAGAGAGGCAAACAATAGTCCTTTCTTACCTGCAAAGTGGCCTCTTCTGCATTGCCCACAGTGAACCTCAAGTCCTCTACAGCAGAAACCATGTCTCACTCCACATTTTGCAAAACATTATACAGGTCATTTGGTGTTTAGCACCTATAAGCTTGCTCTTGTAATCAGAAAATTGAGTAATCTTTTCTTATAATACTGGCAAAAATATGTATTCTAATCCTACAACTGGGATGGAGCAAACAACTTTTAAGGGTAGCAAGCAACAGCAGATCTTAGCTAGAATGTAACTGAACCTTTTTAACTCCCTGGAACTAATCAGATAATCATTTAAATTACCACAGGCTTGCATCTAACAAGACAGCCATAGTTGTCTTGCTACAACGACTTGTAATAGCAGAAACAAAAGGAGGAGAAAATTAAAAATTAAGTTCAAATCTTTGTACAGTGTGTGGTTTTCTGAAAAAAAAAAAAAAAGAAACCATCTTCTTACTTTGGTCTTTTCATTAGGAATTGTAATAAAATGAATATGCCATGATTTGAACAAAGGTTTAACCATTTTAGTAACACCTCACAGCAATAATAAAATCCTCAGCTTTTAAATGAGTATAGTTCTTCAACAGGCTATAACAAAATATACATCTGCTTTGCCTTTTGCAGTACAAGATGTAGCTCTAAAATGAAACATGGCTTAGAACAGCAAGAAAAGCAGTTTCTACATATAGCTATTCAACAAAAAGGTTTTTGAGAGATCAGTCCCTTAGTACAAAAGAACTGTCTCTCAGAGGTGGCTTCTTAAACAGTTTCCGCTGAATATAATATACTGGACTTCCCCTTTTAAAGTAGCTTTCTTCCAAAAACAGAGCAAATGGTGTTTTCAAGTCTAACTTAAATCTAGTCTCCTAAGCCAAGTTTTTAACTTACTATGAAACAACACTGTAGCTAAGGATATCTACTTCATCAGAAAAGGTAGAAAGAATATCATAATATTTGATCAATCTAACTGGCCACTTCTATACAGTTTTGGCTACCTGCTCCAGTTTAAGAATAACATCACAGAGAGCTTCGTGACAGTAAAATACTTTAAACTTCCCAAAAGAACTCATGGAAGCCCTTGATATTAGACCCATCTTTTAAGTATTTAAGAGTGTTCTGCCACTCACCCACAGGTGCCCCTCAGCCTTCTTACACCCATCACTGCACAACTATTTGTATCAACAATATTTCTAGCCATTCACGCAGCAGAACTCTCTAATGACCCTTGTCACTCCATTATCTGAATACCTCTAAACCAGCGGAGTATGAGCTACAAGACACCCTTATGTGCAACAGAAGCATTACTGCTCTTTTACCAAAGAATTATCAAAGCCTAAAGTAGAAAGGTCCAGCATCATTTATGCAATTCAACAAGTGAGCTAATAATCAGAGAAACATACGTAAGCTCTAGTTTAGACACAGACTCCAATACATGACTCTTTCCCTTTGTTTGTAGGCATTGTAGGAGCTAAACTTTGATGGTGTCCTGTACCATATGCAGAATTGGGACTATTTGTTACTGTTTGTGTAAGAAGAGTTTTGACACATTTTTAAATTGAAAGTCCTGACTGATTCGGACTAAAAAGTCAGAAAGACTTGCTGCAAGTAACCCAAGTGAACAAGGACAAAGAAAAAATCCTACTTAATCTAGCCAAAACCATGTATATTTGGTTTTACTTCAATTGCAGTACTTCAGATTTTCAAAAACAAACCCTTCTCATCTGAAGATCAGTCTACAACTCTCAACTCTCTTTGTGACAACACAACGAAAAAAAAAAAATAGTAAAGGCAAACTATAAATGTTCAGGCTAGCAAAAAACATCTCAAATAAGCACTAATGAATCCATACTCTGTTAGAGCTTCACCCATGTAACGCAACAGGTGCTTTACAGACACACATGGTCAACCACGAAGCGCAATCCAAAGCCTGAGTCCAGTCAGTTTCTAGGTTTTCCCATGTGCTCTTGGCACTGCCAAACGGTTGTTGCATCCTCTGCCTTTGGTGCATTTCGGATGTCACCTCACGGAAGCAGGCTCTATTTCGGCACGGCACCGCCGCAATATCCACCAGCAACCCCAGCGCTAATAATTAATAACAAGCAACAAGCAACGCACTGCTCTTTGCGCTGAGCTTCGCAACGCAGCTGCTGCCCTCGGAGTCCTGCGGGGTGGCGAAAGGCAGGGCCAGGGAAGGGCAGCAGGGAGCTGCCCACCGGCCAGGGGCTGCCGGGCCTGGAGGCCTGGCCCCCGGCTGCGGCCCTCACCCCGGGCAGAGCCGTGCACGGCGCGGG